>NGKJ01000049.1:28275-45678 GCA_002162495.1 Myriosclerotinia curreyana | reverse complement strand
CGCCTGTGGTCGTCCTTTTAGCATCTGCTATTTGGAGTAACCCCGCCTGTGGTCGTCCTTTTAGCATCTGTTGCTTGGAGTAACCCCGCCTGTGGTCGTCCTTTTAGCATTTGTTGCTTGGAGTAACCCCGCCTGTGGTCGTCCTGCATCCGCTACTTGGAGTAACCCCGCCTGTGGTCGTCCTTTTAGCATCTGCTATTTGGAGTAACCCCGCCTGTGGTCGTCCTTAGTATCTGCCGTTAGAGTAACCCCGCCTGTGGTCGTCCTTCAGCACTTCTTGTTAAGAACAAACCCCGGCTGTGGTCCTTGAGTATCTACTGTTTAGAACAAACCCCGGCTGTGGTCCTTCAGCATCTACTGCTTAGAACAACTATACCTTATTTTGTCCTAGAGTCAAGGCTGCTCTATAGCCTGGGTGGGTGGGAATCACACGTAAAGTGTGGGCTATCATTTTTCATTCTTTAACGTTCGTCGCTAATTATAGTTTTAGGCAGATCATGTCGAATCCAACTGAGATTCTGATTGAGAAACTCAAGCTACAGCGTCTCCTTCGCGAGAGAGTGTTTGTAAAATGGGAAGATCAATCAGGTAAATCTTGCACACTAGGTTCCCGCTTGAATCGTAATAGGCAGGATCTCAATTTTTTCATGGAGGCATACTACAACACCGAAGGACATATTCATATCCATTTTGCCCTTGAGGTGTCTATCAAGAAGCAGGATATAGAGCTATTATTGGTCGTTCCTCCAGATGCCAACTTCGCAGATGCTTCTAAGCCTCGTTCAATATCGAATATCGATGATTTATCTCCCCACGACGCTTCCGCTATTCACGATGCTAAAATCAGCGATTCGCTACATGTTATCTGTATACAATTCGATCTAAGTGCGAAGGGGCTCATTGTACTGAAGAAGACGCCTACTAGGCCCCGGTCTGACACCTCAGCAAAACTACTTCTTGGCCTCGAATCTCTATCGAATACGACAACCTTCACTGTATACATCAAGCCAAATAGTTATGCGCAGGTGGGCCTGGAACAACTTCATAATCGCATACGCAATGCTCCTACCGATACACGCAAAATCAACATGAAGAAAATATACATTGAACAAGTGCCTGAATTGGTGGAATGGAAATCACTACCACCAACATACGCCGACGATACTGTGCAGGTTCCCCGGTCACCACCAACCATTTTCGAGCAGGAAATGCCACCAATCAATACTAGCGAAGTGGCGACTGCACAAACACCAGCTCGAACTCCAACTGCTCGGAACTCTCCATCGGTGCATGGCATTGTCTTTCCTAGCTGTGAAAAGATGCCAGATGGTGAAATGAACTTGGACAATATTGAAAAGGATATCGGAATAGACATCGATGTGCATTCGGATTCGGAACAGCTCGCTAAGGAGCAGTTTGCCAGATTGGATTCTCGAAAACCAAATCAGCAACTCGACTATAATTTACAAGTGTCACAGATACTCAACTCGAAGTTGGCGAAATGGATAGAGACAGCACTACTGATAAACTTAAATGTTAACAACCATAAACGTTTAACTACCAAGTTGTCAATCCTGGGTAATTGTGTCCGTACATCAAATACTAGTGCATTTGATGCTACTTTACTCTGGTGCTCTGCATTATTTTTCTACGACCCGCTCGATTCCGATTCAGACAACACTCTTGGGTTATGGGACAAGAGAAACTTATGGCTCATCACAGATATAGCCAAAACGATTCCATGGGTTGATAAAATGCGCTCTGGTGCCGAGATAACTTCGTCGTTGTTGGAGCATTTCATAAAGCTGGGTGACGCAGCTCGTACTGTGGCTCAAGACCCTAGATGTAATAAAGGGATCTATCTCAAACAGAAGAGTCTTTTTATTACTTGTATATTGGCGGAGTTTGGCAAGCCGGGTAGTATTAGTAAAGAGAATAGTGGGTCTGTTTCTCGAAAAAGCTTGGGAACCGATAGCAATGCGTCAAAGCGACCAAGAATGATGTAATTCATACAATGTCAGTCTGAAAACTAGAAAAGGCACTTTTGGGGTATAACAAGCTCTTCAAACTCCCCTTCGAAACAAGAACCAATCAATTCCGTGAACCTACTACCATCCAAGTGTATATACACCCCGCATTCGCCGTCAAGGCATAGAAGAAGGGTACTTCGCGCCGGCCATATATGATAGAAGTCCCTAATGGTAATCAGGATGATTGTTTTCAGGCTCGAAGCTCAATACCATGTGCTCTAGCAACACGGCTCTTGAACTGCATCAAGTTGTCGAGAATCAAACCCTCGGCTTTGCATATGATAACCGCTCGTTCCCGATGCAAATAATGCATTGGGTCTTCGCGCAGACCACAGGAAACTCATTTGGTGGAGAGGAAGCCGGAGCAGGAGACTGACTCCTTTTTGTCTGTGTCCTTGGGGATTAAAGCAAGTTTGGAATTCTTGCCGAGACGCAAGGGCGACCATAACATTGATAGCAGAAATCTTTCGAGAGACAACTTCTTGTTGATTCTGTTTCTTAGATAAATCATGTAGAATCCGTTGTAATTGATATCGTTCGTTGAGTTGGTATTGGACAATAGGCGTATCGTCCTCTTGTTCCCCCTAGCCTTGCCGGATTGCCTATGCAATTGCTTTTTCATCATCCCATTGTGAACACGAAAAAAGTAGTCCTTCCAAAATTCCTTCTCAATTTCATCATTCAGGCTCCTTTTAGCATTAGTCAAATTCTTTCAAAACCTTCGTATTGTATTCTAATAGCCCTCGGTGCATATCCGATGAAGTTGGAACCTCCCTCGATCCGAGCATACAATTGCTTGAACTGTCGCCCAAGGCCAACAATATCTGTATCCGCAGCCAAAGTGATGGAACTTCCTTTGGTACACATGGGTTCATCGGATGCTTATATATGTAAAGCACAAGTGAGTCCATCATCAGAAATCTCGTTGTCAAGAAAACCACCTTGTACATTGAATCTGACCATGTTACTAATATAGGCCCCATTAAAGACTCCGGTAAAGAGGTCATGTAGACATGACCTGATCACGTACAGCGTTCATGGCAACACCTAAAGCAGCTGTTAGCTTAGAGAACTAAATAGAAGAAGCAAAAGATACATACCATCGCAGTAGCTCGGCCAAAGCAGTAGCTTGTCGTCTTATCTTCAAAGCCAGTATATTTTCCCAGACGATCTATAAAAGGCATAAGTAGAATAGGTCATTGGTTCCGCTTTCGACTTCACCCAGCGATTAACAGAACAAATAGGCCCTCGGAAGATTGGCGTTTGAGCCACTCTGGCTTCCAAGGTACCTTCGTAGCCTTCATACCCTGACCCCGAAGGTCCGTTGTAAAGAAGGGCTCGGCGGATGTATAGCCATCGAGGAGAATTGTATCATCACGGATCGCACGTGTCAAAATGTGAGAGATCGGACAAAGAATAGTAAGAGGGTTTTCTCGGAACAAGAAAGTCGTGCCGAGATAAGTTGGCTAAGGCTTCGAAAATGCTAAGGAGTAGCATACGGTTTGGGCTTATTGTCGACTCCCCTTATGATGCCTTAAAAGAACTTCCTTGGCAAGAAGGTCTCTCCCTCCACATCTTAGATTCTGGACTATTCAGAGTTAGATATCCTTATAGCAAAGGGCTTTGTACTATCATATTGCCTCACTAAACTCTTCTTGTTTAGTATCAGTGCAAGACTGCAAGACTGATTTCCCAGATCTGCCAATCCTAATGGCACCTCCATCGTTTATATCCTCTACCGTAGCAGTCTCTGTCCCATCGGTGCCGTAAGTTGTAACCACTGTTAGGGTGACCTTCGTATTCGTCGTCATAACCAGCGGCATTCTCGGCATCGCTCTTATCGTCTCAACCATGAATTCGTTAATTCTCAAGGTCGCATATCTTTATCGGCCTTTGCAGGATCATCGGCACTTTTTTTCGGGTGTACTCAGATGACTAATCATAAAACTTTGGAATATTTTATTACCCGCCAACTGCGCCCAAACTTACTAACCTTTGATTGCCCTGTTGCTGATATGATGCTGCATGCACGATCGCAAACGATTACGAGTGATGGTCTTTGAGACATGCACGAGTCATTTACCTCAACTGGGAAGCATAATTGCGACCACTTTACAGAGATTCAGGGATGATACATGACTTCCTGCACCCGACAGTCGGGTTCGTGTCATGAGAAGAAGGATGCAAACATGTTGATCAGCTACCGCAGGAGAGGGTAATTAGCTTGGAAGTGAGTTGAACCCCAGGAAACAATACGAGTCAGCTTTTCCAGGGGGAAAACACAAAGTGCTCCACCCACAATTTCGGCATTTCTCGACATCTGGAATCTGGAATCTGGAATCTGGAATCTGGAATCTGGAATCTGGAATCTGGAATCTGGATACAGCACCCAGAGTCTTTAGCCAGAAAAGCTGTTGACATCGAAGTTTTGAGGTCTTGCATAATTATCTAGAGTCGAGTTTGAAATTTGACAGCACATCGTGTTCCTTGAATCGACGTAGACACCGAATCGAAGCCAAATTGAAAAGATGTTCTATCGCGAAGATCCCGCATTTCAGCCTTCCTTATCTACATACGGAGCATTGCTCGGCTACGGTAGTTGACTTGTGGTTCAATTTTACCCAACCCTTCAGGCGCCATGTTTGTCTCCCAGAATTTTCGGAATTCATGACAATATTGGAAGTTATACCCCTCCAGCGTTTGAGATATGCAACAACATTGAATTAGGTATGGTTCATAGAATCAATTAAGTGGTCTCGGAATTGTCACTTTCTGGATATAGCCACGCAAGCAAGCCAAAGCCAAAGCCAAAGCCTTAACTTCGGCTATAGCCGCTCTGGGGCATTCAGATGGAGAGGTTTTAGAAGATATATTGTATCATAGGCTTCTGGCTTGTTGATCAACGCATCCTCATTTGTAGTGCCTAGTCAGTCAGCGACTAAGCAGGCGACTAGTCTCGCTCGTTTCTACTATATTGGGCGCACTCTCTCACCGACTTCTTTCTTGTGGAACGTTGTGATCACAAATAGGTCGTGAAAACATCAATTGGAGCAAAATTTGTTGCATGTCTATCACAGAATGTTGTTTACATGTTTATATGTATGTATAATTGTTGCATATCTTGTCCTTGCGTCATGCCTGTCAATTATGCAGGTCACACCCGCCTGTTGACATGCTTATCAGAATTTCATGACAAGGGCTATGGCTGAGTGCTTACTACTGATGACTCAAGGTTACAAAATCCACTTTCAGTCCACCACAACGAAGTTTATTTCATATTAAAGTTTTGCGCCGCAAGGGACTTTGGATTGGTCCAGCTGGCTACAAATACGATTTGTTGCATATCTGATCACTGAAACGCTGAGTCGTGCTGTTACTGAAATCTATGCATTGGTGGAGATACTCCGTCGCGTCAATTCCTCCCGAGTCCTATTTCTATATTGAGGAAACCTTGTGGATATTTCCCAGGTTCAAGAACTGGCCGCAGCATCAAAGAAGTCTTTGTTGCACATCTGAACATTGACTCGCAATGTTTATGCGGTGGAGACCTTGATACTTTTTGGCTACTTTTTGCATATCTCAATTTCGAGATTGACTCGAACTCTTAGTTGTAGTGAGGGGTTCGGCATACATCGATAACTTTAAGGAGATTTGTTGCATTTCTGAAATTTTGTTGTTGACTCGCGATATTCATTGTGGATACATCAAATAGATATAAGAACAGAAGGCTTGACCCACAATCCGTCTATTTCATCTTCCTAGTCAAAACTGGCTCTCAGATTATCATCGTCGTCGTATTTACTCCGATTATCTTACCCTTGAAAGTGCCTCTTTCCACGCAGCCACTGCCAATTTGTATGCACCTACGATCATTCACCGTCGTACGGCCCGTAAATCGAATTGGAGCCTTCCAGTCCATCAGCGGGAATAAAAAAAGGTATTCACCATCCTCAGCACCTCTAACTCAGCAGTTGTACATCCTCAGCTCATATAATTACGACAGTGCCCATGATATAATACTTTTTGGACAGTCCCCGAGACATGATTAATGCAGCGACCTTTCTACGAACGAGACCGATAATAGCCAAGCGCGTGCAATTGGACTCATGAAACCCAGAGCGGGGTGTAAAGCAATCAGGCCTTTTTGTTTCAACAACAGCGTTCGCTAATGTCCTTTACTCCCAGATTCACCGATCAACTACTACAGAGGGATGAACAGTCTAGTGATCCAGTATAAGGCTAAAAAAAGCGCTCTGATATAGTTATCGTTTGATATTTCATATCATATTCACTATCGCCCTGGTTCAAGTCGGTATCTCACGTTCCCAGTCAACTGTCCTTTCGATCAAACGGTGTGGACGGTCCCTGTCGGCTTTGACTTGTGTCTTTCTGTTTCGATTGTCCATCAATAAAATCTCCGTCTCCGTCACATTACCACGCTTGCAAAGAGCTGGCCACAAAAGACTCTGTTATATTGGCTTGCTAGTATGACAATGATGATCACAATCCACTCACATGAAAAGGTGTGAACTTTATATTGTCATTGGTATTGCTTTATTTGACGAAGATGCCAATCATGAACGTACTAGCATCATCATGTTATACTTTGGACTCTTAGCCTTTCACCTGAGAAATGCCATTCGTACAAAACCAGGGAATTTCGGGCACAATACTGGTGAAGTAGGGCAATCTTTCCGCTTCTTCATTGTTTAGGGCCCCTCATTCGGTTTTGAAATCCCCATTTTCAGCTGAAACCGTACTCAATAAATGACGAAAACTCAACCCAATTTTGGCAGTCACAAATCATCACTGTCGCTGAAATCCGGACGACGCATCAATAATATCAATGATGGCAATAGGTTGTGGCAAAAGCCTACGTCCTCGGCATATCTTTCCCAGTGGAAAAAAAAGTTACCTTGGGACTCCCGCCATTGAGTAGTCTTCCTTGGGTCTTCAAGAATTTAATGTTCGTCGGTTTGCAGGATTCTAGGCTTGGTCAGGATTATCTGCCATCCCCCTTCCGCATCCTCGATACTTATCATTACAGCGGAAAGCTTTTATGGCATGTTAAATCTATTTTCTCGGATCTCAAAACCTCCTTCAATAATACTAATTAACTTAGCACATACGACCCTTCATCAATAAGTCATTCACGAAACACATCTCAAAATTCCCCTCACTCTGAAATGGATATCGAAGCATTCGCGATGTTCACCAAGATGCCCACTCACTTGATCAACCTCTTACTTGAAAATTGCATCTTTAATACATAGAGTATCCAAAGAATTCGATAGTTGTACTGCAGTCATATGAACATCCAACTCAAGACTTATGCATGGGGTCTGGCAACCTAGGAATCTGTCTTTATTACCTTTTTCTGGATCTACGTATTGGAAGAGGATTAGTTTTTAACAGCTGGTGAGTTGTTATCCGGAACACTATGATCGGAAATGTTGATATTGTTGTCGCTGCAATCTTTCGACTGTTGCCGGTGCTGTAAGAGCTAAGCATGGGACGATAATCGTGTTGTGCACATTCACTATCAAATGATCAAATCGATGAATTCTCGTCTGATTAGCAATATCCCACAGTTTATATCTGCTAGCCTCGAAGAGCGTAGGTATTTCATTCCAAGGCTCCTTCCCTCGCTACTTGGCAAGTGTGTAATAACCCCAGAATTTCTTGAATAGCAACAATTCTCTTGAAAAGACAACATTATAGGTTGGGGTGTCTTATTACCTCTTTTTCGAGGGGTGTTCTTGAAGAACAAGCGATCACGGGATAATTAGCACGAATAGAGCATTGATTCAATCTTTCGTCGAGATGCTATTCAATTCCTGATTACCCTCTTTGGAATCATTTAGAGAAATGGGCAATAACTCCGCATCATTTCACGTTGGAACTTCGATCTTGAGATATATAAGTCAGGCTCATCCTGGATAGCTAACCAGAAAGGCAAAGTCACAAATTTTCGCAATTTTCTTCTAGGAGAGATATTGCGAAAATGTGCATATACTACTTTTATCTCTTTGGGCACTATTCGAAAACTCTGGGCATGCCTACGACTATCAGGACATTTTAGTGTCGTCCGTTGGTGTTAGGGAAAACGGGGTTTTGCCATCATCTACTGTATTGTCATTAACCTTTCATCCCCTTCAGTTGATTACGATTGGACGAGATCACGCCCCAAGAATACTCCAGTCTTTACATGAAATTTTGAAATGAGGCTATGGAACGCTTCACTCTTTTTGCAATCAAATCAATACCAGCTTCGAAATGGGGCAAATTTTATCCCAAGCGCTAATCCATACGGAATACCGTTTTGCGAACTTTATTTTGCGAACTTTATGCAGCGAATATATAACATTGACTCAGTTCAAGGAGTACAGGATTTTGTCGGGCACATGTGGGATATTCACTTCTCGGTGCTGCGCACCCGTCACCTCTGGGAATACCATCGAATCTATTCTCTTTTACTTTTTGAGGGGGGACTTCAGAACAATTAGCTTTCGAATGATACAGAATCATTCTAGTGAATTGATGAATTGGACCTGTGATCTGTAAATCTACTGCGGCGTCTGAACTTGATGCACATGGCCAAATTTGCGTTTGGACAAATCTCCCAAGTTAAAAGTATCCTTCTCTAGATAGATTCACGATCAAGAACTTTCAACACGCAGAAAAAAAGAAAATTGGATGGTCTTGCTTGCATGGAAATTTGTCTAATAACTGTCGCTTGTGAGGTTTCATTGATAGATAATTTTACAGTGCCTTGAGTTCAAATGAGTCCAGAGAACTCCATGCAAATCTCTGAAGACTAGTACTGTCGATTTCCCTTCATGCTTACGAAATCATATACCGGTATTTCTACTATCACTACCGGCAAAAAACAAATCCTCGATACTACGAACGAGAACCCATTTCCCCGTCATTATTGGATTTAAGTTCCAAAATTTTACCGTTGAGATTCTCCTTTCAACAAATAACTTTCTTCGAAGTCTAGTGCCTCTAAAGAGAATCCATGGTCAGATTCACCCAAATTACTTGTCTCTTGTGATATGTTACCCCCTCGGGTATCTGGTACTTACATATTCATCATCGTGGTAAACGCAGGCTTTCATATACCAGTTTGGAAGTAATCCAGCTGGTTATCGACAAAGTCAAGTGAATTCACAACTCAAGGTTCTCGTAAATTCATATCATCAAATTGAACCTGCATTCATTCACCCATCCCCTGGGAATTTAAGCTTGTAGGTTAAGTAGTTTCCATTCGATCCCTCTCCATAACCTCTTGGAAACAAGATCTTCCTGGCTACCGGTTAATGATCCACACTGCACCGATGAGCCGCAATGTAAATACATCTCATCTGGGGAGAGACTTAGCATTATTTTACCCAATCTCGATCACAACAGTCCCTGGTGCGTCGAGCTACCACCCTACATCGGTGGAAAAAAACGTCCTCATAAATTATTCGCCCGCCACGCAATCTTCAAACTCCTCCAAGTATCCATACTCAAAAGCTTAAAATGCTTTTATTCATCAAACCTTACATTCCCGAATCCCGACATCACGAAAGATTGTTCAAGCTGGTACGGTAAAATAGGTGGAAGTGGTGATCCGAGAAGATGGTATGAGGGAAAGGGTATTTACAGTGATACTGTTTGTATGATGAGATGAGCGGGCGTGAAAAAAGAGGATTCGAAGGTTTATGCTCGGATGGATGGGGGTGGATAATGGGAATGGTGATGCTAATACTAAAGTATATACGACAGACAGCGGGATCTTTTAATCTTCCAATTCAAGAAATCCAAAGTGTGGGATTGGAAAGAGAGTGGTGATATATGTGTATAAAAGTCTACCTTGTGATTATTGTACTTGTTTTCTTCTTCTTCTTCTTCTTCTTCTTCTTCTTTCTTCCATCAATCTGAAAAACGGAATGAGAAAAAAGCCCGATAGAAGTTTTTACCGCGTGTGCAGGTGAAAAGATGCTTGAGGCTATAAATTCATACAAATTGTATTGTATTGTATTGTATTGTGTTGTATTGCATTACATTACTCAAGTATAATACACAACATTTCGAACTCGATAAGAAATTATATTGTCCATAGAGTTGTTTGTCAATGGGATATGAAGTGACAAGCCAGCGGATCTATAGCTAGTGAGGAATGGAGTAAGGGTTATAACTTATTAGTTCTTGCGATTAATTGTAATCTTATGTATATGTAGTATTACCATTATTACCATCATATTAGCATTACGAATGTTTAATATATGATGTTTATGACATACGATAACTTCACTTCCCTCTGCAATTTACTCCTGCATTAACATTGATAGAGTGGAGATATATGCACCTCTACTTTTACCATTACCACATAAAATTTATTCTCTTCATATCATATAAATTCGCTAAAAAGGTAATAATCATTACCAACACCTCTACTTTTACCTCCATCACATCATATCGCCTTATTTTTAGCTATAGACCCAGTCAACCTTTCGTAATTGCTATCGCTATTGACACACAAACCCCCCTCCCAATATCATCTGATTTTCCATACACCTCCCACTACAAAAAGCAAAGTAAAGCCAGCAATCCCCCATCAGAAACCATATCCACCCATTCATTCCATTGTAAATATAAAACCCACATGTATGTATGTATGTATGCCATCCTCCATCCATCCTTCACTCCAACCCACTCCATTCCATACACCTCTAATATATTTCTTATGGTAAAACCCAAGCCTAAGCCCAATAACACAAGCAATCCCAACTGAAGCAAGCCATCCCGATCCTCAATCCATGTGTCGATGCATGATGAAAAAAAAAGGAAAAAAAACCAAATAATACATCGCATGGAAAATTGAAAATCCGTACACCATCACAAAGTATCATCTAGATGCTGAGATAATTGAAACCGTTCCTTGAGAAACGCCTCCTCCAATCCATCAAGTAGGCACCCGAGGAAAATAAACACCGCGTGTATGCTACCGGCCAACCCCCAATGCTTTATATTCTCTTTCGCCATTCATATGTCCTTTGAAACTTTTTTGTATGATTGCGCCATGTCCACTCTTCTCCAAATACCGCAATGACCAACCATGTCACAATAATCAAGGCCCATCAAAGAATAACTCCATGTTGTCACCTCCCTCATCCCATTTCGTAGTTTCGGGCGCCTCTTTATCATCAATTATTGGTTTCCTGCCCATCGAGGATCCTTCTTTGTTTCCAGTACTCTCTTCATCTCCATTGGTAAGTTCTCCAAACATCTTGTCTCCTAGGATTTTATCTTCACTGGATGTAACACCTAAGGGAGTTTGACCAGATCCACCGACACCACCTAATGAAAAGTTATCTCTCAATGGACTATTAAGTGATACTGAAGGATCCATCCTCGATAATCCCGCTTCATTAAAGATATTCGGTCTATGAGGGGATGCGTGACCGAATGTAGGTGTACCAGCCGCACTACCATGCAGATATGCATGCGGAGCGAAAGCTGGAGATGGGTTTGTTGAAGCTGCCATACTAGTATATGGGTCTTGGGAGTAGCTTGCATACGGATGAGCATGATCGTGCATACTTGGAATACCACTCAAAACTGGTCCATGAAGACCCATACTTGGACCTGCGGTAGTGGCAAAACCATGAGCGGTAGGAGTTCCGGGTTGTGATCTCCCTGGTGCAGGTTGTAAAGGCATTGGTCGACTTCCACTAGGTTCACTACTCTTTATTTTGAAACTATGAGGTTTGGTTCTCAAATTTTGTGGTAAAGCTTCTGGATCATCCACTCCATGTTGTGCCATCAACTTTTGAAGTTTTGTTGGTCTAGGTTTCCGTGTTGATAATGAAGATTCAAGAACTGGTGGAGGTTCTGGTGCGACTGGTGACCATTTATGAAGTTCTTGTCTAAAGAAATTGGTTTCATATGCCAAAAGAATTTCGGAACCTTCAATCTTTCGTAGATAAAAGCGTTGAGTTTCGGATTCGTCTGCTGTTGCCATGACCGGATTGCAGAATGGTGCAATGTGAGTTCGGAATTCTTGAGCATTGTTAATTATGGTATCAAGAATAGCTTCTTCGTCGGGTTGAAATGGTAAACTAGGAATCTCATCTTGCCAGGCTTGGAGATCTTCGAGTTTTGGCCTAGCAGCATCACGAGGAATGCGTACACGCCAATCACAAATTGGGCAAGTATACTTTTCATCATCCTTAACTTTACCACGAGCAATCTTTAAACATTTACCATGGTACCTATCATTTATTAGTGAAACTCTACAATCCCAAGGACGAAAAACATACCATTCATGACAAAGCTCACACTCAATCATCATACCAGCTTCAACCCTTCGGCAAATACAAAACACCTCTCGAAATCTAGGATCCTCCCAACTATGAAGTTTGTCGTTCGAAGGAGAAGGTTCACGGGATAGTGGTTCAGCTGGAAGACGAGGTTTATCTTGACTGATATCAAAACAATCCACATTTCGTTCCATGACGTATTCCATATGTTGTTTGAGAATATGTAAAGGAGCGTTTGCTTTGCCGAATAATTTCTTTCCTTTTCGCATCCAATCCTCATGTCGCTTTATCTCCTTTTCCAAATCAAGTGTACCACTTGGCTTGCTACCCAGACCTTGAAGTTCTTTTTGAAGTACGGCAACTTCCGCGTAAGGTGGACGTTTATTAAAGTCAGGATCTCTACATCGGTCATATAAAGAGACGATCTGTTTATGAACTTCTCGATGCTTGTTCAATATTTGATCAACCTGAGCCAATGTTTCTTGAGATACAGGTAATGAAGCAGCTTGTGCTTGTTGAGATAAGGCCTCCAATTGTGGGTAGTGAACTGTTTCTGCACCAATGACTTCTTTAGCTTTGACTTCCCAATTCATACCGGCGATCTTCTGTTCCTTGTAATAGATCAAGTAATCGTTGTAATCCGGTACCCCAAGTTTGGTAGCTTCGTCGATAATATCGCCGACTTCCTTCAACGAGAGGAAGATGCCACGATTATCACGAGCTCTATCATTCCACTTCATCTGTTGAACTTCCTTCTCGAGCTTGTCAATCTCAGGCATGTCGACATTGAATCCACGTCCAACTTCAAGAAGTTCTTCGAATTCATTGGTACGTCGCGAACTAGGGTGGGCCAAAGCCGCTCTGGCATCGGTTTGGAACTTTGTAATAGCATCGGCTCGCTCTCGTAGTTGATCAATCTCGGGACAATGGAAACCAATCGTATCGGCATCTTTCAATAATTTGGTAACATTTTCGAATTTTCGCAATTCGCGATCTCTCTCTTCCATTTCCGCAGCTCGACTTCCTTTACGCCAAGCCTTTTCGTTCTTTCGTCGATTCTGCTGTTTCCGAACGGTGTAATTTGTCGCTTCTTCCACCCATTCGTTACATCGATCAACAAATTTCTTGAGTGAAGGGAGGGATGGTAAATCATACGGGATGCGCTCTCCTTCGTTTAGAAGGGTTCGCAAAGTTTTCAGTGATGGAGTCGCATCTTCTTCGAGATACTTTTCCACTTTCTCCTCCCAAATTTCAGGTAGACCTGCTTTATCAGCCACTTTTTGGTGCATGGTTGAAATGGCTTCTTCTGTACGACGATAGTGAAGAGTGTGGTCAGTACCCGCAAATCTTTGTGCCTCAGGAATATCGCAACATTCGTAGGTGCCTGCGTGGAGGAGGCATAAGACCCTGCCACTCTTGTTACACTTAAACCTTGACATATATGCATAAGCTTTGCAGTGTGTGCATTGATACTCTTCTTCCGGTACATCTTCTTCATCGATCTGGAAGCCGATATGACATCTAGGGCCAGCACCTTCAATGACATCAGTAACCACACAAGTGTGACCATCTTCCTTGTGTTTATCAATGAATTCTTTTCTTTGTGAAACCTCTCGATCGCGAAGTCGTTCAAGAGCAGGGGCTAGCCATTTAGCGGTCTGGATAGTAACACCACCAGTTGCCGCACCTTCAGCCGCAGTCCATAAGAGCTCATCGTGGGAAAAGCATGGCTGTCGTCTAAATTGTTGAAGTCGTTCCACTCCAGAATCTCCGAAGGGTTCCCAATCGGTAGGTGCGAAATTAACGGCTTCATTGAAATTGAATCCGTGATTGAATCCAGCATGGTATGCTTGAGGGAATGTGATGACGAATTGACCGGCTCTTTGATCTAGTGCATATACTCTAACGCCTGCTTTTTTTAATTGTTCCGGAGTCAATAGTGTAACCAATTGGAACAATAGATCGGGCTGTGTTTCAAATAATTCGGGAACAGCTTCTCGCATGGCGTCTTCGAATTTCTCGGCATCTTCTCCTGGAATTCCGTACCAAGTCTTTGTGGATCCAAAGTGCTGATAATTTGCGGAATATGCGTAATGATCCTCATTGTGCCAACAAAAAGTCGAAAAGATCATACCAACATAAAGCCAAGGGACTGTCATGCCGGAAATATCCGATTTGATGTGTCGGAATAGAGAATCCCCATGAAGAGGCATAATTGTCAAATTCCAGGGATCGGTAGAGTAAGGATTTTGTGGTTGTCTCTCGATAGTTGGGAATCCACTTCCGTGTGTAGTTGAATGAATATCAGCACCATACTCAACTTCAACAGTCTCTTCTAAGCTTGCAACCAATCGCCAAAATTCTCTTTCGATATCATCTTCCGTAACTGGTCGAGGGCAATTGAGAACGGGATCGAATGGCATCTTATTTTGAAAGTATCCTTCTTTGAAGTCTGCCGCCTTTTCTTGAAACTGCTTGAGTGAGTAGATCCCACCCTCTTCAAATCCGAATTGACCATCTCCGACTAAGCATCTAGGACAATGCCAATCAAAATCAGGTTTATGAGTAACAGGAGGATCGAGACATTGCATATGATGACCGTAATCGCATGATTCGCAAATTAGGATCTTATCAACATCATCACCCTTTCCACAAGTCTCGCATTTCTGGTCAAAGTCTAAGTATATGTCTGGGGAGATGGCAGTAGATACGGAAGATAGAGAAGAGTCATCACTAACCTCCCCAGGTGTGGCCGACCCACGTTCCCCTGGATTTCTAGGCGGGGTTGGTCGAAACTGGGTCATATGTGATCCAGCCACAGTTGGTACAGCATCTACAGGGGTATCGTTAGCCAGGGATCTTGACCACCAATAATACGTCAAGGTTTCATTTACACCTTTGATGTTACAATGGCGCATGTATTCAATGCATGATGAGAAAGGAAATTGTAACCGTACCTTTCTTAAGTCGCTTGCTACGTCTTCCACCATTTTCGGCATCTTCTGGTGGTTGACTTCCTTTTCCTGAATCCAAACTCTCTTGACTTAATTGTCTCTTGAGTAATGGATTAGAAGTGAAACCATTTAATACCGGAGCCGAACTGAGTCCAGAAGGCTTATACTCGGGTGTGTTTTTGGCTGATGATATTGGGCTATCGAATGGCCTTCTTGGTGTTGGTGTAAAATTGGCACTTGCTTCTCTTTCGCGGCGATTGTTATTGACAGGCGTAAACGATGCGGGCGTAGAATTAACAGCTGTAAATCCCCCAACATTGACCGGAGTAAAACCAGATGGAGCTTGTGGTTTTGGTACGACCGGAGCATCTAACATCGGGATATTCCTCATGCCCTTTTCAAATTCCTCCTTCATCACACTTGTGTTCAAAGCATCCGATGCGCGCATCGCGGGAGATTCACCTCTCAAGCTTGATGGTGTATGTTGCACTGATCTCTTCATCGGCGAATTCGCAGGAGATGGTGTAAGTGGTCCTCCGTATTCATACTCTAGTTGTTGATGTACTCCTGGTTTGACCAATCGTAGATATTCTTCGTATGGATGCAACCATCTTTGATAAGAGTTCTTCAATGACGTCGATAATGAGGACATGATCTTCCCACTGTATCCTAAATCTCTGCCAATCTCGGCCCATTTCTTAAGCTTGCAGACTTTCTCGAATCCACCTCTGGTTTCAACAGCCTTCTTAAGTTTGTACAAGTCGAGAGGTCGTTTATCGACGCTAGGAAAACGATTGAGATTCGTTCCATGTTGTTTATGGAATTTGGCAAGTTGATCGAGATATGTAAGATTCGCTCGTGTGCCTTGAAGTTATTAGCAATTGAAATGGTGGAGGATGATGTAGGGTTGAGTCAGGGATGAGATTGCGATTGAACATACTTCCTTCGACCGAATTTAATTCTTGTTTGCGCGTGCGGAAGTGAAAGCGCTATGGATTGTTAGAACAAATGTGCGAATATATCATGCCATGAATGAAACAGTATAAGTTCTAGCCCTGCAAGATAATTGTGGTGTCGCGATAGGAAATGATAAGTCATGGTAAACGTACCTCGGTGTCAATCGCAAACTCTGGTTTCCAGGTATCCGGAGGAATAATCTTGCAGATACCAAATTGTGAAGCTTCCGGCGCGATACTCTTAATATATGCATATGGATCCTTAAATTCCTCTGCCGTTGGTCTGTATGTTGGCGCTTCTTGTAAACCATGAGGCCGCATCTTTTTCGTCGTCTCTCGACTTGCCGTTGGTTGTCCCCTCCTCTCTACGCTGGTTAAATCCAAAGATGGAGAAACCATAGCACTCAAAGCTGTAGGAGCAGCCGCTGGATTGGAAGCAGCAGTTCCATTTGAATTTGATTTTCCTCGAATGGAATTTGAGTTACTATTTGGTGTACTGATAGAAGGTGAGGCTCTCATTGTAGAGCTCGAAGGCGTTGTGTTCGTTGGTACCTGAACCATATTGGCGATTGAATCCACCAAAGGGGGTAGGTAGGTAGGTAGGTAGGTAAGTAGGTAGGTAGGTAGGTAGGTTCGATAGTTGTAGGTAGATATTAATCGCGAATTGAAGAAGAGGAAACCCAAATTATCGACATTGAATTATGTAATGGTGAAAAGGGATTGATTGTTGATGTACTAGTAGATCGTTATGTATGTAGAAAGAATAATGGTGAATTTTCCCCTAGTTAATGAAGTTGTGGATGCAAGGCAAGGCAGAGAGAAACGGAAAGAGAGAAAAATGACAGGTGTAAGTTTGTGATTTGATTTGATGTGATGTGATGTGATGTGATGTGATTTCGTATTATGGTACCGGTACTAGAACAAACTAAAAGTAATTCGCCTCGATGGGAAGTAATTAGGTTTTATTTACTTGTTGATGCCCTCGTACGGTTTTCGAAAAGTGAATTGTTGTTTGAAGAAGGTGATGAAGGTCGTGAGGTGAGTGTGAGTGAGGAAGTGAGTGAGGTTGGTTGGTTGTATGTGTGTGGTTGGTGTGGTTGTGGTGTGGTAAGGAAAGGTTGGATTATGGGTAATGGTGGTGATTGTGGAGGGG
>NGKJ01000049.1:7919-24328 GCA_002162495.1 Myriosclerotinia curreyana | reverse complement strand
AAATAATTTTAAATACTTTAAATAATTTTAAATACTTTAAATAATTTTAAATACTTTAAAGTTCTACCACAATCGTTTAAAGTTCTCGCCAAGTTGTATTGACGAATATAAAAAAGGTCGTCTCTTCGCCGCCATATCATATGTGTTTCTATCTCTCTCTCTCTCTCCCAACCCTCTCTCTCCCAACCCTCTCTTCAATTGCCGATATTTTCTTCACATCCATTTTCCCCTCAAGGCCAGGGTCAAATTACCCAATTTTCTCAAATCCGTATTTCCCCACACTATCACCCCCGCGTACAGCTAGCTATACAACCACCACATGTCCCTCGCAAAAGACCCTTGTGGGTGCCAGATGTGGAAATCTGCACCCCATCTTTCTCACATCTTACACTACCTCCTACCTACTCACGGCCACTACTACATCTTCTCGTCATAATGTTGCTCCCCAGCACTTAGCCTAGTGCCACTGAATTGAAAAAATTCCAAGGAAGATTCTCGAAAAGATTCTTCCGTCGTATCCAATGACAAGTCTCAGACTTGGTGGACGTCACAGAGGATTAGAAAGCAGTATCAACATGGTAACTTAACTAAGATGACCAAGTTTACAAAGCCCGAGTATGGAGCTTTTTCTGAGCGCCTACAAATACATGATGATCCCGTTGTCAGTAACAATGGTTCTCTTCGTATCATCATCTTCTCTTTCCTGACCTTCGTCTCTTTCACCATGTTTCTCCATCGTGATCTCATTCCCCTCCTTTCTATCTGCACTACAAGTTTGGTAGCTGCAATCCCTACTACTCGTTCCACTACTCCCACTGTTACTGTCAAAAACGGTTCATACACAGGTCTTCACAATAACTACTATGATCAAGACTTCTTTCTTGGGATTCCATTTGCTCAAGTACGTCTTCCAGTTGTTCCTGCCCTCTCATCCTCTCTTCTACCTATACTCCCCATTATAATATCTAAACTGCCTGACTAAAAAACATCTCACAGCCACCCATACACGATCTTCGTTTCCGCGTTGCTCAAAGGCTGAACGAAACATGGACAAGCCCCAAGCCAGCAACTTCATATGCTCCATTCTGTGTAGGATACGGAACAGATGATTACGGACATGTTGTCTCGGAAGATTGTCTTTATTTAAACATCATCCGACCCTCGTCTACCCAACTCAATGCATCTCTTCCCGTAGCCCTCTGGATCCACGGAGGTGGTTACTTCGAAGGTGGCACCTCAGATCCCCGCTACAACCTCTCATTCATTGTTCAAAATAGTGTGGATATGGGAACACCCATGATTGGCATCTCAATTCAATATCGACTCTCTGCCTGGGGCTTCCTAGGTGGTGATGAAGTGTTGGAGAGTGGAGACACGAATCTAGGGTTTAGAGATCAGAGACTGGCGTTGGAGTGGGTGAATGAAAATATTGGTGCATTTGGTGGTGATAAGGATAAAGTTACGATCTGGGGTGAGAGTGCTGGGGCGACTAGTGTAGGGGCGCAGTTGCTTGCTTATAATGGTATTTATCCCTTTTAATTCCTACATTTTTCATTCATGCTTGAGTAAGTACCTAATAGAAGAATAGGACGAGACGACGGACTGTTCCGCGCCGCAATCTCTGAATCTGGCAGTCCAGCCGCCAGTTTCTTCACAACCATTTACCCCAAAGACTTCAACTCCACGGTTCCTCAATCTGTCTTCACAGCCCTCGTCGCAAACACCTCATGCGCATATACTCTGGGTCTAAACACCACTTCAACCTCTTCCCTGCAATGTCTCCGCACTCTCCCATTTTCCGATTTGAACTCGGCACTCAATACAACAGCCGGTGGAGTTGGTCCATTCGCTCCATTTATGGATCATGATTTCATCGCAGATTACCCCAGTAAACAACTTGCTGCTGGGAAATTCGTTAGGGTGCCATATCTCGTTGGTGCAAATACAGATGAAGGAACCGCCTTTGGTTCAGGCTATGGTCCCAATGGAACGGGAATCAATACCGATTCTGAATTCATCTCCCTCCTAAACTTAACCGGTCTCCAACCCAACTCCGCGGCTTCCATCGCAATCCAAACCTTATACCCGAATAATCAATCCCTCGGTATCCCATCCCTCCAAACATACCCAGATCTCTACACCCCCTCTAATCCCCTATCCGCGAAAGTCGGTCTCCAATTCCGTCGAGTATGCGCTTACATGGGTGATCTGATCCTCATTGCCCCTCGGCGTCTCGCCGCACAATCATGGGTGAAATACGGTGTTCCGACTTTTACTTATAGATTTGACGTTGTGGTGAATGGGGTACCGAAATACATCGGAGCGACACATTTTCAGGAGGTAGCGTTTGTTTTTAACAATACTCGCGGAGGAGGCTATTCCACTCCTTTTAGTGTGAATCCTTTCGCAAATGTTAGCTCGGACTATTTTACACTTGCGCAGGAGATGAGTCGCAGATGGGTGGGCTTTATTACGGGAGGTGTACCAAATGGGGGGATGGGAATTGATTGGCCGGATTATGGTTCGAATTCCACGGACAAAGGGAAGAATATCGTTTTCAATGTCACGGGAAGCTATACCGAACCTGATACCTGGAGAGAAGAGGGGATTGAATATCTTAACAATCATCTGCTTGATGATTTTGGGAGATGATAACCTCATTCTTAGCCAATATATACCCCTTATGAAGCAATGATAATCGAACATCTCTCAATAGCATCATCTTGGAAATTTTATATAGCGAATCAAAAAATTATTCACAATCTTCTCACCTAAGTATCTGAAGCCTCTAATAGCTTTCAAAATAATGCGTTATGCTTTGCCACTCATAAGACTAATGCATTTTAATAGTTTTTGCGCTCGCCAATATCTACATAAGATGCAACAATCGCGGGAGGATACATTCCTATATCGAAAAATTCAACATAACCTCCCTCCTCTTTCAAGGGTCAATGCCAATGCTATTAACCCTCCCTGACCTGACTTCTGTGACCTGTCAAGGATCGTGAATATCTAGAGTTAGATCACCCCCTCACCCCTTTCTCCCATTCCCAAATCCCCACCCCTTCCCCTCATTAAACGCTTCCCTCCTCTCCCCTCTCCAAATATCATCCACACCATTAATAATCAGTCCGACGAGTCCAGGATTCGTAAGATTACATGTATCAGCCCTGAAACTATATCTTGCAAAGCCCATCCATAATAAGGCTCAATTTGGGAAGCAAGATATCTGGAGTCCAGATTCTGGACTCTGGAGAAAGGTTGTTATATCATATAATACTCTTTTCATATCTTGGTTCATATTATAGAGAGAGATATTGGCAATGTATTATTACAATGACCACCCACTCAAATGAAAAGAGATAATCAGCTCTTCTGACCACGCATTCATTCAAACATAAACTTCAAAGTTTTGAATCCCAGACTCAGCGACCGTACATACTTTAAAAGATCGGGCTCTTCTTGGCTCTCATACGGCAAGAACCGCCATCGATATGTTTTAACCTTACTCAATAACGTTCTATATGTGGGGAGTATAGAGGTTATACTCTACTCGATGTACTACATAGGTGCAAAGCTAAGTTAATATATACTGGGGCAAAGTCCGCCATTATTGTTCATCGATGAGCTAGTCTTGCTATGTAGTATTTAATTTGGATGAAGAGAAATGTGGTGGGATCATGGTAGTTTATAGAAAAGACGCTGGATATTTGTGCTAGAAAGTATTTGTAGCTGTGGCAGAAGAAACAGTGGATGCCGAGATCCTTTGCTACTCTGAGGCGCGACATTGGGAGCATGGTGGAGAAGCGAGGTGGATTTTGGGGGTGAAGGCTTTTTGGTTATTGGTCCAAAGCTTCTATACCATTCAATATTCACCATTACAGCTCTCACTCCCGTAGCGAGAATAGACCTTCTACCCAGCCTTTTTTTCTTCCTAATCACTGAGCACCTTGGTAGAATTAAACCATCTCTATCATCCACATAAGAATCATCTTTATCATCTATATCTTCTCAATCCCTACATTCTCGAACACAACCGATTAATACCCCCTCAATAAATCTCTTTGAGAAGAAGCGAGGAAATCAAAGGGGTTCGAAAAATCTCTCTACGGAAACAAGTTCACATGTTTTGAAATTTCTTGCTATGGAATTTGTTGCTGAAAACGGTATGGCTCTTAGTGAGCATTGATAGGCAGTGTCAAGGCGAAGTAAAATCAGGTACCGTGTCACACAAACGCGTGAAAGAGGCGGGTTTGAAGGATCGTATCGTGATATTGCTTTGCAATTATAGGAAGACTCCGAAGCCAAGTCCAGCGAAGTTCGATAGGTGATGAGTGTAGAGATGTTGGAGCATGTTGAGGAGGAGTATATGATGATATATTTCAAGGAGATTAGCGATTTATTGAACCCGGAAAATGGAATAATGGTGGTTCAGGGTATTACAGTGAACAATCAGGTGGGTTATTTTCCAACTTGACTCAATGGAGAAGAGCTATTTGGAAATTTATTCCGCAATTGTTCAATGCTTGGAATGGTCTTATTCCACGACTGCGTGTAAATCATTAATTGACTCCCAGAATTTCCACATAACTCGATCCAAGGTCGACACTTTCATAGATCGCTACTATACATCTTTCCTGGAGGCTGTCTGCCATCGATACAAGAACTCATCGAACCTCTCGATACCTGATCTTCAGGGTCTTTGGAGCTAGAAAGCGTTCAAAGTATTGGTCCTCACTATGCGCGAACTTTGCTTCTCTGCAGAGAGAAATTCCTCGCTAACTGGGAAACGACAAAGATGCTATACGTGAAAGAGAGAGGAGATATGACGGCGTTGGATCTCGAAGCCTTCAGAAGAAGGTGGGTTGTAAGTAGTCTAAAAGTGCTCCGTTGTGTCTGCCGTTGTTAATGTCGTGTTAGTATTACTTCAGTTATTGCGAAGCGGGGTTCCGTGCTGGTATTTTAGGGGACCATGTGATTACCGCGAAGAGGTCACAAGTTTTATTTCCGAGTATAGTTGTACCACTTTAATAAGTAAGATGAACTTGAAGGATGTAATGGTCGATTGTGAAACGCTGAGGTGCAGTGGAAGGGCGGAGTAGGATCTTCGATAGCTTGACTCAGTGTTTCCAAATAGTCCGGACTGCAGTCCGACGATTCCAAAGTCTCGACTCGATTATTCAATCCATTTGGAATACTTATTTCGTTTGAAATATCTAATTAATTTGAAGTTTTTAAATGATTTCAATGTTCAAAATAGTCTTAATATTCGAAAGCTCCTTGTTGTCAGACTGCAGTCAGGTTTATTAAAGTCAAGCCTTAACTTTGATCATATGGATCAATTCGAGTTATTGTATACAACATTCCCCCCTCACCATGAATTTTCATCTATGACACACCTCGAGCCAGACATATGTTCGTTCCAATAATAATCGTGAATGGATGTACACCATTTTCGCTAGTACCGTCACAGGCTTACTTAACTTCCGCGGTAACAAACCTGGCCATCAAGACAATTGTATAATGGAAGGTATATATATATATATATATATATAAAGTACATAGGAGATGGATGCAGACAAGTGGTTATGGGATGTCGACGAACTATATGTAGTTTTACTGAGGAATCACAAGTTTGTGATACTTTGCCTACAAGAGGTTCAATTTGTGAAGGTAGAATAAGGCTTTGAGATGAGTTGTGAAATTTGCATATCATCTGAACACAGCCTCGGTAACATTGATAATCTTGAAGGTCCCGCAGGTACAGATCCGATCACTCTTGCAGTCACTAGACCCGAATAGCTTCAACCTTCCATCGTCTGAGTTCACAATTACTAAACTATCCGTGGGGGCAAATCATCGTGAGTGGGGTGTCGGGGTAGGCGTGGTTCAACGGGTTTTCGTAAAAATTATCGTGAAAATGAGATAGACTAACATCTTTGCTGTGTTGAAACAGACACACTTATACTTTATTGCCAAAGGAAATGCTCGCTACTCTGACATCGCAAATCCAGTAAAAACAACCGACCTTTCCCCCTTTTACATGTTCGCCAAATCATACCCATTACCCTTTTCCAAAGCCCTCTTCCAAGCTTCTCTTTGCTCTACTTTCTTTCTCCACTGTAAAATCTTGGGGTACTTCTTAAAGTCCACATATTTCTTCGCGGCCAAGAAGTCCATCGGCCAACTCAACATCACATCCGATCTGCCCAAGTTCTTCCCATTGAACCATTCATCCGTCAACTCTTTCTCCAAATATTCAAATTGTTTTGCATATTCCGGCCCCGTGAAATTCTTATGTATGTTTGACTTGACACCACCGAATAATATCGATAACGGCCACGGTGATTTTTCGGCCACAATATCAAATATCAATTCAATCATTCCGGTAGTCCCAATAGTAGACCCCGCAAACGAGGTTAAACTCTCATCGCGTATCTTATCCTGCGCCGAAAACCTGCCTTCTTTGTCGTACTCATCAATCAGATATCCGAGGATTGCACTACTTTCGACGATGGGCATATTGTCCGATGTAAAGAGGACGGGGGCTTTGCCCATAGGATGTACATTTTTGAGCTCAGGTGGCGCGCGACCTTCAACGCGTGTGTGACATATGAGGTTGTATTCAATTCCTAGTTCTTCAAGGAACCAAAGGATTCGTTGGGATTGGGAGTTCTGCAGGAAAGTAAGTACATTAGCATATGTGGGTGCACTCAGTGGGGTAGGTAGTGTTGGAGCAGGAATTGGGATCCGATGGATGGTCCACTTACATTGAGGTGATGAAAGGTTGGAATTCCAGCTTTATTGGTAGATACCATGATCAATAATGTGATATGTTATGTTTGAAATTGGGCAAAAAGGCAGGTGATATTGGGTAGAAAGACAAAGTGAGAGAAGAGAGAGAGAGAGAGAGAGATGTGTTACAACTTACAATTTATATATGTCATCCATTTCCCGGATTAGTTGTTTGCGCATCCATCCCGTTCTCGGGTTTGCAGCGTTCCGAAGTCCATAGGTTAGATTGCGTCCTGAGGCACCAAGATTTTCCGTTTCTCAAACATTAATAATATTGTCACTGATTTGCGATTTGCGATATTTGCATGCAGAAACGTGTCAGACCATCAGACCACAAGGGAAGCAACAATGATAGAATAAGAACAACTTGAAGATTGTTTCCAAGTGATTGGATTTTCGAGGGAAACGGTAGGAGTATGTCAACCGAAGTCGGGTATAGGTGTGTGAAAGTATCTCTGATCATGACAACGGATAACTAACTGCATATGCAGTGACAAGGTTCGAGTTCGATTCTCAATAGCCATAGCCAACGGCTTCCTGTTAAGCCACCAAAAGCCCCTCATCTATCGGTTGAAAGCTTCAATCATTCCACTTCTTCATTTTCTGATATCACTTGTTATTATCCCTCTCTCTCTATCAATGCCCTAAGTTCTCTTCAACTTCCAACATCGATTTACGTACCTATCGTATGAATCATGGCTACCATCAAAGACAAGCCAATCGTTTTGCACATTGGAGATCCAGTAAAATGGAACCTCGATTTATATGCTCAATTTGCGAAGGACTTTACGATCATACGACCTTCAACAGAAGAGCGTCAACGATCTGAATTCATGAAAGCATTGAAAGAAAATAGATGGGGTAATTTCTCCGCCATCTTCAGACCATTTTGGAATACTGGTGGCGAAATGGGAAGATGGGATGCGGAACTCATTCACTTGGTACCGCAATCGTGCCAGATTTTTGCATCTGCTGGCGCAGGGTTTGATTGGGTGGATGTGGATCTTTTGGCAGCACGAGGTACGGGCTCTTGTACGACATATTTTGATTTTATGTTCCTGATTTGTTGGTGTGAACAGGCATCGTGTATTGTAACAGGTACAGATCGACTTCTGGGATTTCGTATGCACGCGACTGACTGATATGAGCATAAAGTGCTACAGCTACTGCAGAATCTGTGGCGGATTTTACTATCTTTCTGATTCTAGCTACATTCAGAAACCTCACTTGGTGAGATTCTCTTCTTTCCCCCATGATCACATGTCGTCAGTGCTGATGTCAGTCAGGTGCACACAAGCTGCTCGTTCAGGAGTAGCATCGTTCCAAGATTGCCACACAAACGCCGCAGTGATTTCCCATAACCCTCGCGGACATACACTTGGTATCGTGGGCCTCGGAAATATTGGCTACAATATTGCCCGCAAAGCCTACCTAGCTTTTGGGATGAAAATCCTCTACTATGACATCATTCGAAAAACTCCCTTACAAGAAGCGAACATCGAAGCAAAATTCTTCACTAATTTAGATGAGATGCTGGCCCTTAGCGACTGTGTAGTTCTCGCTACACCTGCTTCTCCTGATGGGAGGAAATTTCTCGATCGACAGAGATTGAGTAAATTTAAGGAAAAGAGTAGGTTTGTAAATATTGCGAGAGGAGTCTTGGTGGATGAAGAAGCATTAGCCGATGCTGTTGAGTCAGGAAAGCTGGTGGGTGTTGGATTAGATGTCCATGAGCATGAACCCAGGGTGAATGATAGGTTGAAGGCTTCTAGGAATGTCACACTTACTAGTCACAATGCTGGTGGGACACTTGAAACGTATGTTCTTTCTGCCGAATTGTTTTGAGGTTTCTGACTCTCTGATAGACACATGGGGTTTGAGGAAATATCGATTAAGAATATCGATGCAGTATTGAAGGGGAAGGAGCCATTGTCACCGGTCAATATGCATTTAATCGGGAAGACGAAGCATAACTTGTGATTAATACAGTAATAGGCAATGTAGGAGCATGATTTCTTGATACCTATGTGCGTCATCACATCATCCAATATTGAACACTATCGAACAACGAAATGGTCTTGCTGGCTTTGGGGCGCCCTTGAACATCTAGACTTAAGTTCAACGATGGTGTTCGAGGCCTCCATTCGAGAAGACTGATCCAGTACTTCATGCATACAGTAAGTAAAAGCAAATGCCAATATGAAATGTTGCCAATCATTTATCAAAGAGCAACACTTCCGACAAATGTAGGTCAATCCAAGATTTTTGTCAGCTTGCATCAATCACATTTTCACGTACTTCAAATAGATTTCAAGGGAGAAAAAGTTAATCAGCTATGAAATAGTCCAACTCAATGCAGAATCCTTAACATAAATCAATCAGGTGATCGTATGAACACGGAAACCATTTTTTTAAGAACTTGTGGCTTCTGTAACCAGAAGAAATCTATCATATCATTCCACCTCACTCCTCTAGTCCAACAAAAACGTCTTCCGCTGACCCCAACCAGGTATTAAGTGGTTCTGTCATTGGGTTCAAACTGTCGCTTTCCGAATTTCTCACGGGCCACTGTATAGGGTATACTTTCACGGTCGACTTTGTCTGAGATATCTTGAATACGGCCATTATAACCCCTGTAACCACCATGCGCATCCCTACATTTCCATGCATTGTTTCGTCCTCGTGGCAAGGACCCGTACATATCAGTTCCCACATCGCCATGCCTCATTGCTCCGAGTCCCTGGCGACTGGGAATAGTTTTAGTAGGGCAAATGGTGTAAGTCCAGGTGCAATTGCTCGTACCGTAATTTCCGCGGCGTGTGTGTTCAGTCCGGTCGGATCTGTACCGACTACCACCGTTACTGCGAATTTCGATATGCCTTAAGGTACTTTCTGATTGATTCACATTCGGTTGCTGATCTCTTCTTCTCTCCTGAACAAACTTCATCCATCGAAGAGACTTACCCCACTCATTTCTCCTATCTGGATTATGGAAGTAATCCACCTCATTAGGATCTGCATTAGGATCTGGTAGGACTGGAATCTTGGGGTATACGCCTAACTGAAGATCTCGGAGATATGGTAGACCAACAACCAATTTGGCTATAATACTGTCTATCATGTCCTCATCACTGATTCTATCATCCTTTTCGAGATCGGCGCTCCAGTCATTACGCTCGTCGCACTGGTGAAGAGCGAGCTTACATAATTTTGGACAGATCTGTCCTATGATAAGTGTATAAATTGGCAACAATGTACCAAAGCCCAGCCACGATTTGTAATCGCGCGAGACTTGTGACTTGAACATCCCGTCAAACTGAATATCTCGTAGAAGCGATGCATTTCTTCGTCCGATATATGCAACAAAGCGGATGAACGGATCACTAGAAATTAACTTGGGCTGCTGGTAACTCAAATAGAAAAGCCAATCAACAGCCAAGGTAATTTCCTCACTGCTAGATCCTTCTTTGAAGAGTCGAAACCTAGGGATGCCCCATTCCTTCAGCTCATCGCTTTCGTGACTGAACCGGAGTACAAATTGATACGTGTTCTCTCCATATAAAATAGCAGCGCACTCCTCTTCAATTTGTTTGCAGGTCCGCATAATATTAACAGATCGACCAAATGGGTGGAGTTGAACTTCGGCACGATTGATAATCTGAGGACCAAACCCGTATCGATGGTGGACCACACACTTAGTTTTTTGACCGGGTTCTGGAGAATTATCAATTTCGAAGTTATTGACACCGCTCCCGATAAGTTTTTGTTGTTCACGGGTAGGGTTTGTTGTCCATGAAATATCTCCACGCACAACATGGGATCTAAATCTGACATTATACTTGCTATAGTGACCTTCGTCAGCACCAAAGAGGTGAGCCACGCGGTCGGAATAGTCATCGGAGAGCTGGGCCCAATCGTGGTGGTATTTTCGATCGTATCGGCAATGTTTATGTTCTTCATTATGGTTACCAGTGGTCCATCGGTATTCATGCGTGCGAGGTTCTGGCCTAATTGCCACTGGTTTGAGGAGAAGGAATCGCCAGATATTGTCGCGAATCTCTGCAATATTAATTAGTATCTTTGCACAATGACAGAGAAACTGAAACTCACCACGAGGTAGTTGCTCAAAAAGAGTACAAATTTTGCTTTGTGAAGGTTCGGTGCTGTTACTGTCGATCATCATAGCATCTGGGCTCTCATTTCCATATACTTTCTCCATCGTGAAAATTTTCGAATAAAGTTTTGCTCTTGAAAACTAAAGAAGTTGTAAAAGATTCGTGTTACGAAAGATGGAAAGTTATCGTTCCGTTTCCGATTCATATGAGAATACTTAGAATTGTATGTAGGAGGAAGAAAGCTTGCTGAGCCGAAGATACTTTTGTATGTAAAAAGAGACTTCTACGGCAGAATCGAATATTCTTAGCGCATACACCTCAAGACTAATGAATATATCAAACCTATATACTACCACTATAACATTCACCTCACATAAGGAATCCTGTATCTCGATGGGATGGTTGAATTTGAGACCTGTGGGTATAAGGTTTCATAGGTTCGGTCTCTTGCAATAGTGAATATTAACCGCACATGGTTGATTTGATGTTGAGTAGTTTTGAGTCTAGACTGGCCGCCTAGATATAAAAGTGTTTGATATTCGGAAAATTTTAGACTCTGGTCAGTTATTTGAAAAGGGAAATCGATGATGTCTACTATTTGCTTTAAGTTTACGGTAGAAAATAAGAACTAACATGAAGAGGAGTTCTATTATAGGATATTTATGTACGTGCAAGAGGATAGTAGAAGGATGATTTGGGGATACTTATTTTCTTATCATGGTATGGAACTATGTGTGAACGCTACCAATAATGCTGGTAGACCTCCACCGCATCCGAAGATGGCTATCGTTCTTCGGCTTCTTCCACAATATTGGAGATCTCAAAATTTCTCGTCAAGGTATTATTGACTTTGATACTTTTAACCACCTCCTACTTGACTTTCATCAGCTCGCACTTCACCTTCCAAGGCCAAGGTATTCGTTGTATTGGTCCTCCGCATCCTGCTCGTATGTTGTCTTGAACCTCCCGCTGATCTTTAGATGCTGAAGTAAGGTGCTATTACTGGGTGCGATCATTCTCACGAACTTAATAAGTGGATCTTGACAAAGAAATCTCAAATGGCGACACTTCCAACAGAAGAGCTTCTCAATGAACTGTCTCAGCTCGCTGTGACTAAGAGCTATTCCTGTATCGTTCATCAAGCCTGGAATATTTGATGGCATCTGATTTAGATCCTCATCTCTGGATGTTCGGAAAGAGTTGAATGCGTATGGATTCTCCTCATAAAGAACGAGAGAACATTCGTGTTCGATCTGTCGACATGTTTGCATACTATTGGCATTGCCATGGAATGGAACTAATTTTAATTTGGCACTGTTGATAATTTGTGCCCCAAAGTTTCTTCTGTGGCGCACCTCGAATTTTACCGTATCCTCAAAGTCTGTCATAATATTGGCTTCTGTATCAACATCATCCGCATCAATAATATCGTCTGGGCCTAGCGTGCCTTCTTGGATCATCTGCTGCTGTTCCATGATTGAATTTGTTGTCCATGAGATCGATATGACCATTGAGTCCTCTCGATATATGCAAGGGAATTTCTTATATTCTGCGCCGCCTGCATGCACGTTCCTTCCCATCTATAAACCCATCTCAAAACTTCAACTCATCTCAAGTATCTAATTCATCTAAAAGATATAAATTCTTAAAAATACCGATTTTTTCTTGTCCCCCTGAGCCATTATTCTTCGCACCGAGCGTCTGCAACTGAACGGCTCTTAGCACGCGTCTCAACAAACCCCATCCACTTCAAAGCTTTCCCCCATTCATCATTTGGTTGAAAGAGGGGTACTATCTCACTACCAGGCACACCCGAATCATATCCACAACCTACAGGTACAAATTTATATTGACCCAATTGTAACCTCTGAAGACTTGGAAGTCCATTAACGAGATTCTCAACAGTTTCGCTTATATTTTGCTCCCGGTCAGTTCCTGGAGGGCCTAAATGGTTTAATTGAGGACATCCCTTATCATCATCATGCAGGACTACTGTATGAATATTCTTACACACTTCCCCCATAATATGTGTGTAAATTGGAAGAAGATCATGAAGACCCACGGCCTGCGATTCCGTATCCTTCCATTTCCCAGTGATCCAATTCCATCTGCCTTGAATAACAATTCTCGTAATAAGCTCGGAATTTTTCCTTCCAATCTCCATAAAGAATCTGGAGAGTGGGTCTTGGTGAATGAAGTCGGATTTTTCTATGCGTTGATCGAAGATTATTTCAATGGAGCGGGTAATTTGTCGGCGAGTCGGTAGGGTACCATCATTGCGCTGAAGCCCTGGGATATGATTGGGTTTGTGAGTGAGGTGGCGCATTGTAATTACGCTTTGAGGTTCGAAAAAGGGTAGATGACAGCGGGTATCGAAGAGGAAGGAGTTTTCTCCGTAAAGTATGGCGGTTCCTAGTTTATGGAGTTGTCTACATGAACGGAGAATCGCAATACCTGATATTGCTGTGATGGAGATAGTCGATCGATGAATGATTTGAATGCCGTAATCTTTCCGATCATGAATGAATTCCTGAATCTCTTGACCACTTTCAGTAATGGTTATAAGTTTATTGTAGCCAGCTTCGATAAGTCTGGCTTCCTTTCTGGTTGGCGCGGCAGCCCAAAAGATCTGTACTTTTTTGCCATCAATGTTGGGAAGTTGATTCGTTTCATATTGTTTCTGACGTGCTTCACTCCATTGATATTTATAATGCAATTTTGGATCATAGCCCCAAGCAATCTTTTCTCGAATGATTCCAGGCATGATATGAGTAGGTCGAACAAACAATTCCCTTAAGATTCTTTCCAGCACATCTAAAATTGATTAGCTCGTGCACATCTCATGTAGGGAAGAAAGAAATTACTTGTAGGAAGGTGTAAGAGCCCTTTTTTAGGCCTAACATTAACCTTATTCTTTATTGAAAGCTTCTCGACGCCGCTTATCAAAGCTCTTATGTCTCCTTCAGAAGAGAAGGGGTTGCAATAATCTTCAGACATCATAGCTTTGTGATATTCTGAGTTGATGTTTCTAGATGATCAGTCTAATTGACTTCTGTTGGTGTCTTCATGCATAAGGCCAATGAAAATATTTAGGAGGATTAATGGGTAGAGAATGCAGTACATTTAATATCTATCAGGAAATGCTTATTAACATAATAGTACAGCCATAATTCTTCGTGTTGATACAATAGAAATCTGATGAGAAATATCTGTATGATGAAATAGCACAGTTGTAAAGCCTTAACAATTCATAGCACTACAGCAGTTTGTCTCTTATATTGCCGTAGTATCGCGGTGATTTAAACATCGTAAATTTAGTTGATAGTTATAGAAACTACCTTCTTTTACGGTCTGATCAATGAGCTTGAAGAAATGAGTTTCATATATAGTGTTGAATATGATTTGCCTTGGATCCCCATCATAGCCGTATCCAACAGACATTGAGCAAGGTTAACTTTACTCAATTGCATCTTTGACCACATAATAAATTCAACCCTTTTTACTTTTATCTGAAGCTTAATAGAGGTTGTCATCAAAAAAATACTTTAGAAAAATGAATCAATCGTTATCATTCAATATGAAGTAACATATGAGGTGAGTTCAATATATATTAGTACAAGACAGGTGGTCCCGGTAGATGCAAAAGGGGCGATCTGTAGGTCAAACCCACCCCCGGGATTCCAAAATAATGTCCGGTCACTTGCTTCCATCTAAAGAGAGGTCTTTTTTATGATATTACTTTGTGCAAAAGAACTAAACAACATGATGAATAAAAGTCAATGATCCTTTCTGATGATTTAGCGCATGCCCCTTTGATTTACGATCCAGAAATATAGTATTAAAAATCTGCGGATTTTAAATAATCGGTCCTGTGATGATAAATCCAAGCAACTTTGCAACCCACTGAAGAACAAATTGTGGTTGTTGAGAACGGGAATGTATGAACAACTAAACCTAATACCAAACAATTTGCATTCGCCGCCTATCAGCAAGCCGGTGTGGTATGTGGGATGATTGGAAAAGAAGACATAAAGCAACTTGTAAATATCAAATATTAAGAGCGCAATGGTACATGAAATGATGGAAAGGTTCCACACATCGGACAAGTAAGCTATCGGTGGGGATGAACGAGAAGAATGCGGGAGTGAGAATATGACATTCTTAATCGAGATACATCATTTGCCAGGATTTAGATAAGTAGGAAATGAGTGGAATTTGAGATGTGTCCATAAACCGCAACCAACAATACCCGATGATTAGAAATGGTGCCAGTATTTGATCAGAAAATTTCACCAATACCATCGATGATGCCATCGATCAAACCATCTCTGCCACCATCTCCGTCACTAGAATAGCCTTCACTTTCCTCCGTACCCGGTGGACTTTGCATCGCGGAGCCAGCCCCTGCTGCGCCCATGGCTCCAATTGGAATCGGAATTGGTAGTCCCCAAGCAAATGGATTTGCAGAGTCGAGGATGCTGTTTCGAGAACCGATATCAAAGGTGCTCTTCTGTCTCTCTCCATTCTGGTGTTTGTATATATTCAACTTTGTTACAAAACCAAGGTGTATATCCTTTGGAAATTGTTCCGCGAGCCTCACACTGATATTGAATCTATCCTTTTCCGCAATATTACACGAGAACAGAATATCAGGACCGCGTGGTGAGTGGTCGCTTGGTACAAGTCCGGATTTTCTGAATTTCTCATACAGGATGCCATAGTATTCATTCCAATCTTTCGTTCGAGCAAAACGAAGTAAAAGATCAGGACAATCCAATCTTGTTATCACTTGGCCGATCTCAAACTGCTGCAGCCTCGCCGCGATGTTTTGTATTTTTTCGGCTTGTATTTCGGGAGACTTGTTGTCAAGTATGATATCGAAAAGCTTTGCTTCATCCGATGAGAGTCGTAGCCAAGGGGATATTGCAGATTCAACATCCTTCAAAACGGAATTTGTGTGATCATCGAATGAAACTGTGACCATTGCTTTTTGTAACGTTGGAGGCTGGCTATAGAACCTAACCAGTGATCGGCTGGCTGTGAGGGATGAAGGCCGTATACGACGTGCCGCGAGTGAAAGGGACTGAAGTAACATGGTGAAGATGAAGTACAAGTGATGAAGGATTCTAAATGAGACACTACCTAACACCAAGGGTACTAGGTAGTTATAACTTTGCAACGATACCTAGGTATCTAGGTTCAAAAGGTAAATTGCAACAACTCGGTAAGAACTTCATGTCATGTCACGTTATTTGACAATCTAACTTCATCGGGTCAACCTTACACCCATTTTAATAACTAGCTATGCTTGTGCTTTTTCAAAGTTCAAATAATTGTACCATCTCCAATTCAATAAATATAGCTTCAAATTATATAAAAAATATAATATAATGATTCTAATAATTGAAAGCATTAATTTGATCAAAAAATTATTAAATTTGAAGCTATATTAGTTGAAATATAAATAATATAAGATAAAAAATCATATTTAGGTGTTTT
>NGKJ01000048.1:224307-239014 GCA_002162495.1 Myriosclerotinia curreyana | reverse complement strand
AAATTATATAATACTATTATTAGTATATATACTAATTTAAAAAGGAAAAAGAAATTTTTATTAAATAATAAAAACTAAAACTTTTTTTTCTTTATATACCTTTTTCATTAAATTCTTTTCAAAAGTATAATTTTGAGTAAAAACTTTTAGAATTCTTATTATATCAAAACTATTTTTAATTCTTTAATTTTAAATTATATAAATACTTTATATTTATTGCTTTATTCTTTTTTTCTATTATTTTTCTTTATTCAATATATTCTAATATATTTATTATTAATTAGTAAAATACTATAAATTTTATATTTTAATTTATTATATATAATATATATTATCCTACTTATTCCATTATCTTTCTATCTTATATATAATATACTTTTTATACTAAACATTTTATTAATATTTTTATAAATTAGGAAAGAGAAGAATAAGTTCTTTTAAATAACAATAAGCTTAATTATTATATAGTTGATTTTAAATTGTATTTGAAATACTAGTATTATATAAAGTATATATAATATAATTGTTTTGTAAAATTATTATTAAATAATATATTTCTTTTATTATCTTAAAAGTTATTATTCTTTATTAAATAGCTAAAAGTGAATTGTATATTATAAAAAAGCTAAGTTTTGTTAATATATATTTATAATATATTATATAAAATTATTACTTTTTATTTTTAATAATATATAGATTCTCTTTTTGTTTTAATATTTTATACAAAGTATTTAATAATTCTTTAAACTTTTTATAAATACTTATCATATAATTACTATTGTTTTCAATAAAAGTAAAAATATTTATAAAAACTTTGTACTTTGTAATTTGAAATTTTAAATTATATAAAATCCTTTTAATATTTTTTAAATAACTAAAGCTAATATTAAAAGTATAGTAAAAAGAATATCTTTTAATTAATTATAAAATGATTTTGAGTATATTATAGTATTGCTTTTGTTGTAATAGCTTTTATAAGTATTCTGTATGATTTGTATATTCTTTTATTTATAACGATAATAATATTTTCGTAATAATACTAAATATTGATAAACTATTTTAAATAAGAGGGTTATTATATCCTTATAGAAAAGATCCGATAAAAATTGAGATAAATTTTTCGAAAAATTGATTTTGCTCTTTTGGTGTTCCTTTTTAAAACTATAATATAATATAAAATTCTATAAAATTCTATAAAACAATTTGTACGTGTTTGTTTGTTTATAACTATTTAATTGAATGTTATCGATTATAGTTTTTATATAAGTTTAATATATTTTTATTAATTTTAATTATCTTTTATTATTTATTTTAATATAACTTTTGTATTTTAATATTTAATATTTAATATAATTATAATTAAATTGTAATATCGATTTGAATAAATTAAAAAAAGTTTAAATGAGTTTTTATATCTTAGATAAAATAAGTTTTTATATTTTAATTATAATTTATTAAAAGATTTAAATAGTATACTAACAAACAAATTATAATATTTTCTATTTTAATTAAAGAAAAATCTACTTTATTTTAAAAAAAACAGATAATTAAATCTATTTAAATAGGTAAACTGCTTACAAATAATCACGGTTTTTTATTTTTTAAAAGTATTATAAATATTATAAACATTTGGAACACTACAAGCATTCTGAATATTTCAAAGCGGACCGCACGTGCTGGTCCAGACTGTTAAATACCCTTATCTGATTATAAAATCCTCAAGTATATATTTAATATAACTTTTTCAAGCGTAGATATATCTTTCAAATTTTCCATATATAACTTTGGGATTTCTAATTCTTAGAAATACCTCATCTTCAAACACGAGGAGCGCTTATTGTATAAAAACAGATCCCATCATGATCGTAATTCAACTCCTATGTTATATCTCTAGTGTTATGCAACTTTCATATAATGAAAGTTCGTGGCTATTCTGGTGGAATATCCAATAGACAAGGTCCTGCTTGTATCTCCCAGTAGTCCTGATTCGCATTCGCCGGAGAGAGATTTGTTCGTGGGCGCCCTTTACGTTGGATTCGTATGGGACATTAGATTATACTCAGTGGCTTACAGTTCTGTGAAGAATCATAGTCTCGTGAACTTTCCACCCTTATGAATGCAAACATAGATCAAATTTTGCCGGATTTATCAAAAGAACTATGAGTGTTCCCAAGCTTCTTTCGGATTCTTATGTCTTCTATCTTTTATATTCCTCAATTCGGTTAGAATACTGATATTTTTTATTGCCCTTCATACGGAAAGAGCTAAGTCCCGACGTAGGTGAAGTCCAGTAAAAGCGTAGGACAAGAACTAACCTCTAGTTTAAATCAAGGGGAGGAAGCGATGTCTGTTGTGAATCTTGTTAGTTTATTGGGTAGCCAGTAGTCCCTTACTGTAATATACAGAACTGCAGATGGCTATATAACATCTGAATTATAGATGATTTTTATGACCCGCGCACTATTATTGTGACTTGGACTCTAGCAGTTGAGGTTATACGAGAAGTAATGTAGACTTCACGAGACCGTCAAAGACACAGATTCTGTTAGATCATGTAATTCAAAACATATGACGGAATACTCCAAGAAGTTTAGTGCTCACTGAAGTTGAGGATATATACACCTATTCTCTTATCACTTGATTCCTACGGATGGGGTTTCGAGTATTACTAAATAACAAATACCTACCTAAGTATGCAAGAGGAAGGAGGAAAGGGGGGAAATTAAATCAAGAACTTGGGGTCTCTGCTATTTTTGGTTTCTCAAGACTTTGGTTGTTACATTCATTTCAAATCGAGATGGTTTGTGAATTATTGGTGGGAAATCTCGTTGTGTAGTGAAGTAACGAAGCAATTTGTAAGAAGTGGTAAAGCAGTAGCGGACTTTGGGTCTCCTGGTGGAAAGACAAAGTCTTGATGCCGGATCTCCGCCACATTGTTGACGTGAATTAAAGGCTATGTCATATTAAAGGTCTTGTCATCACGCGTAGTTTATTGCACGGTTTTCGATATAGAAACAATAAAGTGTACGGACATTGTATATAGAAACAGCAAATTGTAAAAGTTGCAGAGGGAATGGTTATAGGAAGCATTGCAGTCATTGCATATGGATATAGTAATTTGTAAGCGTGCCAGATGGACTTGTCCTACCAACACTTTAATGTCCGGTGTATTAAGGAACATTGAACGTATCATTGAACGTATGTATGCTAGTTGAATAGATCAGAAAGCATAAGCTGTCAAGTGAATTGGATGGAAGTAATCACACTTTTCATCAACATCACCAGAATTATCTCAAGTATAGATGAACGATGGAAACATTCAAGGACAAGGAACTGATGGCATACTTGTTATCGTACACATCTGGATAGACAGTGACAAAAGTATGGATGAATGATGCAAACCCTCAAGCACAAATTCTGCTACGAGGCAGATGTGTCTCATCACCAACTCATCAGAGAGAAAAAGTCATCGCCGCTGGTGAACAATTTATTCATCTCCAGGAAATGTAGCGTGAAATTTGTATCACGGTGATGGTGGGCCTGAAGGAGAAGGGAACTACGGGCCAAGACGAACCACATGAACACATCATCTCAATCCGAAGAGGAACGACTAAAATACACAACAGGAACGCCTTATTGACATTTGGCCAAGGCACGAATGGTACCGAGACAGCATACTGATATCTCAACAAGATAAGAGGCTCACAGAGCACAGGATACCTCAGGCATAGGTACGATGCATAATGACTTCAATTATAGAACAACAGCTTTCATCAAGACAAACAATGATGAAGATGAAGTCAGGAGAATAGTAAAGCCGAGTTCCAACCATAAAAATAAATGAAGGCGGTGACGCGAGATATGGAGATGTGTGAAAAGTGGCACCGATCAAGGATGGCGCGTTAGCTATATCGGGCACCAAAACAACAACATTGAAAGACGCGTCAAAGGAAGACAATCACGGTAGAAACAGAAGCAGAGATCAAGAATTGTGTGTGATGGTTTTGATTATCTCATGGACCAACCATGCCAGAATACCCCAATATCCTTATGATACAATAAAACACCTGAAAGCAAAGACCCATTCCCGTAACACACCCATCTTCCGACACAACAAGTCGAGGAAGAAAAATTCATAATAGCCGTAGAAAGGAACCGTAAACATGCAATAATCTAACCACCGAAACCGTATAAAGTACGTCCTTGGCGCTTGAGTGCGTAAACAACGTCGAGGGATGTGACTGTCTTTCTCTTGGCGTGCTCAGTGTAGGTGACTGCGTCGCGGATAACACCCTCCAAGAAGGTCTTCAGAACACCACGGGTTTCCTCGTAGATCACTAAAGTGAGAATGTTAGGGGCGTTCATGTGAGAGATAAACAGGGTGAAATGGTAACTTACTGGCTGAGATACGCTTGACACCACCACGACGAGCGAGACGTCTGATAGCTGGCTTAGTTATGCCTTGAATGTTGTCTCTCAAAATCTTGCGATGACGCTTGGCACCACCCTTTCCGAGACCCTTGCCACCCTTTCCGCCTGTAAAGAAGACGCGTTAGTGAATTGAACGCGTTTAGAGGAAGAAGGAATGGATCTTTCCCATGATATGTGAAGAACAGATTCGATTCATGATGATGAGAGTGTGAGGTACTTACGTCCAGTCATGATGAATGTGGGGTATTAAAGAAGATTATTGTGTAGTGTAAGGTATTGGTATGTTTGTTTTGGAAGAGTTGTTGGTAATTGGTAATTGGTGTGTTGTTGAGGAATAGAATAACTTGAGAGTAGTAAGATTCGATTGTTTAGAGGGAAGTTCTTAAGGTTCTTATCAAAAGATGCACTAACGACCCTTCCGCATCACCACGCTAAAGATTAGTGACGCTAATACTAATCGGATCAAATCAAATCAACCAACAACACGCCGGAAAAAAGATCCGCAGAGATTAGTAATTGAGAATTGAAATTATCATTGGTTAGATTTAAAGTAAGCAGGAACGATTGATGCAATAAGGCTGCAGAAGAGGTGTTGGAACTTTGATGAGTTGTATATGAAGAAGGAACTTTTAAGGAATACAATAATTAGTTATATACCTACTAAATACTTACATATAGATTATATTCATATAAAGAAGAAATTCATATAGTATTAGTTAAGTAGATACTACTATCTAAATAAATAAAAAGATCCATATATAAGTAGGTATTGTAAATATAAATATAAATGTCAATGTAAATGTAAATATAATAACTTTGACTTATTAATAAAAGTATAAAGTATTTGATTCGTCAACTAATCAATTAATCTATAAAAGGGAATTATTAATAAAAGATAACATCAAGAAGAATAATATCATTAGCAGCATTTTATTATTAATAATGCATTATTAATTAATATTCCTTCCCTTCCTTCCCTTCCATCCGGAATCCCCAGGTATTATTATTATTATTTTCAAAGTTTCTACTAACTAGGTAGGTACCTACTACTCAAATCGGATTGGGCTGGACTGGGTACCTAAGGTAGGTAGTTGCATAATGTAAACATCCTTGTTTATCCACTTTGTACTTTGTATATGCACTAAAATTCAAAATAACTAATCTCATTGGTCGATTAACCTTAAAAAAACAAAAGATCTTTTTTCAAGCCATGATTAATGATTTGAACAACTTCCTTCTTTCCACACAGATTACGCTAGCGTCTTTTTCAAGCACAGCCAAATCAATCACTCACTAGCGTACTTTCAGATACAAATAATCGCCTTCCCCCATTTCAATCTCTTTTTCCTTCTACATCATAACAACCAACAACTTCTTCAATATCCACTTCATCAATCCACAACAACCACATTACAACTCCATCAAATCATCTATTTAAAGTATCAACAATGGCTCGTACCAAGCAAACTGCCCGTAAGTTATTATCCTCATCTTTCTCATTTCCTTTCAATCAATACCTTGTTGTTGTCGCGTCGGTCGCAATGTTTTAAAACATTGCGACCGTTCGCCACATTTCAACGCGACTTTTACCCCACCTCACAACAAAGTTATTTGATCATCATGGCTAATACTTCGTAGGTAAATCCACTGGTGGTAAGGCTCCAAGAAAGCAACTTGCTTCCAAGGCTGCCCGTAAGAGCGCCCCTTCTACAGGAGGTGTCAAGAAGCCCCACAGGTTAGTTATCTCCATATCTTCTCGGCTTTGATCATCACTCTAACTCCCCAAAGATATAAGCCAGGAACCGTCGCTCTCCGTGAGATCCGTCGCTACCAAAAGTCCACTGAGCTTTTGATCCGAAAACTTCCTTTCCAACGTCTCGTTCGTGAGATTGCTCAAGATTTCAAGTCCGACCTCCGTTTCCAATCTTCCGCCATCGGTGCTCTCCAAGAGTCCGTTGAGGCATACCTCGTCTCCCTCTTCGAAGACACCAACTTGTGCGCTATCCACGCCAAGCGTGTCACCATCCAATCTAAGGATATTCAACTCGCCCGTCGTCTCCGTGGTGAGCGTGGTTAAATTTGGGTTTCTTTTTGACTTCTCGATGCCTTCAGCTTGAAAGCGCTTCGGCTTTAGGTCGATTGACTATGGCGATGGATCGGGGTGGATGATAATGCTTTGGGGTATCTTACAAGGGTTTTACGGCATGGAGTTCAATTTTCTTTTATGGGGGATCCTGCGTTTTTACAGGCTGTACATTATTCAGCCAGCGATGGTGCGCTGAGCTAATGACAACAGATAACAATCACGATTCGTTATCAATCTTTCAAACATTCTTGTTCTTTTTGCCTATGCTTGCGACGTGAAAATTGTAATGTACTACCTGCTTTGATCCCTAATTCTGGGCGCACTCGGGTATTTACAAGAATATCTACAGCAATGGTGTCCTATGGGATGGATGCTGGGTCCCTTTTTACAGGTTGTAAGCTTCTCAATCATGGATTTTATCTTCATGTAATGTTTTATTCATGCTGCATTATGGTGTTGTTTTGCATTTGACTTCATTGAACATTTTAATTCCCTTCAATGTTTACCCCTCCCGTCAAGACTCATCCTCCCTCTATGTTCAGTCTCCTTCGATATTCAGTCCTCTTTATACTTTCGTACCTTGGAGCATATCCTTTCTTACCTCGTACATTTTCTACCTTTTACACTTAATACAACCTTCCCTCGCATACTTTCTTGCTCTTCATACCTTCTTGTCATATACTACTAGCCATGCATACCTAGTACTCCTCCATGAACAACCCATACAATAGCGACTCCAAGCCCCTTCAACCTCCCCATTCCTCTTTTTCCTGCGAGTGCGGTCTCTTCAATCCATCCTACTAGCCCAGGGATGGCAATTATGGGATCAACATTGGTAAGCCAATTGATGATTAAACCCGGGTTGCTGGTGTTAAAGATGTCGATTTTATCTACCGCTGATGAAGCAGCCAAAGTACTGACGGTTGGGGAGTAATGAGAAGAAAAAGAAGAAAACCATTGGACATGTATTCTCGCCCGCGTTGACATTACAAACTCACGTCTTCGACTTATTTTTTGAGAAGCTCAACTTCGATGTATGATCTTCTGTCTTCATGACAGAAGATCACTCCAAAGAGCTCAACCTTCACCGTTCCTTTTCTTATGAGCTGTCCTACTTTGGGAAATGTATGATTTTGGTTGGGTGCACAAACTGCGAAAATTCCAACGCCAAAATCCCACCAGATTTAATTTGGAACCCTTGCTTCAGCAACCACTTCCACCCATACACTAACTACCACCTCTTCTTTTTGCGAATAGGTCTTATTACAACAATGAATTTTCAGTTCAGAAGATCGATGGTTCATCTTGTCCACAGGCCAATGCAATTCTCAAATATGAGACTGAAATGAATCCAGATCATCCAGGGGTTTATCTTCCTACCCTTCTTGGTTTCAAGACTGTGCAACGGGTAATTAAATGACCGCCACCATATACAGAAACTTTATTCCACTATGAGTGTTTCAGCAGTCATACTACACAACCAGAGAGTTCGAAGCCCCATGATAAGTTGTGATGTTTTAAAGCCTCTCAACTCCAGTTACATCTCAGCCATTTCCGGCATATCGCATTGAAACAGCAAATAAAGAAGCCAATATCGGTATCATCAGTAAGAAACCTTTCGCAAACCTAACTTCCCCCGCCCATTTCAGTCACCAAGCACGGTGAGCTCCCTCCCATCTGCCAAAAAGATCAACCCCCGAACTCCTTATACAATGAGATCTTTGAGGGACCTCGACTCCACGACCTCCTCGATCTTAAAACTTTTCGTGTACCCGAAGAACTTCGTGATTTGCTTCTAACAGGCTGTATTTTTAAGAGGGTGCACTGAATGAAATATAATCGAATTTGCATTTGGTTATAAGACTTGAGAACGCCAACCCAAAGTTGGTTTATGCCCTTCTCTCTCCTCCAATTCACCGATCATAAAATATAGTTATCCTATTTTAGAGAGTGGCACCGCAAAATTATATCTCGGAGGCAGCAAGCTACGGAGTTTGTTCATTTGGACATATCTCTGGCATTCCCGTGATTTGAGTACGGTCTTCGTTGACATCTTTACAGCCTCTCCAAGACCACAAAATGAAAGACATACTGTTGTTTATCTGGAATTCTCGAAGGGCCTGTATCTCCGAATCAAATGTTTTTCAATATCTTCCGCCTACTAAATGTATCCCCGAACATTAATCCACTCTCCATCATGACGGCCAAACACTTGTTTTCCCTCGTGCCCTGCTGCTTCTCCTCACCTGCTGTAACTTCTCACTGTCTGCCGCAGCTTGGCAATGGTATTCTTGGAGCGTACTCAAATAGCGTCTGGGGTGTTAAAGTCTAAAGTAATCTGAGACCTAAGTCCGAAAAGTTGGAATTTATTGAATCATCTATGACCTCTATTCTGGCCCTCTTCCTGTCAGCGATGATACCGACAATGTCCTCCTCTTCCTATCGATGAGTCCGTCAACAATACCGCTTCCTTCTGGGAAAATACGTCGACCCCGTAGATACTAATCTATGATGTCTTGTCGCTTTCAACTTGTCGTTCCAATACATTTAACGCTTAGAACATTCAAAACCCACATACTGAGTATAGTGAAAAGGTCCTAATAAATAACATAGTTCCACCAGATCGAATGCAGAGTGAGATGTAATGATTGCACCCAAAGAAGATGTTTGTTTTGATCGATGAAAATACAAATCCGGCCATAGTGTCAATTCTTTACAGATACAATGGTGAGGGCGTGAGCAGGGTGGACCAGGAAAGGGAATACTGAATAAAAATTGAACATTTCAATGATCGGCACAAATGTTTAATTGTTAGCACAGCAGCTTCTAAGCTACGTTCCTTTTATAATTTCTCAAGATGAAGAAAAGACGAAGATAAAAGATCTTGTTGATTCAGAAGCGTGAAAGAATTTGTACTGTACGTATACCCAATTCATTGTAAGATCGGCGGGGTTTGGATGATTTACTATTGTTTGGCTTGAAAGGATAAATCTTTGTAACTCTTTTATGAGATGCTTCATTCACCTCGCAACAGCTCAAATCCCCAAAGAGCAGAATAAAGCTCAGTAGGTCTAACATCGCATCGCATTGGCATGAAATACCTACTTCTCCGTCGACTGATTTAAGTTACAGCATAGATGCGGTGCCGCTTTTGAGACCTTACGACAAGGCTGATTAGGTTAACCTCAAGTACAACTATTTTGATCAGCAAGATCAACAGCACCAATAGTGCTGCCTCTTCGAGATGAAGTTCAATATCGAGTATGCTCATCATTATATTTATCACAAGAGATTAGTTAAGCTAATGGATGAACCAGTGATTTGCCAGTGCTCTTTCCATATCCTAGGATATATCCAGGTAGGTATTCGTGACGATTTGATATTGAAGCCAAATTCTAATTTGTTATTGTAGAACAATATGCGTATGTCACCTCACTGAGTCGAATTTTTTTAAATAGCCTTTGATGCTAACATGAGGTGTGAATGAAGCTATATGTGCGATCTCAAAAGTATTCGCCACTTGCCTGCTCACCGTTAGATGCGCAGTTGCTGATGAAATTTCGCAGGAACGCTCGATGCCGGCGGACATTGTGTGCTGGAGATGCCTTCGGGCACCGGAAAGACCATCTCACTGTTGTCTTTGATTGTTGCGTATCAGCAATATTACCCAGAACACCGCAAACTCATTTACTGTTCACGTGACAAGCCCCGGTTCCGAAGCTGAAGGTGGTCATCATTCTAACAAACGTCTAGGTACTATGTCCGAGATTGAAAAAGCCTTGGCGGAACTAAAAGCTCTTATGAAATACAGAGCAGAACAGCTTGGGCACCAAGAAGATTTCCGTGGGTTGGGTTTGACTAGTCGTAAAAACCTATGTCTTCATCCTTCTGTGAAGCGGGAGAAGAGTGGTGCTGTTGTGGACGCTCGCTGTCGAAGCTTGACTGCTGGGTTCGTGAAAGAGAAAAAGGATAGAGGTGAAAATGTAGATGTGTGCATTTACCACGATGTGGGTCATTTTGCTGCGTGTTGATTAGCATTATATTGACGTACCTAGAATTTGGACCTCCTCGAACCACATAATCTAATACCAAATGGGGTATGGACGCTGGATGGGATCATGAGATATGGCGAAGAACACAAACAATGCCCATACTTTACCTCGAGGCGAATGGTAAGTGGCAATATCCCCACAACGTCGGGAGGCTAATGGAATTAGATGTCCTTCTGCAATGTGATAATCTACTCGTACCATTACTTACTCGATCCTAAAATTGCCGAGAGAGTTTCTAAAGAGCTGTCAAAGGATTGCATAGTTGTATTTGACGAGGCACACAATATCGATAACGTATGCATCGAATCTTTAAGTACTGATATCACGGATGATTCGCTTCGGAAGGCCACTCGTGGAGCAATCAATCTCGAGAATAAGATCTCGGATTTGAGAGACAGCGATTCCGAGAAGCTTAAGGATGAATACGCCAAGTTAGTTGAGGGACTACGGGATGCCGACGAAGCTCGAGCGGAGGATGCTTTTATGTCAAATCCTGGTTCGTTTGCATTTTGTTTCACCCCTCAAAATACACACTTGCTCACACCTTTCTAGCTCTACCAGATGATCTCCTCAAGGAAGCAGTTCCTGGGAATATCCGAAGAGCCGAACATTTTGTTACTTTCCTGAAACGATTTATCGAATACTTGAAGGTGTGTGACGCAATAACCATATGGAAGACATAGTAGCTAACCGCAAGAAGACACGAATGAAAGTCCGACAGGTTATCTCTGAGACCCCGGCATCTTTCCTCGCTCATCTGAAAGAGTATACCTTTATCGAGAAGAAGCCTCTGAGGTTTTGTGCAGAACGTCTGACATCTCTTGTGCGGACCTTAGAACTTACCAATATTGAGGACTATCAGCCACTCCAAGAAGTAGCAACATTTGCCACTCTGGTAGCGACATATGAGAAAGGATTTCTTCTTATTCTTGAACCTTATGAATCTGATACCGCCGAAGTCCCCAATCCTGTCCTCCACTTCACCTGTCTTGACGCCGCAATCGCAATTAAGCCAGTATTTGAACGCTTCAGTTCCGTGATCATCACATCGGGTACCATCTCCCCACTAGAGATGTATCCTAAAATGTTGAATTTCGAATGTGTTGTTCAAGAGTCTTATCCCATGACCCTTGCTCGTCGTTCTTTCCTGCCCATGATCGTCACTAGAGGATCCGATCAGGTTGCGATCTCCTCAGGGTTCCAAGTCCGAAACGAACCTGCTGTCGTTCGTAATTACGGCAATCTACTAACGGAGATGTCTAAGCTAACTCCAGATGGTATGGTCGTCTTCTTTCCATCTTACCTATATATGGAGTCGATCATTAGTATGTGGCAAGGAATGGGCATTCTAGACGAGGTCTGGAAATACAAGCTTATTCTCGTTGAGACTCCCGACGCACAAGAAACGTCTCTAGCATTAGAGACCTATCGTACGGCATGCTGCAACGGAAGGGGAGCTATCCTGCTTTGTGTCGCCCGTGGAAAGGTCAGTGAGGGTATTGATTTCGACCATCAATACGGACGCACTGTGCTATGTATCGGAGTACCATTCCAATACACCGAATCTCGTATTCTGAAAGCACGTCTAGAGTTTCTCCGTGAAACATATCGAATCAGAGAAAACGATTTCCTATCGTTCGATGCCATGAGACATGCAGCTCAATGTTTAGGTCGTGTACTCCGAGGAAAAGACGACTACGGAATCATGGTGTTGGCCGATCGTCGATTCCTGAAGAAGCGAACTCAACTGCCAAAATGGATCAATCAGGCGATCCTCGATAGTGAGGTCAACTTAAGTACTGATATGGCAGTAGGAAGTGCAAAGAAGTTCTTACGGAACATGGCACAGCCGTTCAAGGCCAAGGACCAAGAGGGAATTAGTACGTGGAGCTTGCAGGATTTGGAGAGGTTTAAGGAGAAACAGTATGAGGAGACAATTCAAGCATTGAGGGGTGGTGGTCAGGTTGGCCCAGTGGATGGGATCAAGAAAGGCAATGAGCAGACAGTTAGAGAAGATGAGTATGGCATGGATGATGATGAAATGGAGGCGTCAATGATGGCACTAGATGCATAACAGGATTCGATGATCTTGCATTCATTGACATTAAGGGAAGGATAAGACTAACAAATTATAAGAATAGCAATACTGGCTTCACGGTTTGGAAAAGCAAAATAAATTTGCTCATCTGGTATCTAATTTTGGGCATGATTCTAATAATATAATAAAGGTACAACCGCCGCCATCGCTTGCAATGCTTGTTCTAATTCATGCTCTTCGCCTTGGTCCAGAAGCTGTCCATCTTTGACCTCGTTAAAGCATCTCGAGCTGCACTATCTGTCTCACACACCTTACTTTGCCACTTCCTAAAAGCCCTCGATTTCTGCTCTCCTTCCCAAACCAACTGGCACCGGTTCAACCTCATATCCTTCAGCTCCCCATTCTCATCCTCCGCCTTTAACCAATCTTGCAATGCGTCCGCTTTTGTACCCTCCTTAATTCGAGTAGGCGAGTTTTCCGTCCAGTCTATTCTTTGAAGCATAAGTTTTCGATATTGCCGGATACTGTGTTCGCCACCTTCAACAATTACTAAGTTAAATCGCGGGTGTAGAATACAGATGCCTGTGAGAGCATGCTGTTCTGCGTTTTTGGCGATCTTGAACCTGTGACTGCCATTCGCAAGGTTGTCAATCTTAAATACCATAGCATGAATACCCTTGGCAGCATCCTTCTCCTGGTTTGCAACCAATTTCTCGTGTCTCTGTTCTTTTGTTAACTTTCGATCCTCGTTCGTCTCGACATGCTTCTGGTGACGATCCGCGATTTCTCGGTTGACACGAGCTTCGACTGCGGTTGGATCCTTGACAGCTTCTTCTCCCAACACACGCATAAGATTCCCCTTCTTGACCTTTGGAGGTGGTGCGGGTTCTAGACCAAGTCTAATCTTCGCTTGCTGTTCCTTCAATTCGGCCATTCGACGCTGTCTTCGTAATTTAGCTTGCTCTTTTGCGGTCAAGAACATAGGTTTAGGCGCAGGCGCATTCTTCTCTTGGGGTGGTTCAAGGAGAACGGGATGTTGAATATATTCTGTAATAATAGAGTCTGGCGTGCCAATTTTGAGCATCTTCGGATTTGAAATTTCATCATAGTTCTTGCTATCCACCAATCCCTCATCCCACCATTCGATTTCTGGTGGTGCTTCCACAAGAAATTTCTTCTCTGTATCAATATCCTCATCAATACCAATCTTGCGTGATGACTCGGCGATACGCTTTTTCATAGCCTCTAGGGCAGCCTGTCTTCGAAGTGCATTCGCTTGCTGTATATATTTGCCCTTCTGATTGAAAACTAGCTGCCTCGAGTGTCTATTCTTTGGCGTCGCTGTTTGTCCACCTAGGCTCATATCAAAGTAGGGATTGTTCCTGATTTCTTCCGTCGAGGGCCCTGAAATATCGAGTTGTTTCTTGGGCTTCGCTGCCGCTTTTTCTTGTTGAGGACGAGCATTTCCGATGCTGGTTGCGAACTTGGGCGCAGTTGATTTCGAAGGTTTGTATTGCCCAAGGTCTTGTAGTGCTGGATGAAGATCGACATTCAACCCTCCTTTCGCAAGCATAGGGTGTAGACCGACATTTAATCCACCCTTTGCCTTACTGCCACCGACTGCAGCTGCGACTCTGGCTTTTAACGATGCGAGCTTCTCAGCTGCAGACTCTGGCTTGCCAACACGGCTGGAGGAATCATGACGAGGTGCCAGAATTGGAGAAGCTTTACCTCGATCCATAATTCAATTGATCTTTGTCTTTCAAATTTGTATCGTAAAACTGTAACGGCGCATCACTTTTGGTTGGTTATTCAGAAATACGGTAGGTGCTCACACGCGAATGTTTCGGAGCGTAGCGAAAGAAACTTATGCGTCGGATTTTAACGGAATTTTGTGTGGCGTTAAAAAAAATCATGTGTTTTATTTCTATAACCCAGGAATCCATTTGTGTAGAATCACGTGATCACGTGATTTTTTTTAAAAGAAATCAAAAAAAATAAGAAATCAAAAAAAAGAATAAAGAAAAAAAGAATAAAAATAATTATTAATAATAAAAATAATAATAAAAATAATAATAAAAATAATAATAAAAATAATAA
>NGKJ01000048.1:188561-222566 GCA_002162495.1 Myriosclerotinia curreyana | reverse complement strand
TCTAAATTATTTTAATATAACGCGCTCCGAAACACTGGCGAGTTCACTCGCCCCTCAATTTTGTGGAAGCTATGCCTCATACAAAAACCTCGAAGTGAGCTGCACCGATCACGTGATCATCAAATGTCGTTATCGAACTGCCTTATCATCGGAGGATCGGCTTGGAAAAAAAAAGTTTATCCCGACGAAGGAACTTTTTTTTGTGTTTACTGAAGCTTCACTTGCGACCTCTACGAAATCGCAAATTTCCAATTTAACTTGACAACCTATGGCAGTATTTCTGCTTTAGTGTTAACTGCCAATCATAATGAATATCTCACAGCCAGTTCCTTCAGCCATTGAGAGCGTTGACTTCGCATTTCTTTCTACTGCTGAGATCAAATCACTCTCTGTGAAGAGAATAGAGAATCCTGTTACTTTTGACAGCCTTCTTCACCCAGTGCCAGGAGGTCTATATGATCCAGCCCTAGGCGCATGGGGTGATAATAAGTAAGGAACATTTCATTCAATTGCAGCGAATACTAACATCATTTAGCTGCACAACATGTAATCTTAGTTCCTTTTCCTGCCCGGGTCACGCAGGCCATATCGACCTACCTGCCCCCGTCTACCATCCTACTTTTATGGATCAAGTTTTGCGATTGTTGCGATCAAAATGCAAGTACTGTCATCAATTTAGGATGTCGCGGAAAGAGGTCAATCGATACGTTTGCAAGTTGCGCCTGATTCAACAGGGTCTACTGAGCGCTGCTGAGGAGATTGATAATATCGAGGTTGCTCAACCAAAGGAAGGGGAAGAGGCTGCAAGCGATTCCGATGAGGAGACTCCTGTCGATAGTGTCATTCGGAGGCGACTCGCATTTGTCAAAAAAGAACTCAAGGCAGCCAAGGCCTCTGGGTGGGATTGGAAACGGGAAAAGCATGAAGGTGTGGCAGAAGCACGCCGAGTTGTGGTCAAGGGCTTTATGAAAGCCATAACCGCAGGAAGGCTGTGTGGAAACTGTCAAGGTATATCGCCCACTTATCGCAAGGATCGATATGTAAAGATTTTCGAGAAATCTTTGAGTGTCAAAGATAAGGCCAAGATGGCACAAGGCAGCTATCGAGCTGTAAATGCCGTTCAATTGGTTCATGGTGAGAAGAAGGACAGGGATAGGGATGAAGGCATTGCAGATATCGACTTGGAATCGAATGAAGACGAGGAAGAAGGCGAAGGAGAAACCCTTGATGTGGACGGAGATGTGGTCATGGATGGTGCCAGCAATTCAAGCTCTAAACCCAAAGTCGCCCCATTACCACAGCGATATGTCGATGCTATGGAAGTCAAAGCATCTTTGACATTATTGTTTGAAAAGGAGCAAGAAATCTTAACCCTTATTTACAATTCCCGGTCATCCGCCAAGAAGCCATCAGTGGTCAAAGCAGATATGTTTTTCCTACAAACCCTTCTCGTTCCCCCGAATAGGTATCGCCCAGAAGCGAAAACTGGCGACGGTGAAATTGCTGAGGCCCAGCAAAATTCTCTGTACAAGCAGATCTTGAAAGCTGCTGACACAGTGAATCAAATTTACCTCGATATCCAGAATCCCGACAGACCCTCACAAAGCGCAACATTGAGAAAGAGAGATTTCTTCGATCTCCAAGAAGCATGTTGTTCGATGCAGGATGCAGTTAATTCCTTGATTGACAGAGATCGAAATCCTATCCAAGGTGCAGCGGGAAAGAAGAATGAGGATGGTATCAAGCAAAAGCTCGAGAAAAAGGAGGGTCTTTTCAGAAAGAATATGATGGGAAAGCGTGTCAACTTCGCTGCGCGTTCCGTCATCTCTCCAGATCCAAACATCGAAACAAACGAAATTGGTGTCCCTCCTGTTTTCGCTAAAAAGCTCACATACCCCGAACCTGTCACAAGTCATAACTTCAAGGAGATGCAGCAAGCAGTTATCAATGGTGTCGACAAGTGGCCTGGTGCTGCTGCAATCGAAAACGAGAACGGCCAAGTCATCAATCTGCGCTCAAAGACTCCGGATGAGAGAATGGCGCTAGCCAATCAGTTGCTTGCTTCTTCTAGTAATGGAGCCAGTGGTGCTCGTAATAAAAAAGTGTATCGACATCTTACCAATGGAGATGTCGTGCTCATGAACCGTCAACCAACCTTGCACAAGCCTTCCATTATGGGTCATAGAGCTAGAGTACTCCCAGGAGAGAAAACAATTCGTATGCACTACGCCAACTGTAATACCTACAACGCAGATTTCGATGGAGACGAAATGAACATGCATTTCCCACAAACCGAGGTTGCCCGTGCAGAAGCGCTACAGATTGCCGACACTGATCACCAATATTTGAGTGCTACAGCCGGTAAACCCCTTAGAGGTCTGATTCAAGATCACATTTCCGTTTCCGTCTGGATGTGTAATAGGGATACATACTTTGATAGAGCTACTTATCAACAACTTATCTATAATTGTATTCGCCCTGAAAGTGGACACATTGTTGGCGAGCGTATACATACTGTCCCCCCCGCGATCATCAAGCCGGTTGCAAGATGGACGGGAAAGCAGGTGATCACGACTATATTGAAAAATATCACACCTCTTAACTGCGCCCCGATATCTCTCACAGGAAGAACGCAGACTCCGGCTGATCGATGGGGTGAAGATTCAGAGGAAGGTGAGGTTCTTTTCAAAGGTGGCGAATTCATCACTGGAATCTTGGACAAAGCACAGATTGGTCCTGCAGGAGGTGGTCTCATCCACTCTGTTCATGAGGTCTATGGTCCTGCCACTGCTGGAAAGCTCCTCAGTATCTTAGGTCGATTACTCACGAAATACCTCCACATGAGGGCTTTCACTTGCGGAATGGATGATCTGAGGCTCACTCCTAATGGCGAAAAAACACGTACCAAGACTTTGAAAGATGCTGATAAGATTGGTCTTGAGGTGGCTGCCAAGTACGTCTCTCTCGCAGACCAGAAGCCTAATGCCACCGACAAAGAGCTGCTTAATAGATTGGAAGATGTTATGAGAGATGACAGTAAACAGGAAGGCCTAGATAAGCTGATGAACGCTCGTTCTGGAGTTCTTTCCACCGCCATCACCAATGCATGCCTCCCCCAAGGTTTGGTCAAGCAATTCCCGCAAAATCAAATGCAGAATATGACAGTCTCTGGAGCTAAGGGCAGTGCTGTTAACGCCAACCTTATTTCTTGTAATTTGGGTCAACAAGTCCTGGAAGGACGTAGAGTACCAATAATGGTGAGCGGAAAATCTCTTCCATGTTTCAAGCCGTTCGATACGCACATTAGAGCAGGAGGTTATGTCGTCAATCGTTTCTTGACTGGAATTCGACCACAAGAATACTACTTCCACGCAATGGCAGGCAGAGAAGGTTTGATTGATACTGCAGTCAAGACCTCCAGATCTGGATATTTACAAAGATGTTTGATCAAGGGTATGGAGGGTCTCAAGGTTGAGTACGATACGTCCGTGCGGGATTCTGACGGTTCCATGATTCAATTCCTTTACGGTGAAGATGGGCTTGATGTGACAAAGCAAAAGCATTTGACCGACTTCAAGTTCTTGTTGCAAAATCTCATGTCGGAGCTTTCGCAGTTGAATTATGGTGATCCTCGTTATGATACGATCTTTGAAGAAAAAGAAAGCATCATCAAACGGATGAAGAAAGCCTTGAAGCATGCGAAAGCGAATGACCTCAACGGTCCAGACCCTGTTCTTTCCGAATACAACCCTGGCAAATATGGATACGCAACATCCGAGAAGTATTTCGAGACTCTAACGAACTACATGAAGACCAATCCAGATGGTATGGTCAAGGACAAGGAACATCCAGATGGTGTCGGACCAAGGAAGGCCCTGGAGCCCGTTCTTGTTGCCAAGTACTTGAAGTCTGTCGTTGAACCTGGTGAAGCTGTTGGTATTGTTGCAGGTCAATCTGTGGGTGAACCTTCCACACAAATGACACTCAACACTTTCCATTTGGCTGGTCACTCTGCCAAGAACGTCACGCTTGGTATCCCACGTCTTCGTGAAATCGTCATGACGGCAAGTAATCATATTTCAACGCCGTCAATGACATTAACTCTCAACGAGGAGCTTTCTCCAGACGAATGTGAAAAATTCGCCAAGTCTATAAGCATTCTTTCTTTGGCCGAGGTATTAGATTGGGCTACAGTTAAGGAGCGAATTGGACGTGGGGTAGTTTTCGGACAAGCTAAGATCTACGATATTCATATCAAGCTTTTCCCTTCGAAAGAGTATTGTGAGACCTACGCCATTGACATCGAAGACGTTCTCTTCACCCTTCAACGAAAATTTACACAGAAACTTCAAACTCTTACACGTAAGGCTCTTGGAAGAAAGAAGGTGGAAAAGGCAGGGAAAGCAGGAGCAAACACTGCTGCAGTACCGGAGATTGGAAAATCTGTTGGTACAATAGAAGAGGCCAGACCGGATGCTGAGAGAGAAATGGGTGAAGATGATGACGATGAGGATGGCGAAGACGATGCAACCAACGACAAACAGAAAGCCAACCGCGCCGAAGCCGTCAGCTATGCCGCAAACGATGACGAAGACGATGCGGTTCAAGCACAAAACGCTGAACCCGAAGACGTTGAAGACATGGAAGATGAAGGAATTGGCGGCAGCCCACGTGCACCGCAAAGTGACAATGAAGAAGGGAATGACGATAATGGAGAGCATAGAAAGCGCAAAATGACTGCTGCCACAGAGGAACTCGAAGCCCAAGTACAGAAGCGATGCCAAGATGTCACTCGCTTCCGCTTCGACGAAGAGAATGCCGAGTGGTGTGATATTAGCCTCGAATATGATGCCGATGTTCCCAAGGTTCTTATGCTTTCCATCGTTGAAGATGCTCTTCGATCGTGTCTCATCCAACATATCACGGGAATTGGATCATGTACCTATGACGGGGAACACGAAGTCAAGAACCCTAAAACAGGAAAGAAGGAGAAGATAGCAGTGGTTCACACCGAGGGTGTCAATCTCAAGGCAATGCAAAATTATGCCGCATTCATAAACCCTAATACCATCTCGACCAATGATATCGCAGCAATGCTCGAGAACTATGGTGTGGAGGCTTGTCGATCAACAATTGTCCAGGAATTACACAATGTTTTCGATGGTCACGCCATCGCAGTGGACATGCGTCATTTGAATTTGATTGCCGACTACATGACCAGAGGTGGTGGCTTCAGTCCATTTAACCGAAATGGAATGAAGGGTAGTGTCAGTCCTTTCATGAAGATGAGTTTCGAGACGACAGTTGGTTTCTTGGCGGATGCAGTTGCAGAATGTGATTGGGATGACTTGGCCAACCCAAGTAGTAGAATCGTGATAGGTAGGATGAGTAAGGTTGGCACCGGAGCTTTCGATGTTCTTACTAAAGTGCCAACGGGGAAGAACGAGGATGAAGTGATGGAGGAGTGAGTAATATCAAGTTTGGAGTTGGAGGTTGCCACAGGATTTTCTTGCTTATTTGGCGTTTTAATGATGGCATAATGTGAAAAGTGTATTGGTATATTATATGATGGAATGGAATGAGATTTACTTAACCAGGATTCGCTTTGACCTTTTTGTGAAGATAATTTCCACTATATCAAATCGATCTTTTATGATGAATCTGGTTGATTGCATTATCCAAATTCTAGGACTGAGTGTGTATGATAGAATGCTGCGGGATCGTACAATGCACTTCAACATGGCCAGTCAAAAGCTTTCAAAGCGGGAGAAAGACAATGAACAAGGGAAAATAACGGTAAAGAATCGGTAAAGAATGCAGGTAAAGAAGACAGAAAAAAAAACAAGCATCCATATCCATCATGAACCTTTTCAAACAACCAAAACTCCTACAACAGCTACTGATACCAACATCCAGCGTGTCTCTCTCAAACTAGTGGCCCCGCCATTAAATTGTGCCGCCACCACACTCCCAACGCTCGCACTCACACTCGCCGTACTTGTGCCAGCAGTCGAAGTAGTTTTCGCTCCACTTCCACCGCCCGTACTTGTGGCTGTCAATATGCTTACTGGAAGCGTAGTCAAGCTGACCGTTGGCGCCGCGTACCCACTCTTATGCGTAGCCGTCCCATTCATATTACTATATGGCGTCCCTTTCCCTTCTTTCCCCCATCCCGAAATCAACCCCGGTTGCGGATCCACCACCACTTTCGAATCCACAGCACTAGAATATACCACAGTATCCCCCGCACCACTAGGACACGATCGATCCCCCGTCGTAGTACTCCCCTCTACACATTTTCCATTCCCCCAAACTGTGTTTTCAACTCGTTTCCAAAGTCCTTGCATATCATATATATCTTCTTTTTTGTAGAATAATCTGCAGTTGCTGGCTTCGTAGATGAATTGTAGGGGTGTAAAGGAGGAATCGTTTTGGTGCATGTTATCCCTGAAGTTGAAGCGAGAACCGGTTCCTTGGGTCGTGGAATCGCCTAGGAGCCAGGGGATGACTGCTCCTTGGGGGAGGGAGCTGGTGTGGGGCATCGTGGGGATTGGGAGGGAGTCTTGGGTCAGGTTGGTTATTGCTTCGGGAATTTGGGAGATGTAGCTGTCGATTTGGTTGAATGCGAGGACTTCGGATCTGGGAAGTGAGGGGTTAGTTATGAATGAGATTTGGGGTCGAGGTGAAGAGAACGGTGAAGACGAACCCTTTGGATCCCGCTACACCTTGCATAGGTTCTATTTGAGGACGACCACCAATGACGACTGTAGTGAGTAATGTCAGCACTTTGCAATGTCTATGAATGAGTGCGTCAATGGAATTCCATCAAATATCCATCAATCAGGAGTGAAGAATCAAGACATACCACTCCTAACACCACCTTGACTTTTCATGAATTCCGAAAACACGGCGCACGTAGATCCACACGATCCATCATATAGCAAGACAATATTGTTGCTCTCAAAAATCTGTGGTCCAAGTGCAAGTGAGCCATTTCGTGGTATTTCGCTTGCCAAAGATGCGGTACCGAACCGTGTTTGTGCGGTGAGGGTATCATTGTAAATTGTGTCTGGAGGATCAAGAGCGCTGTTGTAGGGTATATGTTAGTATGACGTGGAATGCAAATAGTTTACCGATTCAAATGAATAATAAGAGGAAAAGAACATACTTCCAGTTTGCAAATGGCTTCCCATGGACATCCATATAAGTCTGTGCCTCAATTTCATTATTCGCATCCGGCTCCCCACCAACCCCTAGATTCTCGGTAAATATATTTCCCAAAAACCTTCCCACTCCTGTGTTTCTCATCCTACTTGCACCAAAGGGGTCCAAAGGTGGAAAAATTCGTTGCAAAACATCATAACCCTCCAGTACCGCTCCTCCCCCATTGGCCTGCACATCAACGATTAATTTCGTTTTATTATATTTGCGACATGAAGCGAGAAAAGAGGCGACGACTTCGGATTGGATAAGTGGTGCATCGAGATCTTTTTCGGCGGGCTCGATAAATCCTTGCATGGCGAGGATGGCGACACTGTTGGGTAAGAAGTAGCCGGATGTGTACCCATCTCGATGCATGATGATGGGGTGGGATAGCCGACAAGGGAGGTGGTGGTAGTTATCCGAACGGATGTAGAGGTGGAGGCTGTGGCAGTCTCGGTTGTAGTTGATGGGGATGGATTGATGGTATCGAACAGAGCTTGACCGGAATCGATTCCATCAAAGGAGATTTTCGCTATTGCTACATTTTGGATAGCATTCGTAGTGCCATTTTCGAATGTGTAGTTGTGGAAGTCGGATGTGAACCCAAGCACTTGACCAACGTTGAATATGTTACCGCCACCAGTGACATTGAAAGCAGACGAGAAGAATATTTGGTTGTAGGTAGCATCTGGATCGTTGAAAGAGCTGAGGGCTTGGCCAGTCTTTTGTAGAAACGTATTTGCATCTTGACCATTGATCTTGCTGATAGTTGAAGGAGTGAAAGTGGCATTCTTGACCTTACGGGTACGATCGAGGTCCACTGTTAACCTATCAGTAATGATTTGGAAGGCAAAATGGCATAAACAGACCTTTGAAAAAAACCTTTGGTAGACTCAAACCATCTGAAGAAATGGATACCAACGACCCTTTTAGAACGGCGAATTCAAATACTGAACTAATAAGAGGCAGTTGAAAATTGAAATGAAAGTCGTGAGGAAGTATGTTAACCAAGGACCGTATATCTTTCTCAAAGTCCCATTGAGTTTTATATCCCCCAGAAAGGAGAAGTGACTTCATCTGTGTCAAACCACCGAGAACATCGACACCTGGGAAAAGCCATCCTGAAGGCGGATTATTTAAATAGGCTAATGTACTCTGAAACTGTATATAGGGTTCGATAAACTCAATAAACGCAGTGGATCTATTGACGTTCAATGGGACGGATTTAAGACAATCCAGAGCGATCGATGCCGCAATGATAGGCTCAGCTGTAACAAATTAGTCTCCTAAAGACTTTGTGATCACTTTGAATGATTGTAGAATAATAATTACCTGAACTTTCACTGATTATTGACGATGCACTTGCACATGCTCCAGAAGATGTCTTTGTGAATCCTGTCGGAGCGAAGGTCGTTGATCTGGCTGGACTAGAAGAATGCTTGGGTGTTCGTTGAGCTGTCTGGCTAGATGAAGCGGCAGAATCTGTGAAAGATGCATTCCCAACTGCTATAATGCTCGCAGCCGAAAGGAAAGAAGCTAATAAACGCATGTTGGAGAACAGTTCTCGGCTAAAAGAAAACTAGAAGAGAATAAAGAAGATCCGAAAGTAGACTGCCAAGGAAAGACTCAAGAGATCACAGAAATAGCCGTAAGGACAGGGTAGAAATAATAGTGAAATAAAGGATACAAGACAAATATGCTTGGTAGTCGACGTTGATATAGATTTTGCAACTCATGATTCTGGACCCAATTTCCTCGCCTAAGATGCGGGCTATGTCCCATGCTGGTAGAATGCTTCATCCTTCATTGTAGTAATTTGATCATTCTAAGATCTTTCACGAGTTTAAGCGTGTATTAAAAAACAGGGCTGATACCATCCAACGATTGATCGTAGGCTAAGTAAGCCCATCAAGTTAATAAAGATGGTATATTTGGATTCGGAATCGCATAATCAGAGACGACAACCGACGAAAAGGCGATTGTGCATATTTGTGAAGTATGTGAGATGTATTTAGAACTCCAAGCTGTAAAATCTTGCATTGACATAATATCTCAGGCGTAAATAAGCCTTTAATCAAGGGGCTCTGTTCGGCTAAGGCTTCGTCTACTCAGCCCTTTAAATATCCGAAACAAGAAAGGCGGAAGGGTTCATGCTGACTGATGGCGCTACCAATATACAGGATGATCGTAAGATGGGAAGAATAAATGGATACTCCCGTAAAACATCTGATTCCACTTCTGCTTACCATAAGTTTTGATGAATGCAGTCGCGGGGACTGCTATAAGGTGAGGTGTTGTACCACTCGACTTTTTTGCTATTCTAATAACACGAGGGAGCAGTTCACCTTCGCAATCATGTAAGATCTCAAAATTCGAACGTTTAACATTTCGTAGTGATATTGAAGTATGCAATAGAGCTACCTAGTAAGGTTCGTTTCCTGTATTCGACGTCAGATCTAGAACCCGTAGGCTATCTTCTTTCAATGGAATTTGTCAAGATATATAAAGATCTGTCACATTTTGTACAGCAAACTCACAAAATTTTGAACAACTCAGCTTGTAGCATAAAACTTGTATAATATGAATCCACCCAACAATTATGCTCATTCAGAAGACATTCTGAAGTAATCGCCATATTGATATATCTATTGATCAAGAGTAGCAACAGTAGGATCCCAGGCACAGACGTAATAGTCACCGGTCTCTAGCCCTTTCATCTCCTCCGCAGTGAGCTCAAAATCATAAATATCGGCGTTTTCCTTGATTCTGTTGGGAGTAACTGTTTTTGGCAATGGTACAAAGCCCTTTTGTAAACTCCATCTTAATAGGATCTGGGCTGAGGTTTTGTTATACTTCTTGGCCAGTGGTACAAGAAGTGTTGAGTCGTGCCTTTCACCACGAACAAGGGGAGAGTACGCCTCTGCAATGATGCCTCGTTTCTCGCACCAGGAAATGATATCGGATCGAGTGAGCCACTGGATCCAAATTCAGCTATTTTACAGAATTTGCAACCAGGAGGAATAAGGTTGAGACTCCTCTCGGTTGAGTAGAGGAATTAAGAAGAACAAATCACATGATGACCTACCGGGTGAAGTTCCCATTGGCCAACATCAATCACACCACCTCTTCCCTTGCCCCTTTCTTCCTCAAGTTCTTGGATATAAACTTCCATCTCATCCAAATGATGAACACCATAGTTGCTTACACCGAGACTCCGAATTTTGCCTTCTTCTTGAGCCTCAACTAAAGCTTTCCAAGCACCTTTACGAGCAGCTCGTCCTCCGTATGGAGCATGAATGAGCATAAGATCAATATATTCAAGCCTGGTCTCCATGAGAGTTTTCGTAACTTGTGCTTTGGTATTCTCATAACTCAAGGCACGAGGTGGGATTTTGCTAGTAAAGAATATATCTTCACGAGGAATACTGGATTTTCGAATGGCAGCAGCACATGGACCTTCATTTCGATATGCCGCCGCTGAATCGACCTATGTCATGTCAGAAGAGGGTCAGTGGGCTTTGTCTTGAGATCTTTCTAACATGTCGATAGCCTGCATCAAAAGCCTTCGTAACCAGATCTTCGCATTGAGATGCCGGGCTAAGTTTGATATCAGTTTAGCTCATATTTTTTGGTTTTGGTGGTAAGATATCCGTACGTTTGGTAAACGCCGTAGCCAAGGATAGGTATATCATATCCCGAGTTCATACGAAGCTTTGAGTTGATATCAAATTTCGCCATATTTTTACTGGGACGAAGTCAGTTTCAAAATTTCGACAAATGATAAATAATGCGAGAAAACATAATGGAAGCTAGAATGGTAGTATTCCTCGAGCGTTTGTTAGGGGGAAGAGGAACACAACTTAATGGTAAGATTACCTGAGTATGTCAAAACATGCTGGGTTTGAAAATGCATTTGATGCAAGGTGGCAGAGTGAAGATATATCAAGACAGACACTCATCACGTAGTACGTACTTTTTAATATAAGAAGTAAAAGGTCTGAATTGAATGGCTTTGATAGGCGTATTAAAATGACTATGTACGACTTGGAGACATGATACTAGAGAAGTAGATTTCATGATATGATAATACAAAAAGATAGGATAAGAAGATAGAAAAGATAGGAAGAGGGCTTACCTACCTAAATACCAGATACCAATTACCAATTTGATGTTTGATGAGCTTGATGTGTTTCTTTGAAAATGTCAAATTGTGTTACTCGTAGTACTTGAGTTAAAGTATCGCTTAACTCCGAATCCGAAGACAGAGATTAGCTACCTATCACGTGATGATAACTATGGTGGCCCCGTTGATTTCTCGCATCGTTTAACCTTACGTCATCTCGAATACATACAGTTTCTCCAGTCACAAGAATCGAAATCTGTGAATGCCTTCATAAATAATAATATTTTGGGGTTACATATTCTTGTTCTAGCTCCCAAAATAGAGTGTTCAAGTACGGCGCCGACTGTAGACTAATACCCCTCCATCACTTAGCCCCCCACCCCACCGTGAGATCATGGTACACTTTTTTCTCTCTAGAAACTTTCTTGCATTGCGACACAACCTTCACATGAATTTCGACGACAAATCTATTCGATAAATAAATCTATCTATCTGGAAAATAACCATAAAATTTTGAATACACTACATACAATACCTCATCGATCCCCAGAGTCTACAGAATCAAAAGCTATGCGCCTCATCAAACAAGATATCATCGAGCGTGATGGCTCCGGAACAATCACTCTTCTCCCAGAAGAACCAGAAGATATGGTGCGTACTTCTCCCAATCACTTCCCTCCAACCCATTATTCTAATCTATCTCTCAGTGGCACGCCTACAATCTCATAACCCCCACCGATATACTGCGCTCCAGCGCCATCCGCCGCGTCAACACCGAATCCAGTACCGGTAGTACAAAGTCGGTCCGCGTGCATACGAACCTATCCATCCGTGTAACATCCTTAGATTTTGATCCGCAAGCTGGGCAACTACACGTCAAAGGTCGTGTGTGCGAGGAAAACTTATTTGTCAAGATTGGTGGATACCATACCCTCGACCTCGAGCTACAACGAAATTTTACATTGGAGAAACACGATGGGTGGGATTCCATTGCGCTAGATGTTGTGAAAGAAGCCTTGCGACAGGATAAAGAGGGTGTGGTACCTGCGGTTGTTATGCAGGAAGGAATGGCGAATATTTGTTTAATCACCGAGCATCAAACAATCCTAAAACAGAGAATCGAAGTGGGAATACCGCGGAAGAGAATTGGAATGTCTGGCGATCACGACAAAGGACTTCAAAGATTTTACCAAACGACACACGAGACACTATTGAGACATGTGGATATCACCCAACCACGACCATTATTACTCGCAAGTCCCGGATTCGTAGCACAAGGATTTCAAAAATTTCTACTAGATGAAGCCTCCAGGACGGGAAATAAAGCATTATTGGCCAACAAAAGTAATTTGATCGTAGTGCATAGCAGTTCAGGTCATCTTCACAGTCTGAACGAAATCCTCAAAACTCCAGAAGTATTAGCCAAACTGAGCGATACTAAATACGCCCGCGAAACCCGCATTATGGATGAATTTATGACGCTCCTCCGCAAAGATGACGGAAGAGCCTGGTATGGTCCCACCGAAGTAGAAAAAGCAGTCGAAAAAGGTGCGGTAGGACGAGGGGGCGGGGTTTTATTAATCAATAACGCACTTTTCCGCAGTCAGGAAATTGGAGTGAGAAAAAGATGGGTGTCGTTGGTGAATAAGGTTAAGGAGGAGGGTGGGGAGGTGAGGGTTCTGAGTAGTGATCATGAGAGTGGGAAGAGGTTAGAGGGGATAGGGGGCATTGCGGCAATTTTGACGTATCCGTTGGAGGATTTGGATGAGGATGAGGAGGGAGAAGAAGATATACCGGTAAAGGAGATGCAGGGGGTGGCTATTATATAATGAGCAAAGAAAGGTAAAAAAAAAGGGCAGAGAAGTTTAAACATACTATAGGCATGAATTTATAATCTAGTCTCCTAGAGAGAAATAATATCCAAAATTATACAAACGCTGCTGGATCTTCATTTAAACTATCTAACTTGAACCTGAAAGTTTGTTATTAAAATTTTCAGAGACTCAAATCAATCCCAAATTCCATATTAGACACTAGATACTTCTATTCCACGCACCCCCGTCTATCCAGAACATAAATCCTTCTCTCATCCTTCCCTTCATTCATCTATCTATAAATTACTATCCCATCCCATCCCATTGCCCCTCATCTCCTCTCATCTCCTTTTATCTTCTCTCATCTCCTCTCATCTCCTTTCATCTCCTCTCATCTTCTCTCATTTCCTTTCATCTTCTTTCATCTCCTCTCATCTCCTCTCATTTCATCCCATCATACAAGCAAAACCCCCATACAATTCAGGCCGAGCAATTAATCAAGCATTTGACGTTTAAGCTAATAAATAAATAAGATACATGAATGATAGATAGATACACCTAAAACATCTAATAGATAATAAGATATCTACGCTTAACCTTACCATCACCATTGCGGGAAAACATTAGAAGGTTGAAAAATCAAGAGGAAAGATATAGTGTGAAGGGTTTGAACGGGTATAGGTATCTAAATAACAAGTGCTTAATAAGAGGTTTGAGTTTGCAGTGGGTTCTGGTTTGATATGGCGTGCATGATTGTAGATTTTCTATGGAGATGGGGGGATGAGATGGCTGACAATACTTCGTATCTGGGATAGAAATATCCATCCAACTTAATGTAATCTTCATATCCGATATTGTCGAGTACTTATCCCATATAGTGAGATGATTACGGGGTAATTTTTGACGACCTAGTATTTCGTACATTACACAATCTGATGCATATTTGACAACTACTGGAATATCGAAATCATAAATATGCCTTGGTCATGCAATGTTAGGGATTATGAAGAGGAAGCTCACCAGTTAAGACGAGAATATCTTTTAAGATTCAATGGTCTACCAAACCCGTTTGATATAATATACATCAATAAATTATGAAACCTCTTTATCTCAAACTCTACAAAACAATCTGATTCTACCCCCTCTGAAAATAGGCGACGGACAACCCAGTCTAGCCCACCCAAACCAATCAACCTCGACTCTCCTCAGCCCCCTCCCGGTGGTCGATACGGTTTATAAATCTTCGTAGGCTGACCACCTGATCGATACGGTTGATGAGTCCCCGTCGTCTGACCACCTGGTCGATACGGTTGATGAGTCTCCGTCGGCCGACCACCTGATCGATACGGTTGATAAGTCCCCGTTGGCTTAACCCCATCATCACCAGGAACCCCCCACCCCAAGTTCCCAAACTGTTCTTCAAAAGACGGTTGCGAACCACCCGAGCCAACACCTGACACAGGCGATGGAGGTTGACTATCATCTATTCCCGGACCTCTATATGGTTTATAAGTTGTTGTTGGCTGACCTCTTCCTCCAATGCCAGTCTCAATGCCAGTATCAGTAAGATCTCCCCATCTAGACCCAAAGCCACCTTTGATAGGAGGCGTTGGTCGTCCCGGTCTCAATGCAGGAGGAAAATTCCCATCGCCTGGTCCTCGTGATGTGGGATCCCCAATTCTATCCCCAAGTATATCCCCAGGACCTAATCTGAAAGGATCACCCTCAGTCATAGTCTCATGCACCGAGTTCGGTCTCTTGGGATCGAAGCTGCTCTGCGGAGCTTCCAGATAATGTCTCCTCGCAATTTGTTGTCCAAGTGGAGCATCGCTGAACAAATCTGAATGGTAAATACACGCCTCGAGGAGAGCATCCCCATCCGAGTCCCAGGTAAAACCATCAGGCATTTTCGCATAATTTACGAGGTCAAAATCGGGTTCTTTCTTCCTAACGTCTTCCCAAGCCGTATTGATCATGTATTTTAGCCATAATATGTCACTGTCTTTAGTATCGAAGTCTGCATTTAGCGTATCCAGAGACAGTTCACAGCATAATTGAAATATGTCTGCTAATTGCTTCCCTGGCGGAAAAGGGTTTCGCCACCAGGTTGGAATTCTCTGCGGGGGTGATTTCTCCATCCAGCCCGTAGGATTAGGTATCATCATACCATACCCAGAATGACTATAACTGTTTTTAATTAGCAAACATTTAGAAAATGGTGGATAGAATGAATAGAGTATCCCACTGAAATAATTCGTCTCTCGTATTTGCCACGAGGAGGAAGATTTTCCATTCCTTATTTGTAAGATTGATTCCCCCATTACGAATGATATAGCTCCTGAACAAATGTGCAGGTATGTGGAAGTTCATTGTGTGGATAGCAAGTGCCAATTTGTTTTCCTCTAAATACCACCTGATCTCATCGTACCTAGGACAATCCATTTGTATGGGAGCAGCTCTGTCAGTAATGCGTATGAAGACTTGAAAACCACCATACCAAGCCGCGTCTCCCACCCAGGGGAAGACATTTTTTGATGCTTTCGTAATCGTTTCAACTAATCTTCTTTTTTCGACATCAAACGAATGAGCAATTTTGGTTTTTCTTCGTGAAAAGGGCCCGGGACGAGCTTTGGAAACTGGAACGCGGTCTCTGAGGACATGAAATTTATCATGTTCTTTTCCTTCATGGTCAGGTTCAGATTTTGGCTTGCTTATACCTATTATCTTGGGACCTGCATGTGCTGCTTTGGAGCCAAACCTGCAAGATTACAATTAGTCTTATGCTCAGAGTCCCGCAGAGCCCCTACATGGATCCCAAAGAATAGCACTTACTTTCTCACGTATATGTCCCAGAAGTCTCGAGATTGAAGGCTCATGAAATAAGAGACAGGAATGGGCCAATATTTTATTTCGTCCCAATCCTTTGTTTTCTTTGTAGAAAGTACGGGTTGCGGGGTATAATCCTCATGATGGTAAGTGGGCCAATTATACCTATAATGCTGTTAGATTGCGGCCATGTGGAATATTCTGAGGATGAGGAAATTAGATACTGGATGATGCCTCCACACGAAAATCCTGGCAGATCCATCTCCTCAATGACCGAAACCGAGTTGCCACCAAATACCTACAAAAGATCAGTTTATACTGACATGGTGGCGAGACTATATAGCGTTAGGGATATGAACATACCTGATTTGTTGCAGAGAATCCACTGTACTTTGATTAGCTTCTCGGTCAAACAAAAATGGGTGGTTCTTGACTTGCACTTCTGGAATAGGCTCATTCTCAAAATAAGGCTCCGTCAAGGACCAATTGCTAACGCGCTCAACTGATCTCGACATGTGATGGACCATAGCGTGCTAATTTAATCAACTGTCTGTCAACACTGGATATGAATGTAACTTACTGCAGTCTCATGCAGAACAACTTCTGCAAGGCGAAATGTATCCAAGGCCCTGTCCTCTGGTAACGCTGCCGGATTTAACAATGGCTCGACCGAATCATGTGCAATAAGTACAAGTGAAGCATTTGGAACCGTCGGACGGCCTGGCATACCTCGGCGTGGATTCCACGAGGTTACGCCACCTTGAAACCCGTTCCGAGGCATTCCATTACTACTGCACTGTCACCAAATTGGCAAGTCAGTCATCGTCCACTGAAGAAGTATTGGGGGAAAACAAGAAGTTGAGCTGCATTAGAAAATAAAAGAGGTACGCAGATGGAACATAGAAGTGGGATTTGGAATCGGGGAAGGGAGGAGTTGAGCATCAGGTGTGCAAGTTGTAAACGGAATAGCTACCTTCCCTCCTGACAATCCAAAATAAACATGACCTAACAAATCATTGAGAAAATCTCGAGTGGTTGATTCAAGATGCCCATCTTTTCTGTTCTGCTGAGAAAAGAAGCGAAATATCTCGCCTTTAAAGTCGGGTGGAAGCTCATCTTTCGGAACCGTTTCCCATGGACCTCGTAATAACGCGTTATACCTTTGTCGTTAGCGAAAAGGATCGTAGTTCTAATGTACAAGAAGCGTACCATTCCCAAGTATGTATGTTTGCCATGACACTCGATGCAAGCTTTAACGCGGGTTCCATCGCATGCCACACACTACATGCCGGTTTGTTAGTGACAGTGTTATTTTGATAAAGAGTGGTGAATATCAAGACAGATTATCCTCACACGTCATTCTTCGCCTAAGTTTCGTAGTAAGCATCACTTAATGATATGTACGTGTTGAAAGACTTGCCTCCCAATATTCATTACCATCTCCCAATGGATATCGAGCGATGTGTCGCGGCAACTCGTGCTCCCAGTTCTTCCGATCCCAAATCGGATGAATAGGTACATGGTCAAGATTCTTTCCATAGTTTACCCGCCGACTTGTAGTTTCGTAAGAATCTGCCAAAGCTAGAATTGATTCCAACTCTGCAGCGGTAAAACCTTGGAACGAAGTTAATGGTTGGATAGCATCACATTGAGAAAAGCCTACCACAGAACCTCAACCTTTGATACAATTCGAGATCCTCTGCCTGATCTCGTAGAGCCTGACTTTCTAAAAATTCCTTTGGAGTCACTGGGGTGAAGCCACTTTTTACTTCGGGCAGGTAATCGACAAGTGTGGCATGAATACCTCCCTTAGGTTGTCCATACTTTCTAGCAAAGGGCGTAGGGCCTGGATATCTTGTATGTGGTCTTTCCCGTGGTCGCATAATTGGTACCGTTATGAGGTTTGACCTTGGACTTGAGTAATACTGTATCGTATATCTCCAAAAGAAAAAGTAAATAGCTTAGACCAACGGTTGTTTTGCTATAACCAAATGACAAAGAACCTTAGATTCTCTTGGGCGACGAACAAGGAAATGCATCTTTGAGTTCCGCTTCGAGCTAGAATTCTTGATCTCGAGTGAGAATGAAGCACTCCCGGTACGAACTGGATACAAACATGAACCGTTTAGATGATAATTAGAAGGGCGTATGTATGGAATAAGAGATTCTTGAAGAGGAGAAGTGAGATTTGTAATGTGATGAAATTTCATCGTCGGTGATGATTTAGAACAAGCAATAGTAGGTTAAATTAGAGGGACTTTGAATATCACGTATCACGGTATCACGGGATCACGGTCTAGACTTCGTCACAGAGTCGGTTCCCCGCGCCAAGAATTAAACTCGGCCTTCTCTAATGCTCTAATGGCGGGATTGTAACATGGTTTCCGGGTCAGGTTGACTTGAGGTTACCTAGGATGTACCGGTATGCATTAATGATTAAGTGATGATGGATGATTTCCGGTAAAGTTATGTTGTTGTGGTTATGTTGTCCGGGAGAGTACTTCGTAGGGAGAGTAGAATGAATAGATGGTTTGACTATCTTCTTGTCTTCTTGTCTTCTTGTCTTATTGTCTTTTGTCTTCCTGATTGAAGGAGGGGGAAGGGAGGGGAAGGGTCTCCCAAAGTAAAAGTTGAGTGGGTGAGGTGAGGTGGGGGTGAGGGGGTGGGGTGGGTAAGTAGACTGACTACCTACCTAGTAATAGTAAATCAATTGGCTTGTGCTTAAAAGTAGAAGAAGAAGAAGAAGAAGAAGAAGAAGAAGAAGAAGAAGAAGAAGCATTGACCACTGACATTTACAGTTAACTATAGCAAGGTAAGTATTTAAAGTCTCTCGAAAAAGTAAAAAGTAAAAAGTAAAACAAATAATAATGATCAACATACATAGGTACCTAGTATTTTAAATGATATAGGTAGTACTTAAATCTATCTATAAGATCTACAACAGACAACACAGCGAATGATTTGAACAACAACATAACAACATAACAACATAACAACAGAGTTTCTACTTCTGGATTTATTCGAGCGCAGCGAGGTGTGGGGGTGTGGGGGCTTGCCCCCATGAAAAGTAAAGATAGGTAGTGAAGAGTGAAAAGTAAAGAGTGAAGAGTGAAGAGTGAAGAGTGAAGAGTGAAGAGTGAAGAGTGAAGAGTGAAGAGAAAAGAAAATAGAGTTTACACTAGGTACCTACCTATACAAAATATACCGGTAAATGAAACGCAAGAAGGGAGAGAGAGAAGGTCACATGTCACATGGAATTTGATTTCATTCCATAAATAGTTTAGATTGATTATTTAGTCATTCCATAGATCCATAGATTGGTTGATCATCATTTTAGTTGCAGATTCTCATAACGGGGCCAAGATGGCTACGTTGAGGAATTTGATATATATATAATTATATAAAATGGCCAAATACTAATAATATACGGAGTATAATAGAAATAAATAATCTTCTTCTTATTAAATCCAATTAATTACTTATTCTAATTATAATCTCTACGAGTATATCCTTTTCCTCTTTTCTTTAATCTTTTCCTTCTTTTCTTTTCTTTTATTTACTTAAGTAGGTATTAAGGTTATCTATTCGTTTTTAAGTTTATCGATAAGGCTACTCTGCATTTTGCAATAATCTGAATAGGCAACTTGTTTAATATATATTATTATTATTTATATTATTATTATTATTATACATATATGTATACTACGTATAAACTACGTATTTGGTTTAAATCAAAGAAGTCTTATATTTGTTTGCTTTTTTCTTCTTCTTCTTCTTCTTCTTCTTCTTCATTTTCTTCTATTCTTTGCTTTGAAACTTCACTTCTTAATACAAATAATACAATTGTACCACCCATTTACAAGTAATAATATTACAATACAAGTACAACAAATCCATCAATTCCATCAATTCCATCAGCCTTATCTCTTCCCCTCCCAATTGATTTCACACACACACACAACTCACACACTCACTCACTCCTTCAAACAAACATTCCTCAACAACTAATCTAATCTTGCTTAACTAACTACATACATATCTTCATCTTCATCTTCATCTTCTTACATGTTGGAGCTCAATCAAAATTCATATTTAACAATTCCAAGGTTACAAGATTGCTTCAACTCAATAATGGCCACAATTGCTTTACCAAGACCTATCCCATCAAGTCATTCTAGATCATCTTCACCACCACGCTCACACTCACATTCACACTCACCCTCACCCTCACACTCACACTCACACTCACACTCACACCCTTTAACAACTCCCACTTTAAACCTCGATTCTATCAATTCATCACCAGTATTTCCAATTCCTATCCCGAATAAACATCTGCCAGTATGTCCCACAGGTCCAGCACCTTCCGAGAAACCGGATACCCCTCCTCACTCTCCACCCACCAAAGAACTTTCTTTGTCCCAACGTTCACTTCTATACCCACCAGTCAATCATAAATCACGTTATATCGACTCCTCTATCATATATGAAATTGATGCGGCGGGGGTAGCTGCTGCTTTGGAGCATTTGGCTGGTCAACCTCTCCCCGATCCTTCTCAAGTCTTTCCATGGCTTCATGGTCTGCATCCTTGCAATCATATCCAACAGGCATTTTTCATACAAAGGCGGAGAACTTTACGAAGAACACCGAAATGTATTCGAGGTATAACAATTGTAAAGGCCGATGGAGACTTGACTTCTTCGAGACTGAAAGGTGCAATCACTCCCGATGAATTCTTGCAATTTGGTACCACGACAGAATTTCAAGAAGTCGATCCAAGAGAAGGATTCTCGGTACGAAACTTTCATATTCAAGCAGCCAAATCTGCCATGGTATCCGATATAATTGTCTATGGAGAAGATTCCCACATGGTTGAGAAATTGGCGAGGGAAATCGCGGCTGCACAACAAATTGTACGTGAGACTCACGTCAATCAAGGTCATGAATTATCTCAGTACAATACTTTTATATGCACTAGTCCCTTTAGTGATTTTGAGAAAAAGTATCCACAAATTGTTTCGGTCGATTCTCGGGCTCAGTGGACTGGAGAAGTCATGGATTTCTTTCATCAAGAGAGAGTGGAGATGTGTTCCATGACCAAAGCTTCCGAAATCCATCATAATGTTTGGTTAGGTCCAACTCCAGATGGATACTCAGAAACTCACCCAGCTTTCTTGGAAGGTCAATTCGATATTCTCATCGAATGTAATGATCTAGGTCAAATATATCCTTTGGACCTACAAAAAATCGCCGAGGGTAGATCGGATAAGTGGAAGTTGGGATTCCCATCTTCCGGAATGATTCAGCCACCATCCTGGGAACATGACCAAGCCGATGGGATTCTTGAAACTTGTAAATGGATATATAATCTTGCTCACGGAATTTTACCAGAGGATGAAGATGGTGATGCTCCTATAACCACCAAGATAAAGGAAAGAAAGATACTGATTCATTGTACTGATGGCTACACTGAATCTACTCTCCTCGGTCTTGCATATTTCACTTATGCCACAGGTCTTTCTGTCCCTAAAGCCTGGCTTGATTTGCATATTTCAAAGAAACGCAATTTCTTTGCGTACCCTCAAGACGTCAGTCTTCTTACAACCATTGCACCTCGGCTTCTTTCCGAATCACCTGTTCACCAAGATAAAAGCTTATTGGATATTACTGAGCTTGCTAGAGAGGAACCCGAATGGATAAAATGTATGGATGGAAGTCTTCCTTCTAGGGTGACTGAGTATATGTATCTCGGAAACCTTGGACATGCCAACAATCCGGACCTTCTACGACATTTGGGTATCAAGCAAATTTTAAGTGTGGGTGAAACCGCTACTTGGAAGGATGGTGAGATGGATAAATGGGGAACGGATAATGTGATGGTTATACAAAGGGTCCAAGATAATGGAGTAGATCCATTAACCGATGAATTCGGACGATGTTTGGATTTTATTGGTATGTTTTCCCCTCCTTATATCAGAAAATACCTAATAACCACCCAAACAGACAGAGGCAAATTAAACAACACAGCAACATTAGTTCATTGTCGTGTAGGCGTTTCTCGGAGCGCAACTATCTGCATAGCCGAAGTCATGCGCACAATGCATCTCTCGTTCCCGCGAGCCTATTGTTTTGTTAGAGCGAGAAGGTTAAACGTCATTATTCAACCTCACTTGAGGTTCAGTTATGAACTTCTAAAGTGGGAAGAGAAACTCAAGATGAAGGATGGAAAACTGGGAGGGAAGGGGTGGGGGAGGGAATTGGAGTGGGCGGATATTGCGAGGGAGATTGCTGAGATGAATAGACCATATGCTAGATGATGATGGTCGATTGGATGGGCAATGGTTGGTTGGATGGGCATCAATTGGATGGGTTTGAATATGGATGGATTATATTTGGATACTTATTTATGGGTGGGAAGGGGAAATCGCTATTGGGAACTTGTTTTTTTTGCCCGGGGTGAATTGGATATGATCCTTTAGGAAGGATTGGATTGGATACCTACTGATACAACTTATTTTTTGGTCTCGTTTTTGGAGAACACTTTGGAAGGTCGAATACTTGGGATAACATATTTTGGATACGGTTGGATTGGGCACGAAATGATAGCGACAGATACCACATACATTCTTTGGCAGCGCAATTAGGGTGTTTGCAATTATTCTTAGGGATTATGGATTATGGATTATGGATATGGATTATGGATTAAGGGATTAGGGATTAGGGATTCTTCTAGGGGAATGAAGTACGTAATTATATGGTGTTTTTTTTTGGTTAAATTTGATATTGTTTCTTGGGTGGTTTTTTTTCTGGTGGTGGTGTGGTGAGGTGAATGTGAATTGAACAAGAAGTAGTAAATAATGAAGAAAAGTAAGATTAGGAAAATAAAACCAAGTGAGGTGAGGTATATGCTAGGTAAGTAAAGCTAAGCTCCTTCTATTTTTCTATATGTACTGGTTTTCTCTCTCTTAGATAAGAAGAAAATATACAATCTATTTTGACATTGTTAAATCTTGCTTTATGAGACTGTTAGGTGGAAAACCAGGTTGGGTTTGGTGTTTTTTTGGGTTTTGTTTTGTTTTGTTGTGTTGTATTGTATACTATGGGTCGAAAACTGGAATACTATATTTTATACTGAATACTTTATACTGAATACTTCATGCTGTTCCTTTGCTTTACTTTGTTAGAGGGAAGTGGGTGGGGAGGGAAGGGGGGGAGGAGGAGATGAGGAAGATGGAAGATGAGGAAGATGGAAGATGAGGAAGATGGAAGATGAGGAAGTTGGAGGGGAGGTGGCTGAGTGAGGAGGTTGGAAGGGGAGGGGGTGAGAGGGTAAGGAAGGGGAGTGTGTGAGGTGGTGAGAGAATAGAGAGGTAAGGAGGCGAGGAGGTGAATGTTTATATATGAATTACGAGAAATGATTTAGGTGAACGGAAGTTACAGTTTTGAGTGGAAGTGCTTGTGGAGATGGAAGAGGTGGAAGGTGGTGTCTGTAAATCTTATCTTCTTTTCTCTTGTTCTTATTGGGACAAATTGGCAAGAAAAGGAAAGGTAGAGTGAAATGGAGTGGAGGGAAAGGTCGAGGGGCGGATTTGAGGGATCTGAGGATGTGTTGATGTTTTAAAGGGGGGTTTTGGGGTTTAGGAGATGTTGTATGTTGGTTTTTTTCGATTTTTTTCGATTTTTGATTATTAAGGGATTTTTTGAAGTTAAGAGTGCTTTGGTGGTTGGAGTATTTCTGATGCCTAAAGTTTTGGAGTTGAGAATAAGGGGTGAATATTTGGAAGGGGGTGCGTGATTGGGTTTAGGTTTTACGGTTTAGGGACTTGGAGTGGAGGAGTTGAGGAACTTAGATGGATGAGGAGATTGCGTGTGGGAATGTTTGGGAAAGGAATGGGAAGTGGAAAGAAGGGGAAAGATGAAAATAAGAAACTGGAGTTAAGGGATGAGGTGGGGAGGTGGGGAGGTGGGGAGGGAGAGATGGAGGGAGGAAAGGGGGAAATGGAGTATATAAAGGGGACTTGGGTCAAGGGTTTGGAGAGTAGATAATGGGGAGAACATTATCAATACTGAACAGGTGGATACTTGAAATTTCTAGTTTTGTAGGAGGTTGAGGGATGGAAATTGGATTTGGAATTTAGGCGAGGTATTGCGGAGGATCTTTGGGGGGCGGGGCGAAGAAGATGAGTTGAGGGTCTTACTGTTGTTGTATATTCATATCACTATTGTCAAGAATTACCACTTTCATTCCTTATCCAATCAACTCTTCCATCCTCCCCAGTAAACTCCCTCGACACCACCTCATCAATACCATATCACCATCCTAACTATCACACAAACTTTCAAACCAACCAATTTGCCAAGATGCTCACCTATCATGATAACCTCTCTATATTTAAATCTTTACTATTTGAAGAAGATATTCGGAAGGTTTTATGAGGGAGATGAAGAAAGTTCGAGAGAAAAGGAGGCGGAGGAATATAGTGAATAGAGAGGGAGAGGGGAAGTTGCATGAAAAGGGATGTGGTGGATAGAAATGGGAATGAAGGTTGAGGCTATATGATTAATCGAGGGGTAACAGGTCCTTTTTGTATCTATGTTTTCGCTGCTAAAAACGTATTTTTTGTTTCGAAGAGAGGATTATATGGATCTACTGCCGCTGTCAAATTACAAATTTGAATTCTATAATTCCTAACCCCCTCCCAATCCCAATCAGTTATTCTTGATGATATACCACCCAAGCTACATATGCATATCATCCTGCAAGCCTTTCAAAGACTAGATGGTCGACTTACTTCTCTATTTTTCTCAAAATAAAAGTTCCTTTTTGTTCATTTGTAGAGGTTAGAGATAGAAGATCTATATCCTCGGGGGGCGGGGCGGCAGAAGTTGTAAATTTTGGGGAGATGCTGGGAGAGGTGAAGAATATGTGAGAGATGGCGATGGAGATTTCATAGGGGTTGATATGAAGAGTTTGGAGAAGTTCAGGGGAAAGACGACAAATGGAAACCAAGATTACAAACTACGAGTTCTAGGAGGAACCATTAGTGAAATGCATTTAAGAGAGACGCTTCCAAGTTCTTATAAGGGGAGATTAGACTGAGAATAGGAGAGAGATATGTGTTTGGAATGGTAGCGATGATATCTTTCATCGATTCTTATACTTCCACTACCAATAACCCCCTTGTTACTTTTAAAAGTAGTTATATGTATATCACCATCATCGAACCATCCAACTAATATATCATCTCGAACTTCTTCAATATATTTACTTTCACAAACCCATGCTATCCTAACGATCACATAAGCTTTCAAATAACTTGATCTTCACGTTGTCCCGCCATAAAGTCGCAAAAAGTCGGATTAGTTTTATTTGTTTGAAGAGTTGGACGTTCAAAGGAGATGAGATTTTATAGATAGCAGTTCATGTTCATAGTGGAGTTTGCGAGGATGATCGGAGAGTGGGTGCTTGGGTTGATCATGGGAATGGGAGGCGAGGGGTTGGAGAAGTATAGTGAAAGGGCTATCAAGTGGGACTAGTATATGGAAGGGGATGGTTAAAATTAGATCTAACATACGGAGAGAGGTTTGAAGTTTGGGTGTTAGTATATACAGGAGGAAGAAAAAGGGAATAGAGTGGGTAAATAAAGGGGTGCTAATATTGGTATTTGGGACGTAGATGGAGAAAAGAAGTTTACTCAGGCCCAGGTCTAGGTGGGGATATAAGGATTTGGGATGAAGATAATATTCAATGTTTAAAGATTTTATGTTTAAGGGGCAATTATAGGGTGGATGATAGTGGAAGATAATATAATGTAAGTGACAATGTTGGGTCTAATCTAGAAGTAGGCGATCCTGTGCAAATTTCGTCATAGAATTGTAGAAGACTTGCCATTTTGAAAGAGAACCATATATGTTATTGTAATTAAATCACTCAACCATTATATAATTCACTTTATCGATCGACGTCTCCCTCTAAAATCTGATGATACTATCCGAAATATTATATGATATTCCAAAAAGCAAGACTGGGTCCTTCCTAAGCGTTTGCGAGATTGTGCTCCTGAAAACGGATTTAGAATTCGAAGATAGTGGTTAGAAAGACTGTATAGGAGAGACTTAGAAGTGAAGGGGAGGGGATGGTAGTAAAGAAAGTTGAGGGAGGGAAGGAAGGAGTGTAAGAAGAAGATCATTGTAGATGGTGTCGAGCGGATATGAGTGAAGACCTCGCAAAATTCCCCGAGGAAACTACATAGACACCAACACTTTCTCCTCTCTGTGGATCAACAATATCAAGTGAGTAGATATGGGATGACAAGGTCAACTTGCCAAATTCCAATGAATAACGCTTTGGATCCTGTACAGCTGTACTTTTGTAAGTTAGTCATTGTTAGATTTCAGAAGGGGGGTTGAGGATGGACGCTTTAAGTTTTGAACGAAACTAATCACCTTTTGAATTCGTCAATATCATTGATTGTGTTCTTGTCCATTTAAATTTTTCCAATGAAGTTCCGAGTTCTTAAATTAGCATATTGTTCGTGACGAACATGAGCAGCATAACGCTTATATGCCAGGCATTATGCCATCTTGACGCTCCTGAATTATAAATATCTTTCAAACTGTGAGAAACAAAGACGTAAGTCTGGTCATACACGACCGTGACCGTGGTACTCTCAGGTTTAAAGACTTCGAGATGATGGGTGCTGGGTTATAAACCCGGAAAATGTTAAAAGAGAAGTATAGATGAAAATCTAATAATTGACTTGAGAAGGAAAAGCGTTAGCGATCTGCGGTATTTGGGGGAAAGTGTGGAAGTGACTTTATGACTCGTGGTCTCTTGCCGAGGGCATGTAAGCCCCAAGGATATAGGAGTCTTTCCACCTTTCAACAGTTACGTTTCTCCAAAGAAAAAGCATATTGCTACTGTGTTTTACCGACAGTTACTTTGTACTAACTAGATGAAGACGAAGTGCCGTGCCATATAGATATTAATGTACAAGCCAAGCTTGATAATTGGCTATATATTGTTGCCATATATTGGTCTGCATCTACATCTTGGAAATTGAATTGGAAAGAGGCGTTTTTTGTCAAGCGATATATACTGCCGTCGAATTACAGGAGATGGAAAGGCATTTCTGACTTGATTCAAAGTGTATTTCCAGCTAGCAGAAGGCTCGCAATTCATCGGAAATAGAAATATGGGGTTGGACCGAAACTCATCTTGTCTTGATGCATCGATGGTTTTCATTGTAGGCTAGGGCTTCTGGATAATGGGTCACGGTCGAGTTTATATAATGTGGAAACTAGAATGAGATTGATATTGGCTCTTGGTTGGAAGTTTGTGTTTATCAAATTTGGACACGGGAGTGCATTCAACGAGGAGTACCACCGGAGGGATTGGTGAGCAGTAATTCTATCTAAGGGGAATAGTGGAGAGGGTGAATAACGTGTTCATGAAGCAAGGTTGAAGGTAGAAATCTGTATTTGCTGTATATGTATTTCGATGGAGTAGCTGTTTCTACCTCGCGTAGAGAGTGGAAATTAGTCTGTTGATGCTGTAGGTGCGGCCTTGACGGTGCTGACGACTTCTATAGAGTAATGTCGCACATCAGAAAATGTGAAATCTTGGTGATATTTGGTAACGAGTAGGGAATTTGGAGGCATTATAACCATCATTCATATCTGTCTTCTTGTCGTTTCTTTATCTTCGTCACCTTAATATCTGTAGCATTAACATGTAAGTCTTAACCGCCATCATTATTCCTGAAATTTTACGCTAATATGAATTTCTTGCCCCCGATATTCGATGCTCGGCGTCCGATTGCCACTTTGCTTAAGGACTCTTTGAGCTTTGAAGCCGTTCTCCTAGCCCATAGGAAAGGCCTTTGCTGTCGACTCGCTAGGTCTGTTGTATTTCACACATCGATTCTAGTCCCTTTATACTTCCATACTATCATCGAGACTCAGATTCAATGTGATCTTACGAACGATTTTTGGGCATTTATTTCCAAGGCTTTAGAATGTCTTTCGCAAGGGGTTCCATAATGTAGCAGAACGAAGCTTAACAGAACACCGAGAGAACGCAATTTGGGATTAGATATAACTAATATCAAATTCTGTTAAGTGGTCGTCGACCTTGAACCGCCGGCCCCCAACCTTGGCATATCAAAAAGGGGGCGGAAATGAGACACAGAAAGCGGGTCGTCATCATATAGTACTGTACCACTCCTTGCACCGTGTCATCCGACGATCCTTCTGGGGAGGAATCCTTCTCATTTAATTCTCCAAACTTAAGCTTAAAACCTTTTTTCTTTTTCTTTTTATCTTACCAACAGTTGTAATAATATCATGTTTGACATTTAACGAATTGAGATCTTGTCACGTTTCAACGTTTGAAGTAACTTTAAAGGCTGAGAACTACTTATATGTTATACACACGATGACAGATAAATTTACACAAAATTGCTATGCTTGGTTTAACGGCGGTGTAGAGACGATACAGCCGCAGAATTATTTCCCATGTGGTACTGTAAACAGTACTTCGGTATGAAAATTTGAAAATTCCATGAATTCATACCCGGAAATTTATATACTAATGAAAAAAATAGGATTTCTTAACATGTTGCATGGAGTTAGATACATGCGTGGGAAGTAACATTTGCAAAGCCTCGTCGGGACTTACAACTGAGGCGGAATGTAAGTTCTTAAGACGATACAGGCACGGATAGTAAAACGAGGATCTCAAGACTGACAAGCTACGTTAAGATTATCTTGGATATTGTAACGATCCCACATATTCTGCTTCAGTTTGCCCCAAACAATGTGGTAAGTCAAGCCCCTACAACCACAAATTCCCATCCTTTTAGACCATCCATCTCCAACCAAAGCTAATCACCTTATATAGTCGACCTAGAAACCAACGGTGGCGGTTCTATAGGTATCGTATACAACGAGACATCTAGTGAATGGAATTGCTGCAACGATACCACATGTAAAAGCCTCAGCAATCAAAGTTTTAAAGCCCCAGGTCCTTCCTCCTTGTCGGTAATAGCTTCACCGACGTCTAGACCATATTCTTCATTTACCACATCCTCGGCGTCTTCATCGAGTACTTTTTCTTCATCGGCAATAAAATTTTCCTCGGACACGTCGTCAATTGCACAATTGTCAACCTCATCAGTCACAACCCCCACATCATCTCCTTCCTCCTCACCCTCCTCATCAAAACTAAGCTCTGGTGCTGCGGCCGGGATAGGCGTAGCAGCCGCTGCATTCGTGGCTCTTTTAGGCCTCTTGGTGTACTTCATCCTGCGCTCACGAAAAGCCAGCAAAAAGTCAAATCAAGTGACTGCAGAACAATTTGCAAAACCCGAACTATCAGCCGAAACTAGAAGTAGAGAGAGCCAAGGGATTGAGGTTGTACCAATAGAGCAACATGGACCCAATCCCAGGATAGAGATTGGAGGTGGCGAGCTACCCGAGATAGGGGATAAGAGAAATCAGGCTTGGGAATTGCATGGAGGAGGAGGAGGACCTGTGGAATTGGATTGAGAGGGATTGGAATTTAGATGAAAGGTTGGAAATACTGACTAAGGACCTACCAGACTATTGCTATAATGACACGGACCAAGTTAAATCATCGAATCCTGCTCGCATGTGAATATTGACTTGAATATGAACTTATGATGTTCACTGTTTATTAGTCTCCCGTTTCCTAATACTCTACGTAGTAGGTCTCCTTAATTAACAAAGTCAGCTAGCCGAGCAGGTGAATGTAAGATGTAAAAAGACGAGACGAATAGGAGTTAGTAAGGTGTATGCGAAAAGAAAGAGAAGAATGAGGTAGGCCTTTTGGGAGGGGTACAAATACTCGCTCATGAAATTCAATCTAAATCGAAAAAAAGGGTTGTCTATTTGCTTTTGGGCAATGCCCATTGAAGAGGGGACTTTTACGATGAGGTTCTTATAATGTGCTTCTGAGCCCATAAAAGCACGATTTAAGAGTTGAAAACTCGATGAGAACTCGAGGTTAATCAACCGCATTCTAACAAATATGGATATCGAATTTTATTCCGTTCTCGAGGTGAGATCCGGACGACTTATAGCACGAAATCGGTCTAGCTCCGTCCGAGATCTTTCTCTAGAGACTTTTCACGTTTGTTGAGCCATGGTGCAAAGTCGGGTTTATCTGAGACCTCCCCTTTGGACTTCATCACCCGGCGGATTCTGAGTGAACCCTGCTCCGTCGTTGCTTGTAAGCCAAGATCGGACAGATTCACCTTTTTGTACTTACACCACCACCTCACACGTTCGAAATTGCCAACTTTCACTCCCAAAGTCGGTAGACCAACAATCGTCTCCTCTCCAATGACTGAGCCCCCATGTGGCCTCCATACCACAGTAGGTAAAGAACATCTCCATCTGTATCCACCCCCAACCGGTTTCAAAAGCCTCTTCAATATGGAAGATCCCGTCTCGCCTAGAGCTCGCTCCAATTTTTGAATATCATCGCTGTGGAACAAACGTACAGCCAAATTGCCAGCCTCGGATGGCATTTCATTGTAGATTAAAAGCCAGTATCGATTGTCAAACAAGAACCAACTGCTCTGCATTGATGGAAGTAGCGCTGGGACAACAACCTCAGGTTTAGCGTGCCTGCGGCTGGGTTGACGAAAGATATGCCATACGTTGTTGCTCGGGAATCGTCGATTCAAGGTGAGAGGATGGAACATGACACCTGCTGTATTAAAAGCTGTTCGCTCCACAGAGGTATCGGATGCGACGAATATCATTTGAACTGCACGGAAAACTTGATCGAGAGATACTGTAGAATCTGGCGTTACTGTCATGATCACACGACGTAGTAACAAGGCAGCTACCGTTGATCTCTCCGGGAAATCGAGTGGTATGAAAGGAAATTGGATAACGAGAGTCCCTCGCCTAGTATCAAATCTGATCACTCTGCATTCTTTCAAGAGCTGATCGACTTTTCGTTGACGTAAATCATAAGTACTTTGAAGATTTGCTGCAAGAGAAAGAACCCTAGGTTTCGGCAACACTGAAGGCAGTTCCTTACGATCATATAAATGACGTATTGCATTTCGATCGGTCAAGGTGGGATCCGTGTTAGTTGCGTCTTCAAACCATTCGACGCCCAAGGCCGTACAAGTCGCAATGAGTCTTTCCTTTGGAAATTCGAGAAGAGGGCGGTAGAGCATTATGCCTCCAGACTCTATTTCTAGCTGAGTCCTATATTTTGGGGTTTCGGATGCGGGTGAATTTCCATCATAGTTTAAAAGACGATAGCCGCGAATAGGGTTCATGTGATGATACTCGCCGGGAGTAGGCATAGCGAGTTTAATGGGACTTCCACTTTCATGAATTCCATACATGCCTTCGCATTCTGGTATGGGAGAGGATGGCTTGATACCGAGGAGACCAATCCCCAGGGCGCCCTTAGCTAGACGCATTAATACAGTCTCGGCTTGGTCATCAGCGTGGTGACCGAGGAGGAGCGAACTTATGTCAACTCCTCGACAGTATTTTCCAATAGCCTGAAAACGATACTTCCTGGCTAGACTCTCGAAATTGGGGAGCTTGGAAGGATTTCCGGCCACACCTTCCCATGGAAGAGTTAAAATTCGTGAGGTCATGCCTATATTCAATTATGTGTTAGGAATTGATATATATTCATATATATATGCGCGAAGAGAGAAAGATTAGCATACCGAGAGATTCCAAAGCCCCCATGACTTTCTGAGCTTCTTCGAGACTACCATCTCTTACTCCGTGATTGACGATAATAGCTCGAAAGTTAATCTTGCTCAGATTTATTGGATATCCATCAGATGCAAAGGGTATATATTTCTTTTTCATTTGCATACATAATGCCGCGAGGGCCATAGAATCCACCCCACCGCTCACTGCAAGTCCTGTTACATAGTCAGTATACATTCATTGGTCAATAGTATTCCGTCGTAGAAAAAAACATACCCAAAGTCCTATGACCACGCTGATCATGATGATAAGGAACTTGACACGGTTTTTTGAAAAGAGCATCAGCAAACTCCTTTATCGAAATAGGAAGCGCATTTTGCTTCATGATTTCATCCCATTATCAAATCAGCAATATACTCTTACAAAAATGATGTGTTGTCGCGTGTTGTCGCATCAGTCAGCATCAGCCCGCAAAAAGACAAGATAAAAATCTACCCGAGCTCCAACCTCAACTTTGTCATCCCAAATTCATCCCAACCATGATTTCGAAAATTACCCACCAACTCTGTTGTCTTCTTTACCTCGAAACGATCCGGCTTCGGCCACTTTAATCCCACCTCCTTCACGGTCCCAAATAATACATCTTGGTCAATCCATTCCTTCCGCACAAATGTCACAATCAAACTTCACCCCCGCCCTACTAGCTGGCGCCCTCGCCGGTACCACAGTTGACCTTACCCTCTTTCCTCTCGATACTCTAAAAACCCGCCTTCAATCTTCCGCCGGCTTCATTGCCTCTGGAGGCTTCACCGGGGTATATAGAGGAGTAGGTTCTGCCATAATTGGCTCCGCGCCCGGAGCTGCTTTATTCTTCTGCACATACGAAGCTACCAAGACTGCATTTGCGCGACGTCGAGAGGTATCAGGTACACATATACTAGGAGGTAGTGGAAGGGGGAAAGCAATTGAACATATGGTTGCGGCGAGTTTGGGAGAGGTGGCTGCTTGTGCTGTTCGTGTGCCCACCGAGGTGGTGAAGCAGAGGGCACAGGCAGGGCAATATTCGAGTTCTTTACTCACGCTCAAAGCGATATTGGGACAGTACAAACACATTGGAGTTACAGGCGTATGGAGGGAACTTTACCGTGGGTGGAGTGTTACCATAATGCGAGAAGTACCATTTACGATCATACAATTCCCGCTCTGGGAATCGATGAAAGCATACAGAAAGAGGGGAAGTGGTAAGGATACTGTGAACGCGGTGGAGAGCGGACTTATAGGGAGCTTAGCGGGGGCTGCTGCTGCTGCGGCTACGACGCCATTGGACGTGCTGAAGACCAGAATGATGTTGGAGAAGGAAAAGAAGCCGACGAAGATTTTGTTGAAGGAGATAATAGCTAGGGATGGTCCAAAGGCTTTCTTTGCTGGGATAGGTCCAAGAGTGATGTGGATTAGTATTGGCGGGGCAATATTCTTGGGTAGTTATCAATGGGCATACAACAAGTTGGCCGGAGAAGGGAAGGAGTGATGTGACTTGTAGAACACTGGAAGGGCACATGTTGGGATGGCGAACTGCATATAGATGGCTTGATACTTACGTGGATACAGTCTCCTTTAGGGCACGATCTCACGATCGATATGGACCCAAGATTTATGCTGTCATGATATACCAGCTATAGAGCATTTCCATGTCTATCTTATGAACAACTGAAAAGACCATCCAGGAAGAAAAACAATTACTCTCCTCGGAGCTTTTCAATGTTTAGTTCTGGGCAATCCAAAAGACGTCGAAAGGGGGCAGTAAGTATAACGAAGTGTATTAGAAGCTAGTAAGGTGCATTATGTGCACACAAATTACCATTTTCATCACGAGAGTTCATAGATCCAGTGTCTTATTCGCGAATAATTTGGCAACTTCAAAAATCGGAGCAAAATATCTTCAACTTACTCCCTAATACTCGAAAGCCAAAAACACTGAGACAAAGAGGGTGAGTAGTCAAGTCTTCGCATCCAAAGAAGCCCTTCTTGCACTTCTTCGGCTGCGGCCTGCCGCCAAAAATATATACTTTGTAAAATCCACAAATTATAACCATTGCCATTGTATAGGTAGTCATTGATGTAGTTAAGTGCAACCGTGAAGTGACTCCTCTCTTGACAATATGCGAGTGTCAAACTTTGGGGGAGCAACTATGTGTATTTGTTAGTAGTGGGTGAGAGACAAGTAGGTCGGTCATTCCACTAGATGAGATGGTACTGAGGGCTGGGAGCTCTTTTGGACATATAATGAGAAGGGAGGAAGAGGAGAATGGAGGAAGCTTTTTGGG
>NGKJ01000048.1:178400-188461 GCA_002162495.1 Myriosclerotinia curreyana | reverse complement strand
GAGGGTGGGTATAATGGGGATTTGGCGATTGCACCTTTGTGTGAAATTTTTTATAGAATATGCTTTTCTTCCTACAGTAACAAATACACACACCTCTAGCCTATGAGCTTACCCTCCAAGACGGATCTTCCCCATTCAAATTACCATAAAGTTTCCACCATCCTAATAATATTGCTTGCAACACGCTCGACTACTTTGGGGATTAAAAGTTTATACCCCCTTCTAGTTAGTACTAGATACATGCAGCCCATACATAAGGGCCGTTGTCATATGTACGGATCATGATCCGTGATTGCCATTCAATCTACCATTAAAAACAATGACACCTCATTACTGTACCACCCTCACCAACAATCTCAACTTCCACTGTCACTATTCCCACAGCAGTAAGGGAAAAATTCGTCTATTGCAGCAAATCCAAGATGGAGAGACGGGGTTGTGTAAACAATCGCCAGTAAAACCATATGTTCCAGCTGCAACTCCTTCAGTTTGTGCGAACTGACAAATTTACTTAACTAAGTGGGTAATTGCACACTACCACGATATATATAGAGATTATGAAATAGTTGCAGGTGGTGAATAAAGGGGACTTAGTCTCCGCAGACAGCAGGACATGAGTAAGGAGCACTTATTTGGTCATCATGCCCAAAGCTTCTCTATTCGGGTTGATCACGTCAGCACTATGGGTAATTCGATGCTTGACTGCATTGAAGATTCATTACTACCTACATTTCTGTCTATCTTATGAAGTGCTTTTTTGGTGGTTAAAGCCAATTCCCGAGGTTTAGCCATTGCAGTTTGATCTTGATGTATTGTCGGACAGAGTCGAGTAGTATAGATACATAGTTTGCAGGGTTGTGGCTTGAAGACTATGAACTCATCCTATGAACTTGTTTCAACTTTGAAAAAAGAAGCCTGCTAATAGGATTTGCATGCAGAAGACTGATGCTCCATGAGTATTCTTATACTCTGTTTAAGTTTGGCGAGTAGCTCAAATCGAATCATGAAGTGAGAAGGTGCTGATCGGCCTATCTTCCGTGCAATTTGACATTCACCTTCGAGAAAATCCGAAAGAAGCTCGAATCCTTGTTTCATGTGCTCAAAATGCCACAAGGTGTCGCCTCACGATGGGCGTCTTGAACAAAGAGCCCACCCCAGCACTGAATTGGAGTACCTTCTCCATAATTTGGTTATAACAGAACATCTTTCATCTACAGCCCAAGCAGTCTCTACGTTAGACGTGCAGGAAAAAAACTAAAAAGACTTCGAGTGGGCATCTGTACTTATGTGGCCTTTTCATTGAACTCATCTACCAATCTCTGCAAGTAGAATCCTCGGACATCCGCGGGCAAGCTTTCGAAAGACTTCACGATATTCGCAATGTCTTGTCTACCTTTCTCATATGCTTGTAGGTCCCGATTGCCATATACGTCTTTTCCCGCAGCGTATCCATTTCGCAGGTTGCGAAAGAAAACATTGACAGCGACGCTCAGACCAGAAGTAGGGGAGGCGGTATGTAGCCAGAGTGAAGGGAGGAAAAGTACGTCACCTGGCTGAAGTAAGACTTCATGCGGATGAGTATGTGAAAGGCTAGGATTGTCAAGGTTCTCGAAAACATTGATACCCGAGCTTGAAGCACCCGGGGCGAAGTCAAAATATTTAACATCAGAGGGTGGAAAAAGGAGAAGACGTTTAGAGCCCCTTACTTGACAGAGAACATTTGCCATAACCTAGCATCGTTAGCACTCGATTTTCACGTTATAATGCAATAAGACCAATACTTACATCGTAATGTAGCCACATGTTCACAGGCCCAGATATACGTAGTGGAGAGCTGTGTGCATTATTCGAGACAGACACCAGCTCTGTGGGCAGTTCAAAGTCTGCTGATATTGCGGGGTAGTCTTTTACGATGTCGGCAGGGAGTTCTGACGCCTTTTCAGCAGATAGTGAACGTAGGTAAAGCTTCCCTCCCTTTTCTACCGCGTCAAGAAAGTCGCCAAACTTCTTTGTTACATACACAAAGTTTTTTGAGCTGAAGCTCATATGCTCTGATGATGCTTCATGCACAACAACCTACTAAGATTAGCAACGAACTAGTACGAACAGGGGAAATATTTACTTCTCTCTCAGCACCGACTTTATGTTTGAGGTACTCAGGGGTCCACTCCTCAGTGCAACTGCCGATACCAAGTCCTTCAAGAATGACAGGTTTACCGGCATCAAGGATTTTATCGAACTCTATGGATGACTTAAGCTTTACTCGTGGTACTTTGATCAAACTCCGAATTCCTGGAGCAGAGCCAAGAAGATTATTAGGCACTGGTTTGGGGGCAAGAGCGCCGTCAATGCTATGCAAGAACTTCCATGGCGCACGGGAAGTATCGTAAGTTGCGGTGTTGTTGGCTTGTATAGCTTCAGAACAACACGTAGTCAACGTATGACAGCCTTTGTTCCAGAATGTTCCAAACGAGAAGCATACCGCTGAGCCACCCATGATAATTATGTCATCGCCAATTGAGGCTGCAGAGGTACCGATGAGAAGAGGCCGTGGTTCAAGACCACTCGACAAGCCTTCGCAATGGAGTCCTTGTTCGAATCTTCTTGTGGTTTTGATATTGCTACTGCATATCTCGTTGGAAAAAGGCAATAGGATGTCTCTTACAATACCACCTACCATGACGATACTTTCTTGATGGATCAGTGCTTGTGCGCCAAATCGAGCTAGAGTTGCCCCGTAATTGTCCTTTGTTTTGGGACTATCAAGAAGCTTGAATGAGATGGAAGGTTGCTATATAAGAGTCAGTCATGAAAAGTGAGGAGATTAGTTAGTTAGGTGCAAGCCCTACCTCGGCTGTATGTTGTGTTATGCCCCATTCCCAAATTCCTTCTTGGACCAGTCCGTCTTCAGATATGCCACCGGCGATAACTCCAAATATTGGATCTGTAGGATCAGAAGATTTATAAGGATACAAAATAAGAGAAGAACCAAAGGATGCAGGTGGTTGTTCATTTGGATCTATACTGCATTTTACCCATCCTCGTTGTCGACTCCAGATCATGACGTCATCAACCAGAGTCCTTGAGGTAGTTTTGCCACCAGTCACCATCACATAGCCATTGCCGAGATGAACAGCGGATTGTCGATATCTTGGCTGAGGAAGGTGATCAACCCTCTCCCAAACGTTTAACCATTTATGGTAAACCCAACAATCTGCCAAAGAATTATCTGGCGACGTTCGACCGCCGACTAATAGAGATCCCTCATCACCAATTTCCGTGATTGTATGGCACATGCGACTTGATGGCCAAGAATGAGTACCATTATAATCGAAGGAGGTAAAATTAATTTCACCTTTAGAGTAAAGATCACAACTACTTACTCTGGTATTTAGGCCCATGCCAGAAAAGTTGCCAATAACGTCTTGACCCCTATTCTCATTTCTCATGCAAAGTGGGGCAGCAAATCTTCGCTGTCCTTGGGCTTTCGGATGTTCAGAGTATGTACTGTTAGTGCCGCTGGCTTCGCAGCTATTTGAGATAAATCTCTCCTGGATCGATTCATGATATTTTTTAGTAGTATTATCAGCGAAGAGCAAAAGATAGTGACAGCCAAACAAAGCAAACTCTTCCCACTCGTCGAAGGGTTCAACACTGTCTAAAGCAATTCTCTCTTTGGATTCTAGGAAATCTTTGGCCCCCCAAAGTTCCCATAGATTATTCACAAACACCGATGACCACCCCAAAGAGCGAAATCTTCTGTCTTGTGCCGCTAAAGTTGGATATTTTTTGCAAGCACCTAAAGGCGTACCGAGCTTGTCAAAATGTGCCATCATGGTTTGAGCAAATGGATGACTTATTCCCATTGGGAGTAGTTGCTCCAGAAGACAGAAACGAGCTAGGAGATATCAGTTTTACATCAGATAAAACAAACATGGAAGGAAACTTACCGTCTGGAAGTCTATTTGCTGCCCATTTTATCAGTGCATCTGCTGACACCGTAGGCATATATGTGATTGAAACCTCAGCTGTAAATAGGAATGAACAGGTCTCTAATTTTACAACTTTCGATAAAATTTCTTCCAGCCGTTTGAGATCTCGCAAGTCACACCCCAGCTGCAAGTATTGATCGCTCCTGAGCAATATATCACCTTCTTGAAAATCCAGGCCAGTGAGCATGGAACGGAGCTCTGGTGTATTCCTAACCACCATTTGCTTCTTGATCATCAAATCCTTATAATCGATATCGATGAATTTCACACCTTGAGATTCCGTAGGATATCTAGTCATACATTGCCAAGGTAGAGGATCACTTGGGAAACATCAGCGAACAGTATGCGTACTCAAGATTTTGGACTTACTATCCACATCCTAGATTGATAACAACCTTTTGTTTCTCGGACTTCATCTCTAGGAATTGTTTCACCATATAATCTATGGCCTTCATGCGTAACCAATATCCACGATTGATGAGAGGGGATCGTCTCAAGGGTTTCTTTACGAAATAACGAAAGAAATGAGGCTCGTTTGGAAAGTAGAGACGTTCCACACTGCGCTTGGAAACAATACTGCTGTTATTGGTCTGCTTTTTTCATTAATACAATGTTCATACATGAAGGTTTATTCAAGTACAAAAACTTACACCCATGATTGAATCATCCGTCTTCTGGGCTTTTGTCTGCCCAGAGGATTTTGAGACCTTTTCTGGACGAGGTCCATTTTGTACTTTTCCCTCTTTCATATCTATATCTATAATGCTCTCTCTCTCTATCCCTTTCTCACACACATACATACACACCAGGAGATTTTACCTTAAAGACTAAGTTAGACTGCAGACTAAAAGTCTAATCTGCCGGTAACCTTACTGCAGCGGCCGATTTGCCGAGATTTAGGCGGTGAAGACAAACCAGCTTTCTCTTATTCCATGAGCTCTTTCGAGAGAATGGGAGACAACCCCGCGTCTCTCATTAACTCCCTCACAGTCCATTGAAGAATTCAATCTTAGGTACCGTTCGAAATCAAATGCGCAGTTCATACAAAAGAATATCAATTGCTACAGCTCTGCTGTCTGATTGATCAATCAATTCTAATTCTAATCCTAATCCTAATCTACAACCAACGGTTTTGCGACTACCTATCAACCCTGAAGCTTGCAGCATATAGTTCTTGCATCATCCTCGAGGACATCTCGTTGCGCAAACAATAGCTTCGAGCATATCGATTTGTAGACATGAATTATGTTACGTTCAACCAGGACTACAGCTGCTTGGCAGTTGGTTGGTGTTCTATCTTTCCCCAGCACCTGCACCTGCTAACGCCCCTTGATTAGGAACTGCCAAAGGCTTTCGAATATACCATACCGATCCATTTTCGAAGATTTTTACGGGGGATAATGAGAATGTAACGATAATTGAGATGTTATTCTCTACGTCCTTGGTGGCCATCAAGCAGTCGCCTAGACACATTGTAATTCAAAACACAAAGGTATGAATATTATGTGTCCTGGGAGCTCCGGGAATTACATATACTAACCCTTCACTTCAATACAGAGAGGCACGGTGATATGCGAACTCACATTTCCATCTGCGGTTTTGGCAGTGCGGCTAAATCGAAAACGATTTGCCGTGTTGTTGGAGGAGGAAATATATTTATACGATATTCAGAATATGGGACTACTGTACACTATCTCTACATCAGCAAACCCCAACGCCATATGCGCCCTATCGGCTTCATCAGAAAACTGCTACTTGGCATACCCATTACCCAAGCCCAGAGAAGAGACAGGAGATAAGAGGCCAGCCCATGCACCACCACTCTCGCCATACGTCGCACCAACATCTGGAGAGGTTCTTATATTTGATGCGAAGTCTTTGAAGGCGGTGAACGTGGTTGAGGCACATCGGGCACCATTATCATGTATTGCATTGAACAATGATGGGACTTTGCTCGCAACAGCTTCGGAAACAGGAACAATTATTAGAGTGTTCTCAGTACCGGATGGACAGAAACTCTACCAGTTTCGAAGAGGCACATACCCATCAACGATCTTCAGCCTCTCATTCAATATGAGCTCTACACTGCTCTGTGTATCTTCAAATTCGGATACAATCCATATATTCCGGCTTGGTGGACCTGCTACGGGTATGCCGGAGTCCCCACGATCCCCAAGCGATAAAGATAAATGGCGACGCTCCCGGAGTTTTGACAGTGACAACGGGTCTCCTCTGACTGGATCATCACCTGGTAGTGAGATGGCAAATGTACCATTCGTAAAACCCAAGTCTAGCGGTACTTTCGGAAGCATGATCAGGAGATCATCGCAAATGATGGGTAAAAGTGTTGCCGGAGTTGTAGGAGGTTACCTCCCCAAAGGTGTCACAGAAATGTGGGAACCGGCACGAGATTTTGCTTTTATCAAACTACCGAAAGGAGGAATGGGAGCTAATTCTCAAAGTGGTCCTCTCAAAAGTGTTGTGGCAATGAGTAGCAGCAGTCCTCAAGTAATGGTGGTGACAAGTGATGGAGGATTTTACATTTACAGTATAGACATGGAGGCTGGTGGAGAGGGAGTTTTGGTTAAGCAGTATTCGTGAGTACCAGCCTTGTCTTGATCTACATATCTTCTAACCAACTCGGCAGTGTCCTCGAAGGCGACGATAGTGTAGAGCCGCCAGTAAATTACGTGAGCTACCGTAGCTAGAGGGTATGCATTTGATGGCGTTCTTGTGGCAAGCATTAGCGGGGTTCTCTTATTCTTAATCTTTCAGCATTATTTTAGGTGTTCCTGGTCAGTCGTTTTCGGCACAAGGAGGAGCATTGTTGACCAAGCTTACGAGCCGTCTCTCATCTCGTTGAGCATTACAATTAATGGAAAATATCATTATAATCTAATCTCGTTCTCATATGCCATGTTTTGATATTCCCTTCCCATATCTAGTAGCAGATATCGTCCATTGGCCAAATACAGTAGGTACGCAAGTTTCAATTACAAAAGGGATTGCATAAGAAGTATTTGGAGTGGCGACATCCAACTAATTTTCCTTGGACTAGACTGGATAGATAGGACTTTGAGCATTTTCGCGTGAGAAGGATTCAGTGGTGAGCATGGGTTATGCTGCATGAAATCCGAATCGTTGACGGATAGTATAGGACGGACAGTACAGGAGAGCCATTCCTTCGTACCTCTTTTGTCTGTACTAATTTGATTGTAGCCTTGTTTCTATGTATATACCTAGTAATAAAACTCACGTGCCAAAAAGAAGTATCCCCAGAATATTTATGGTTCAGGGGCTTGATGATTATGTGTATGAGGTAAGATGAGATAAGATGGGATGAGATGAGATGGGTTGAAGCGCGGCGTAAATGTTATTGTGAGACATGAAACCGCTTCAAGAGGGCTTGATATACGAATGAGTGTAGGTACGGTACGGTACCTTAACAGAGATACCCAGACTATACTTGGGGACTTGGAGACCTGATGGTGGCGGTGCCACGGTGGGCTATGAATTTTTGTAATGGTTATGCGAGATTTTTGGATCCTTTCGTTTAAATTTCGAAGGAGTCTCACGGCAGAGAGGTACTAGATAGGTTGACAGACGCACAGATTTCACATCGGTTCGGAATCGTTATCCGGGGGGTTTTTCTTTGCAGGTACTGCAGAGGGGGTGTTTGAAAATCCGAGTTTCTGCGCTGCTGCACTGCTATAGTAAGTATAGAGGTACAGCATCTGTAGTTTGTTTCGAACCCTTTGGACTATGGGTGATGAGATTGGGGAATTTTGGATTGGAGGGGATTTGATTGGATGGGATTTGATTGGATGGGATTTGATTGGATGGGATTTGATTGGATGGGGGATTCTTGGAACCCTAACGACTTGAAAGGGAATTTTTCGTTTTAGATTCATTTTTAGAATTGAAGATTAGGAAAGTGTGTGTGTACTGTTGTTGATGTCGACGTTATGTGTGAGGTTACATTTAGGGGAGGATTTTCAGAGTTGGGATGGAAGTCCCACCATAGCCTCGGCGGAATACAGATGGTGTTTTGGAATGGGAGGATGTGATGATGATTGTGTATAGAAAATTACACATGGGAGTTTTGGGGAGAATATGATTAGATGATTCATTCCATCTCGTAGTTCCTGACAGCTCGTCTATGTATGGGTACATTATTGCTCAGAGGCTGAACTTTACACGCGAAGTCTGCCTGTCTCAAGGCAGATTTTATAGTATCAAAGTTTAAAATTTGAGTATCTAGGCCCAATTAGACAGAAAAAGAGTCATCTAGTATACATGGGATCCATTATTACATCATTAGCATATGATCATCGCGGGTCTTTAACAGCGCTGATAAATATAGGTATTTCGTCATTCCTAAACGAGGATATATGCATGGCAAGAAGGGATTTTCACGTACATCTATTTACCTACCTCTGTGCATGATAATCTACTCATGCGGAAGCAGCATCAGATCATGCACAGGTTACAATCTCGAATCAAAAACTGGTTCTCCTTCCCCTCATCTCCATTCGCTTTTTGCTTGTTACTTCTGCTTGCTAGTCGATCGGGTTTAAAGAAAACCAGGGATCTAAGCGCTGTCGCAGGAAAAGACCATCCGGCCGTAAGCCGATTTCAACCTATGAGGTGGTAGGTTGGTAGGTTGGTAGAGGTATTCTTTAAGAGACACAGGCAGACGAGACGATCTTTGAGCTTTAGTGAAAAGAGAGGACTTTGGATGTGTCTTTTGCTGTCGCTTATTCATCAAATTAGTTGTGGTAGGACGAATTTGGATACTCTCATAAATGGGATGAGATGAGTTAGGAATATGGCATTTGGGTTATTAGTTGGGATTTTGGTTATTGTTATTAATAAAGTGGAAAATTACCTATTCGGAACAAACAGCTTCTTTTTGTCATTGTCATTAATAGAGTGAGGTCCGACCATTTAAAGGCATATGTATCGATCCGATCCCAAAAAGATCTATATGCTTGTTAGCCTAAGCCAAAAACTCGCACGGTCGATAAATTTTAGATTGACAGACAGAAAGTGGGAATAACATTGGCTCGCCCTACGAACTCTGCAAATTGTGGATCACAAGTTGGACCCAAGTAACTGGGAGGAAGGGAAAGAAGATGAGCATTATCCTATCGCATGAATGAAGGGGGTCAAGAGGAGAGCAAATTGCAAACAATTAGCTCTGTGATGCAACAACAATCTGCACATCGTTCCAAAAAGAGTAAATGAAGTTATTGGAGTGAAAGTTAGAAGAGGCATATGGTGTTCGTCCAAAATTCTGAACTGATAGTTGTACAACTTAAACCAGTCTAAGCCTTCCAATGCACTGATCAACCACACCTACAAATTGACCGAATCGAGTTGTTCAACCCCTCCATTTCAAGTTTCAACGGGTACCTTTACTATGTGGGTGGGGGGGAGATCAAAGACACAGCCATTCAGAGTCGTGCCCGGTACGATGTCACCTACAAAATACAAAGTGGCTCGTGACAGCTAAACCATAAATGGAAGAACTAATGCTGCTTCAAATCATGATACACTGGCTAACATTGTAAAATCATACTAATCCTATAAGGGACAAAGGTAGTAGAGACAAATCTATTTCCCAAAAAGCGTATGATGCTTCCCAAATCTGCAGGCAGCCGAATCTATGACTGTTATATGACCAGAATACTAATCTGTTGATCTCGACTCGATGAACTTAAGAATAAACTACGGAAGCAAGCAGACAGACAGACAGACAGACAGACAGACAGACAGGAAAACGCAATAACGCAAGGCATCGTAAAAAGTAAAACGACCGATCGACTATAGCCTGGCCCTAATAGACCTATCTAACAAGGCACTTTTTCATGCTGTAAGATTTAGATTCATGATTTTGACATTTTCATTTCATCTAATATTAACCAGAATTAACTGCGGGTTTAAACATTTGGCTTACTCAGACATGAACCCTTAATAGTAGTTTTGTCATCTAAGCTAACAGTTTAAGTAATAAAAAAAGGCAAGATTTTTCTGATATGAAATCTTAACCAGCGGGTAAATTAGTTT
>NGKJ01000048.1:142016-173173 GCA_002162495.1 Myriosclerotinia curreyana | reverse complement strand
GGGGGGAAGACTAGAGTACATGGAGAAGGTGAGAGAAGAAAAGCAGGGTGCATCCCCTTCTCCTTGTAGTAATCCTACGTTTTCGTTATTTTGATAGATGCTTGCAAGGTATTGACTGCAAATCTGCTATCAATCCCATTCAGATGGACGGGCCAGCTATTGGCTGGAAGAACGAACTGTTGGTTGGTGAAAAGATAGTTATTGGTCGGAAGACTGAAAATTCAAATAGAATGCATACCTTAGCGTATCACAAGGGTCAAAAGCCAACCCCGCAATGAGAACCGGTCCGGACTGAGATGGCTAGTGCGTGTATTCCGGACAGGGAAGAATCGGCATTTTTAACCGCGCGCGTTTGATTCCATGACGTTGATGTATGTGTGTTGTCTTTCGATTCGGGTTCTACTGCTGAGCGTTGGTGATAATGCTAATCTTTAATGAGATTTGAACCGGGATCTTCCAAAGTGTATGATGATATGGAACCGTTACATTCTGACCCCGTTTCTTGCTTGTCATGCTCGTGGCAACGCTGTCCGATACCCTGTTCATTAAGATGGTAGTGTTCTTCGCTTTCGCTTCAGTAATGGGGGTTGCATTTTCACTCACACTTTTAGAAATGATGATACGCCGAGTACTGTGCTTTTTCAACGAGCTTGAAGGCTGATATCAGATTATATAAGCAGACAAGCCAAAAGCCATCAAGCCCAACGGATAGCACGGCAGTGATACGCCTCTAATAGCGGCTACTCAAGAACATCTCGCCTAGTGGAGTTTAATCTTACGATTAGACGCTTTGATTTTCCTTAGGAGATCACCGTTGGGACCTGTTGTTAATCTTGTCCGAGCTTGATTTCGCCTTTTGATAGTGGGAAATCACCGGATCAACGAGATATATCGCAATGGATAGCTGCAAGTATAAAAATATGGGGATGTATGATGAGGGCAAGGTTGCGATCGTCCAAACGAGAACGAGGACGAGGACTAGGTACCTTGTGAAACCTTGAGCTTTACATTTTCCACCCATTCTTCCTCAACAAGTAGCAAATTGTTAGTGATATACAAGGACCCTGCTGAGGTTACTGTAATAATGCTTCCTCAGTAGCTCTACAGCGATGAATACTGGGTGCTGCAAAAATACCTAGGTTTGGTATGTAATATGCAGCATCTCTGTGTATAAATTTGGCATCAAAATAGACCGAATCCATGGGTTTTGTCATGGCCGACCTTAGAAGAACGAGTAATCTCAAGCAATGGCAAGCAATTATCCGAATGAATTTTCTTGATATCGTTGTCATCAATCATAATACATAAAAAATAAGACGGGGTAATCATTCCCCGGCGCTAAGAAACGGACAAACACCGCCCAATTTGATTTTATCTCTCCCAATGCTACTTTACATCCCATCTCGTTCCAACCATATGATAATTATATTATATCATATCAGATTACATTATATCTTCTCTTATACCATTTACCACTTACCACTTACTACTTACATTGACCGATCATCTAGTTCTTACTATACCATGCATCAAATCTGTTGTATGTTGTTTGCATTTTAGAAAACCATCACAGGATGACTTCTTGTTGGCCAAATCTACGAACTACAGTCGAGTACAATGTAATCAATGCAATCAATGCTATTTGTGTGTGGGTAATTTGAATAATCCCAGTCACTGGTACAAGACAACGGCAATTGTTTGATTCGTACAGCAACAACACCTACTATTAGAGACTGGCTGACGCGGCTCCATCTCATCTCATCTCGTCTAGAATGCGAGCTAGAACTCTATGATCCAAAACCAAAGAGAACAGCCCAATTTTCATATCACTGGCCCCCAATATGATCATCCCCAGCTTTACATAATCTTTAGTACTGTGAGTGTATTCTCCACAAAGACGACAAACTGGGCCACAAACTACTACCACTTACGATCTAGTGTTAGGATGCGGCAGTGCGAGCTGCAGAAAAGTGGAAGTCGTTTCAGATTTCGACATAGCCCCCAGAAATTTCTCGCCTTGTTAACTTGTGAAGCATATATCTACCTGGATTTTTACGTACACTAGGAAAATCTTAAACCACGTTTTAAGAAAACGTGAGTGACACACTGTTATCATGCGACAAGGTTCAGAACCTGGTCAGCCTCCCAAGTCGAGTAGTAGCAACAAGCCGCCAAAAATCGGCCAACTTTCACCCTCCCTTCAATCATCCCTTCAACTTGATTGACATCAAGCATCAATCACCAATGCTACCTTGGCTTGACTTGGCAGCTACGTAGTATTGCATTTTCGGGTAGACTACCAGGACGATCTGTACTTGTCCACAACAAGACGACAGTTATTCTTGTCACTGAATTCCGTACACCAAACCTTCAATCTTGTCACTCCACAATCCTAATATGATATTTGGAGTTGAAACCCCTTTTTGAATTCTTCAACGAGGGTTTGATTTCTGATCGAAGCCAGTTAGGGCGGCGTAGAATTCTAAGACTTTATCCACCGAAGATCTCACAACATCGTCCCGTTCCGCGAGGCACAGTCTGCATACACAATGCCAGTAGAGTCTGTGGCATCCTCATCATATGCGTTCCTAGTAATTGCGCATCTTCAGCGCTTAACGGATCCCTCCCAGTGGAGCAGCGCGGCAAGCAAAACAAAGATCTTCAAACGTTATGCAGTGGGTGGGAAACTTGCTCACATCCTTAATCGTATATGTCAGTGTTGATGCACATCCACTTCTGACTCCTAGATCATTTGAAGAAAATGTATTTTACAAAATTTTCGACCCCAAAACATACCCTTCAAAATTTTCTAATTGGTTAGGGCGAACGAAAAGGGGCCTTTCAGTTCAATTTGCCCACTGAGAGCTGGATTTTGGTACTGTGCCTCTTTTGCTCTTCAAGGATTATCTGAACCCGGGAAAAGTTTCAGCCAGGGCCAGGGTTGCGAGCCAAATTTGTCACTAGAATATTACTGTCCCTACATATATTACCAAAATTTCTGCCTGTTTCCTATTCTGTCTCCTGAACTTAGTCTAGCCCAATGCAGGACCTAGGGGAGATTTTGTGTAACAACCTTTTTGGGCGGCTCACCTTGGAAATAAGTTTGCTCTTGGCTGCTTAGTGGCAGACGTGGCACAGCCATCAATTTGATGCCGCCACAAGCACATGGAGGTCGTTTACCAATTACAGATCGATTGTCGCAACCTAGGCTCTCCTTATCAACCGAACATACAGCGATGGGATCATTCTGCTCATATGACCCGAGGGGCTTTTCGCCACCATTACGTGCTTTCCCACCCCAAACCTTTCAACGGCTTTGCGTCTGCGGCCTCACTTTCTCATGTTCACATATCAACCCGTTAGGATCACTGTTGTCGCCGGTGAGCTCATTTGACGGATGTATAGTCGCCGAGGGGGAAGACAAGGAACAATTCCGAGACACCTCATATGCGCATCCAATACTATTGGAATATCACTTGCAAGATCATAAAAATAGCCAGCGCGAAAGCATGGATAGTATGATACATTTACAACATAACTAATAAGGCCCCGTGGGCTGTTCCAATTTAACCCAGCACTCGCAAAAACATATCTGCCGATCACCAGATTACAAAAGACAAGACCTGCACGACACTCAACTCGCAATATGAGCAATCATTCAAATCCTCAGTAAAAAAAGGAGTGCGGTCCATGTGATCTAAACACAGGTCTCCTGCATGAAGTATTGTGCTATCTTATACCCTGGTTCAGAAGGCTTTCAAAAATATATCTAAATTACGTGTCATTGACCGGGGAAGCACCAGGGCCACTCCGGACTACCGTTGAAGCTTTTTAGCTTCAAAAAAGCAGCAACAAGTATATGTGTTGGTATCAGTAGGTGATCAGATGTAACCAAAATTTCCTTGCCTGAGAACAGGCAGAGAGATGCCGACGTAGGCAACAATCTACGAGCCCCTCCCTGTTTTTCTAAAGTACAGAGTACATAAGATGGCGAAATTGCGTCATAAGAGAGGCAGTCGTGAAGAAATTTACGTGTAAGTGTTTTTACGTTCAACGTAGCGAAAGAACTTGTTAAAAAAAACAAAGTTGGTTCTATGCAATGCTGCGTAGTACGAACGATACGCTGACTTCTGCATCCTCTAGCAAATTACCTGCATACGGCACTGCCATTGTTCTGCTAGTCTTCTATAGGGATAAAATAGTGAGCATGGACAACGGAGTAACATCAGCATCTTGTTTGTAGGGGTACTAATTTAGGCTTCTAGCTTATACATCGGGATTTACTGGGGTTGATAGGAAAGTTTGAGCTTCTGCAGAGATGCCTAAGCCATGGTAATCATCATGCTGTACTTCTAATCTCTCATATTGACGCCTGGGGATGATATATTATAAACTCATCTGTACATTTGATGGTATTCGCCGCCCTGCACTTTAAACAATACGTTTGGAAGATTCGCGAGTGCGAAGATGCTAAGTTTCTGTGAATTAATGAAGGGAAAATATCCTCGTAGATTTCATCATCATTATGGATGCAAAATCATGTCGATTCCTAAATTTACCCCTTCGTGCTTAGATTACCTGCGTTCTTCGTCATGCTCATTATACTCTTCACGAGGTCAAGCTTGTTGCCTTGACAATACAAGCTACAAAATCTTCGTGACACCCATAGGAGGCATTAAGCTAACCTTGCTACCATTGCTGCTATGCTTTAAAGTGCCAGCGCTGCACTATCAACTTATAGATCTCATAGCGGTGGCAAGAAGGTGACTTGTTTCCAACTTCTATAACCAGCTTTAGATGCGTGAAACATTGGTAGAATATCTATTATCTTTGTGTGGCATCCTTAGGACTCTGGGATAGTTATGAAAACTTCGCGAACCATGAGACACACCGACAAGAGGCTGAAAGATACAGATAGACATTGCCCACCTTCCTTGAAATGTCACAAATGGGGGTAGCAGAAGGGTTTGAAGAGACAGGAGGATAGTGCACCGCAACAATAGTATGAATGAGAATACTCCTGTACATATTTCCACGCTATTCATTTGCTTGACCTACAGTTGACTTTGCATAAAATCTCCTCATCTACCCATCCCACTACTCTAATTTCTAAAGATATTCCATCTTATATCAACAGTTCTCAGACTGTAAAAATTCATCACTCCTTACTTGACTCCTATTCTCACAAACTACATCCCTCTATTCACTATTAACTACCCACTTATTATACAACAGGCATACAAAAAGAGAAAAAAGAATATAAACACACTTGTACATACAATTACATGTAAAGAAGTGCAAACCTCCTTTGCTGAAACGAATAAATGTCAGCTAGCAAGAAAGAGAAAAGAAGAAGTGTAAATGGTCATACTTGATACAAACGACAAAGAGGTTTGGGCATGCATCATATACGGAGTATTGATTAATAGACCGGAAGGAGCTCATTGCGTCAACCGTTGGGATGAGTATAAAGGTGCGCTATATAATAATGAAAGCAACGAGTGCTAATATCATACTGCACGGAATGTATTAATGACAGCGACATATATTCATCTCATCTTCTTACCGTTGTCTGTTTGAACCAACTACGACTGCCATTCATTCTCCATTCTTCTGACTCTTCCGCCTCTATCAATCCTTACTAGATGAAACCAGGCTTCTGCGATGATAGAAGTAGGCCAGCTGACCATCTTTCTTCCATCAACCCCTGCATTCTGGCAGGAGAGGAAGGGATTTCGCGATTCTTGGTATTCAACAGTAGCATTCTCACAGTCCTTTTATAATAAAATATCATGCTAGTAGTCTATCATAAATCTGATTTTGGTGAACCCATTTCAAATATATCTTCGCAGTTTCAATTGTAGCTAGTTAAAGCCTCGGAGAATAAGAGAATCCAAAGGAGAGCACGTATCACACACTATCGGCCCGCGCTCAAAAATCAAAGCCGATACTCGAAAAGGCCGGCTGTATAAGCCAGCCATAAGATGTTGATGTATGAAGTGTAGCCTGTCCTATTCAAATATGCCATCATGCATGATGCAATTGCCCAATTTGGAATCACTAGTAAGAAAAGAGCGAGAAACAAGAGCACCTGTCACATACATAGAGCATACAGATAGTTGCCTCTTCCATGAACTTGATTTCGCCATGTGTGTGTATAAATGGATCTCAATGACAACAAAAAACTCATCCTCTTCGTCTCCAGTACGACTTTGACAATAAGATTCATCTATACTACCTCATCAACACACTCTACCACCCCTTCTCATTCAACCTCCCGCGATGGAGTCATCGGTCCCATGTCTACAATTGCTATGACTAAACCCCACCTGGATTACTCTTTCTTCGTTGTTCTTTCTTCTGATTGGGGTTAGATATCCATATCTCTGAGAGCCTTTTATATTTCACTCCATAGCTCAAACTACCATACGGATTCAAACGGCCACCCACCAACCATCTGCACAGTTTCTCATCCGCACTAGATCCGAATATACAACAAAGAGCTCCGCCCCGGCATACAAAAGTACAGTTCCCCCATCTCCACAAAATTCCAAACCTCACTACATACGAAACCTTGAACCCGAGTTCTTAAAACTTCAGTCCACTACCACAAAGTTATTTAGGTATCTTACAATGGCCTCTTTGAGAACTAAGTAATTAAAGTAAAGAAGCTAATTGCTGGCCGAGGAATGTGGAAGGCCTTGAGAAATGACATAGGTGATAAAGGCGACAAAATGAGAAGTTGCGAGAGTTCGTGAGCTTTAGCGGTATGCGGTGAAAATGACAACAATACCTTAATTATCATATGCGTGCTCTGAAAACGATGTTCCCGTCTCACAAAGCTCTACAGCCTCTGCTTCGACAAATTACTCATATAATCGACAACAACCCCCTGTTACCCCCAGTTCATCCACCCACCTCTTTTTACCTCAAGTCCACCCCTCCACCTTAGAAACACTCCAGGCGTGCTACGCGTTCTCCAAGTCGAAGGGAGAGATTCACTGCTAATACTTACCTCTCAAAGCTTCTCCCAAGTGCATTGAAAACAGGATTCGCCCACAAACATAGGATTGCCAATCCCAAGCCCCTTAGCAAACGATCAAAAAGAAATTCCACTCCAACTACTTATGCTCTATAATTACTCTATAGGTCATAATCTCTAGACCACAGGAACAGCACGAGCAGAAATATCAAATACCAAATTCAACCACATATCAAAGCACATTATAAATCCGCATCAAGCAGCATGCATATCCTATACAACACACACAAATCTCTCCATCGCATACCTAAAATCCGACAACAATACCTAGTACGCCCAATTAACACCAACAAAAACAACAGCAACAACAACCAAAAAGAACGCCCAACCCCCATCCAACCCATCCAACCCATCCTACCCATCCCACCACCAAAATTACCCCTCCATAATCCTCAAAATTTGAGACTTGAGGCCCTGGTTTGACAATCACTAGATACATCACCCATGCCTTCTCACACCAACCCCCAACCCCAACAGCTTCCCCCACCCCAAGCTCCCAAGAGATTTTCTCTCAAGTAAGGATAGCTCGAATGAGCCAATATCGCCTTGCCTTGCCTTGATAACATTGGAAAAACTGCTCCAGTGATACTACCCTCCCTACCTACCGAGTAGCAAATTACTCCCACTTTGAGAATCGTCGAGTGAGTGAATCGATCCCATCGTTCATGCAGAGAAGAGCAAAACCATTTCACAATTTCACGCGCATCAAGCACCCACCCCATCCCCCGAGCCCCCAAGATGAAAAGGTAGGAATTTTATTTGTTACTAAATCTGACATTTAGCAATCAACTACCTACCATCGTAAAATTTCCTACTATCACTAGGTAAACAGGGTTTTAGCCAGTACCCTAGATCCTTCCTTTCGCTATACTAAATAAGCCCCTGCGTCCTTTAACACGCCAGCCAGCCAGCCATAACCAAAGTTGTTCTCTCTTCTCTCGTCCGTCTTCCTCTCTTCTTTCCCTCCAACTCTCATCCACCGTTCAAACCTCCATCTACTAACCAACAAAAGAAGTAGTGCCTCCAACTGGAGGAGCAGCAGCCCCAGCATCAGCTCCAGTTCCAAAATCAGCACCAACCTGCCCCCTCTCTCCAGCTTCCTCAACAATCTTTTCGTATTTAATACTCCTCCTCCCATTACTCTTATAATACAACATTACATCCGAGCCGCCCTTCCAGACATGTGCGCGGAGGGTGGCGAGGGACATTGTTAGGGGGAGTTTCTGTTTGGGGGGTTGTGGTTAGCCTTCGTGCTCACTAATTTTGTAGTTCACTTTGATACCTCGTCTCTCTTGAGTTATCCAAAAAAAAAAACGATGAAGAGGAGGAGGAGGGAAAAGAGAAGAAGAAGAAAAAAAAGATTAACAAACCTGTTCATAACAGTACAACTCCAAATAATCCTCAGGTTTCATTTCCTCCGGATCCGGCTGCTCACTCAACGGCTCAATCCTCTCCGCCACATACGCTAGGATCTTCTTAACCCTCAACATGCGATTTGCATTGAGTCTTGAATTTCCATCTGAGCCCGCGATGGAGGGGAGAAGGTCTTGATATGGTTGAAGAATGAATGGGACTTTCACGGGATCTTTGAGTGGAATTTTGTTCTATGAGTTATTAATTAGTTTTTTCTGTTAAGAGGGAGAAAGAAAGAAGGAAGGGGAAGCAGGGAGCAGGAAGGAGAGAGGGATGTACCTTTAAGAGTAAGTCGCCCAACCACATTGGAGCTCTCTTGCCAATAATATCGGCATCCTCGCCTACTGTCTTGACACTTCCTCTATACAGATCTTTTACTCCACCGCTAGTTTCTTCCTGGATAATAACCGTCGTTTCACCAGGTATCTTCAGTACAGGAGTCTCATTAATCAAACTAGGAGTAATACCACTCTCAACTTCTTGAGCCGGATTTTCCGCCAATAATCGGTCGTATTCGTTGCGAATTTTTTGCACAACTCCATTCAAGTTATCTTCGATTTCTTTCTCGACAGGAAGTTTATCACCGGCTTCAGAGGACTCGGATCCTTCGTCTGTGGCTTTGTCTTTGTCTTCATCTAATACAACCGATTTATTCATGGCAGTAGAGGAAGAACGGCCGAGTTTCTTGGATCCAAAAGACATCCCTTTACGGAACTTTTTTCCAAACGATGTGCTGCTATCCTTGCCATTGTTTTCCTTTTCGGTATCTGTCGCTGGAATTTTAGGCAACTCTTGACTGTCTTTGGTTGTTACAGTTGGTTGTTTAGGAGGGTCACTTGCAATTGCCGAGCTTCCGAAGTAATCTGGCTTTTCTGCTGAGCTCCGGCTTGCTTGTGATCGTTTCTTATCTAGTGGCCCGCCATCTTCAGATACAGAAGGTAAATGACATCCAGGTGCTGGAGTAGCAATACCAATACCCATTCCAGGGGTCATGGCAGGATAACTATTACCATTTGCTCGAGGAGTTAAGCTTCCTTCTTGATCCCAGGAAGTTATAGGTGAAGCGGGTATATCGATTGAGATTGGTGGTTCAACTTCTTGTCTTGCTTTGACAATTTCATTGAGCTCAGTGCGGAACGTCTCATCCTGCTTGATATGTTCATCAACCAGTCTAGAGAAAATGTATCGTAATATCCACTTTCCAAGATTTACTATATAGATTGTCAACGTCATATCCCATCGTCCTTTAAACTAAGACTTACTTCTCTGATCTTCCTTGAATTCGACTGTGTCTTCTACCCCCAATTCATCCGCATACATCTCTGCATCAAAACAATTATACTCCTCTAAAACAACAGCCAACCGGCCGGTTCTAGTATCCAATGAACACCAAGGCGCCACAGCTTCCATAGTATTAACTTCCGGTTCTACATCTTCGAGATGGCATTTTCCGAAAGATTTAACGGGTATGCACTATAATGTATGTTAGATCTCGACCCATAACCCCAAAAATGATTCACCCACCTTAAGAAGATCCCATAATAGCACATCTCCAGCAGTATCCAGAGTCAAAACTCTCCTACGATCATTCAAAAGCTTGTGTTTCACTAGACCATGTTGTCCTTCAATAGTTTCTTCAGGTAGTGCGTGAATTGGGACAATCAAACCCAAATCAGGATCCAAAATTGGCATCGAAAAATTGGTAACAGAATCCGAGTCTCTTATAGTTGATGCCGGAAAGCTGGCCGTATTTGTTATCCTCAATATTGATTTTAGAGGGATCTCTTTCTTGGAATGTCCATTTGTAATAGGAGGTGAGGCCGCTCTAGGTCTCGACACCGAGCTAGAAGCACGATGGCGTTGGTAAGCTTCCGGTAATTGCACATCTGATCCAGTATCGACATCTGCCCAGCGATTGATAGAGGAACTTGACGTAGCCGTCCATATATGCTCCCCGGAAGCAATAACTCTAGTAACACCATCATTCTCTTGCGCAAGCGCGATTGAAATCCCATCATCTAATTCTCCCAATGTACCTCTGATATCTGTTTTTGCTACCAACCCAGAGCGATCACTACTGTAGAAAACGCCCAGCGAAGGATCCTCAGAAAATAGCGACCATACACTATCATTATGCATAGTGAGTGTATGCATACATCTTCCAGCCGTCATACTCCATACTTTGACTGTCTGATCCGAACTGGCCGTCATAATCATATCGCCCGCTTCATTAATCAATATATCCCTAACGTTATCCGTATGACCCACGAACTTCGTAATTCTCCTCCCATTCCTCGAATCCCATAGGCGCACAATCGATTCCGGCCCACCAGCCGCCAGTATATGGCTTCCTGTACTCAAAGCATATACCGATCCCTTTTCAGAAGTATCCTCATCTCCTACTTCAATCTCGAGTTGTTTGCCGGCTCCATTCAAGTCCCATAGACAAATTCGTCGATCCAGTCCACCTGAAGCAACCCAATTTGCAGAACTGCCAGGACTGGCTAGACATTTCACATAATCCGTATGTTGACCAATCGTCACAGGCTCACTGTCCCTCTCCAAAGGCATCCAAACCCTTACAGTCAAATCGCTTGATGCGCTCACCAGCGCCGTGTTATTTTTCGCAAGTACCACATCATTAACCCAATGTGTATGTGCTTGAGTTTGTGCTCTGAATGTAGTCGCAGACTTTGGTTTGGACTCGGAAGTAGGTTGATCGAAGGAGTCTTCGGCGTAGGATTCTTTCGGTCGCAGATCAAGATTTAAATCCCAGGCGCAAATAGCACCATCTCGGCCTCCTGAATATCTTTGTCTTGTTAACCCTTTGCGCCTACTGCTTGCTACAATCTCTCTCTCTCTCTCTCTCTCTCTGACAACCCCACTAGCATGGGACAAAAAGAAGTAGAACCACAAGACAAGAGCTGGAAACTCACAAAATTGACTGCTCACTATCCACGGCCAAACCATTTACACCCAATCTATGCCCACCCGGAGAATTCGCAAGTGGTAAGACTATAACCACACAAACCCCATGAATTAGCTTTTGAGCAATCTTTTGATCTTTTCTCTTTAACTCCTACAGAAAAGTAAAGCGACAACCATTCACGAAAAGATAGTAAACATACCATAACTTATCCTCTGCCGTGCCTTCTTGGCCATCGCCATCTTATCTTAAAGATTCCCCTCCTATCATTCGTGTGAAAACAATGCTGTTTTGCCTCGCGTCTCTTTTTACAATACTTTTAACTATCATTTATGTAATTCCGATTGATATTCACAAAGAAAGGGATTTGTTTATGCTTTAGAAAAGGTGTACTCGTAGTTGAACGACTTATTAACAGATGTGAGATCGAGGTGGTTAGCAGCGGGATTCGGTTGTATTGAGTAGTTTAGTGGAGAATTCCAGAATGATGAACCGCAGTTTGTGGGGTGGGAAATTTAGCCGGGGTACCTTATCATGTTTGGTTGATATGATTATTGTGATGAGAGTAATAAACTTATGGGTCATGATATTTATTCATTCAATCCACATTCATGATTGTATATTAATTTGTGCTTGTATTTAATATTTATGTTTTGAGATGATAAAAATATAAACTTATTTTTTTTAAACCCATATGTTTCGGTCTACCGTGCTAGTGCTAGTATACCTAGGTAGGTAAGCAGGTACAAAGGCTTCATCAGATGGGATCTAAATTTTGAGACCATGCCATCTCCTGCATATGTTCATGTCAATCATAATCATAATCATACCATCCGAGCCATGCTATGCCATGCTATGCTATGCCATGTCTCGTCCACCCAATGACGTTGTTTATTACCTCGGCTCTTATTTTCCTGACACCAAGACAGAACTCCCCTTCCCCTCCCCTCTACCAAAAACATTTGCAAACCTTCCAGCAACCTGCTAGCCTTATATAACACAGAATGGGTATCATTTCTTAATTCTCCCCAAACGCCTTTCCTAAAAACAAAATGATACGTTTAAAACACTCCTAAGCCCCAAGCGAAATCTCCTTGGAACCCTTTATTAATTAGGAGGGCCGCGATATTCCTTCTCATCATCGCCATATCCGTTCCATTATAACAATCAGTATTGACGCCCAGAGCAACGCAGAGAGCATTTGTACAGACGAATACTCCACAGTCATAGCCGTTCATCTGTATAGTACAACCAGTATTTGGTGTCTTCCATTCATCTTCCTTGTAGTCCGCACCAAGTTGGAATTTTAACCACCCACGCATCAGCCTGATGAATGTGTTTGAAGATCCTTGCAAACTGTCGAAATACTCAATAGTTCTAGCCATAGGTCGTACAACCCCGACAGTCCAATGGCTACCTCTGCAGATTGGAACAAATACGGTATCAACCTGAAGTAGCGAGACCCCAGGCGCTTTCTTCCTATTCATCAGACGTTGTGTACTGCTTGGACCTTTCTTGTCCAAGTTCTCGTAGAAAAAACTATTATGTGCTATGAATTTTGGCACTTTCCCAACAGGTTCACCGAAAGCTTTTGCCTCTGCTTTCGCAAACTCATTCGCGGCTTCCACCACCCATTCGATATAAGTGTTGATAATTTCATCGTTGAGCCATGAGCTTTTGCCAAGTAGAGTTCCAAAGTCTTTGTAGTGTAGTGGGGTACCACCCTGCGATTCAGTGATCGGCAAATTTCCATTCTTTCGAGCACGATCCAAGGCTTCACGTATGATGTTCTCCCATCTGTCTTCCAACGCGTGTACTAAACGGTTCGATGGATCTCGTCGTGTTAATCTGCGTTCCTTCGCAATTCGAATCTTTTCTTGTTTTTCCTTGAGCTTTCGCGCCTCGGCTTCTCTCTTTATTTTTTCTTGAGCTCGTGTTGAGATAGCGAACGGCGAACGTCCGGTTTCGTCTTCTTTATCATCATCTAGGGTTAACAGGTCCGCCAAACGCTCATGTAAAGAACTCCCATCTTGTACCACAGATGTGCGTCTCTGTAGTCTCATCGGCTGGAGCCGTATTGATGAAGACGTGGGCGAACGTGGTGATCGCAGCAAATCTGCTATTGACTTTGGCCTTTCTACTTCATCTTCCTCATCGTCTGAAATCACTATAACCTCTTCTTCTGCACGTTTCGTAGAAGCACCGAACGCAGGCGGAATCCATTGCGCATCGGCTCTTGCTCTCAGCTCTTCTTCCGACAAGCTCTCGTTTTGATCCATATTTATTGGTGTAATGTTTCGTTGTAAGCTCGAGGTCCTTCTGTGGGCGCGAGTTTTTGATTTATTCCTCTGCCGCTTGATCGAGTTGGACCCATCTTCTCTCGCTTCTGCCCTCTGGGTATGTTCGTCCGCGACTACTGCATAAAATTTCTTAGTGATGTTTGTAAAATATATTGCATATATTGGTACCGCTCACCATCAATATTACTATAGCTCATATCTGTGTAGGATGGATCGATCCTCCTACTAAACCATCTCAAAGCACCCCAAAACCAGTCCTTTATAGTCTCGAACATCTCTTCTCCTTCAACCGGCTTAAGAGAAATGTTAGCTCCCGGATCTAGGAACAACTCAACCATTTTTGAAGCTCTGGACATACCTCAATAGCTTCTATCGAATTGCGAGTTAATTCTTGACTAGCTTTGCGCTTAAGACTGGTCATGACGAAGAGGAGAAGTTCTTTTATTGCTGGGATTGTCCAACATTGAAATTACGAAATGCGTGAAAAGGTATATGATTTTTGGAGTAAAGTAAAGATGTAAGATTACGTTTGATTGTTGATTGTTGATTGTTGATTGTTGATGTGTTGTTATTATTCTTGTAATTGTAAAAGGTTGTTGTTGATGTGGGTTGTAAGGTTTGCGACAAATCAATGATGAAAGAAGAATTGGAGACTTCTGTTACTGATATGCTGATTGAGGACAAAGCATTTTTACTCTGGAGTCTGGATGCGACGCCATAAAAGTTTACTCTTATACCGGTATATTATTATTATTATAACAATAATAATAACTTCACTAGTAATAATATTATTATTCGTTGTTTATATAAATAAATAAAAAATAACAATTTACAATAAAACTGCTTTGAAATGATCTAAAATGGGCTTTTGAAGCTTCATTGCTGATTTTATCATTATCTGTTTTGAGTAACACACTTTGAACTCCTATATAATAATTCATTCAATTAAATATACAAGTACATTGTTTTTCAAATAAACTCTAAGTTATACAAATGCGTATCTAATCAACCTTACAAAGATGCTCTTGGATCTCCAAGTTTCTTCGAACAAAATGCTCCAAAATACTCATTCAATGCATCCACGGTTGCGCGGCCAGTTTCCAAACCCACAACGATTCCTACATACCCATCAGGTCTTACAACCACCACACCTCCCTTTTCTTCATCCAATCCCATTTTGCTATGGCTCGAAGCCTTCGCATCGGGTACCACGTGATCCCAAATATCATCTGCGTAGACGTGATCACTATATCTAGCCAAGGTTTGCGGAACGTCTCTCGCGATTTCGATGTTTTGTCTCTTGTCGGCAAAGATTGTACAGAAGGTGAAGAAATGACTGTGGGGGTTGTGACGCTCGTGATGAGATACTTTATCTATGTCTGATCGCAAGTATGTGGAGAGGAATGACCCTTTCTTGGTGATGTATTGTGAGAAATCATTGAGTGCTTGTTTAGTAGTCGTAGGCTTTCCTGCAAAAACGTATACTCGGAATGAACCATTGACAGGAATCTCTTGCTCGAGGTGGACAACGTTAGCGTCTGTGACTCGTGTAACATTGGAGTTGGTAAAGATACGACCTGTTCGGAGTTTGTTGCCCTTGGGATTTATGACACTCGATTGTGCTGGATGAGAAGATGACCAGTTCAAAGAGTTGGAATTATATGCCACTCCGTAACCGCTGGTGAATTCGCAAGACTCCTTGAATGTCTTGATGAATTCGTTTTCTTCTTCCTTAATATTACTCTGTTCAGCTCCTCGCCGTGTAGCTGCCTCAACGTCCTTGGCAGCTGGAGCTTTTTGTGAAAATAGAGCTGCGTATTTTGCATCGAAGTTCAAGAGATTCTCAGCAACCTTCTTTCTCTCGGGCTCGTATGAATGAAGGAGAGATCGGTCAGCGAATCCCGATTCTACGTGGTGTATCTTCCATGCAAGATTTTGAGCATCTAGGAATGCTGTGTTCATACCCTGTCCAGCTTTTGGCTACTTCTTGTTAGCAATTTTCAATATGAGCGTACTTGAGACAACTTACACTGTGCGTATGGCAGGCATCACCACCGATGAAGACTCTATGGTCAAGAGTGTATTTGTCCGCGATTCCTTGACCAATTGGATACACAGAGAACCATTCCACGCGTTCCCACTCAATGCTATATGGTTGTAATATTTTCTTCGCAGAAGCCTGCACTTCCTCTTCTGTTGCCGTTTTCCGAGGATTCCAGTCCTTGTCGGTGGAGGATGCAATCTGGATATAGAGACGAACCATGTTATCTTCGCGAGGAATGACCATGATAGATCCAAAATCCGAGTGAATTGTACATTTCATCTATCAACGTGTTAGGCTGGAGTAGCAGGAGTAGCAGGAGATGGTATTGGTATAATATGATAGCTTACCTTAATGTCTGGGAAATCCGTTTGAACAACCCCATCCATAACACCCCATACATGTGCAATGGGATCCTTGTGCTTGATGCCAATCTTTAATTGTTCTCGCACAAATGATCTAGCACCCTCACCACCAAACAAATATTTTGCCCTGACTGTCTCCGTTGCGCTGCCTTCAACCTGTGCCAGGTTCACCTCTACCGGATACTCGGGGTCTTCCTTCTCATCTGTCTTGAACCCTGTGATTGTCCAAGGTCTCTGGATCTCGACATTATGCTTCTCTAGATCTGCAATGAAGACCCTTTCGATCATTCCTTGGTGTAACAATGTTGTGAAAGGGTATCTGGCGTCAATAAAGCTCGGACAACTCGCCCATGTCCCAGTCCTCTGTATGCCCTTTCCGCCCGACGTTGGATCCCAAAATGCGACTTCGTAGACCTTTGCAGGCTCGTAAGCCATGATAGCAGGCTTCAATCCCATGTTCCTTAAAAGATCCAAGGATCGAGGCTGGATACCGTCTGCCCTCCCTGTTTTGGTTGGTTCTGGTCTGTTGTCGATATGTTTGATCTTGTAACCCCAACGTGCCAGACAGGTTGAGAGCAGTAACCCTACAGGTCCAGCTCCAACAATTACAATATCATACTTCTCTACAATACTTCCGGTGTTCCCAAAACTCTCCCGAGGTGCCATGCTCTTCTCCATACTTGAGTAGTTGTGATTAGATGTATGAAAGGTTGTTATATTTGATGGATTGAACAGAGAAAAGAGCAACCTACTTGATCGTCTTGAATATGCAGGAAAATACCAATGGATATGAATATTTATTCACAAGAAGAAGAAGAAGAATAAGAAGAAGAAGAAGAAGAAGGGAAGCCGTGAGAATTTAGAAGAAATCTTACATTTTTACTATGAACTATGTATGAACAGCACCTTTGAGGACGGAAACCAGTGTCGGCACTTAATCCAGTGCCATCTGGTCCATTTTCAAAGCTCAATTGATTACCTTGATCTAATCCCGAGGAGCGTTGAGAAGGCTAAAAGGGCGTTCGAAAGATATGAAGTAATAACGGGAAAGCTCACGGCAAGTTTCTACTTTGAACTTATTGCGGGGAGGATGAAGAACTGCGGAGAATGGACCAATCATATCACTTATTATTAACTGTCATCAATTGCAACTCGTATCGGCTTTTAGAATCGGTAGAAATATTTTCGATCGTGGAGAAGTGGAGTTGAGCTTTGCTCTTGCTATCTTGGATCGGCCACCGTAAAGATGAGAAGGAATGACTAAGCACCTAAGCACGGTATTATGGCAAAATTAGTATTAGGTAAGCTCGGTGAACTTTCGGTGTGACGACGACTAGCAACTATCAAAATCTATCTGTTGACAGTTTTAAACCTTTCGCATCTTTGGAAAGAGTACCGGTGCACATTTAAATAGCCGTCGCGAAACATCATCCATCATAAACGCTTAAGAGGTCCATCGGACTGTGGCAGTTTGTCCAATGAATGGGCGGGGTATGTGATTAAGGAACCCGAGTTGTTAGTATTCAACTTCAAGTAGACCGAGACTCTCGGCCAGAGAGTGTGGTTAAGCCCTACTTGCTGCTACTCGTGGGGTTCCGCTAATCGTGTTCGAAGCTTCCATCGATGCATCGATAATGGGAATCTTCCACCTGAACCTCGAGAATGCAACAAAGCGTTCACTTATCCCCGAAACCCCCAAGAGGAAAGGATTCAAACTCTAGTATTATGTCGGTACCATAGATTTATGGCCGGGGATAGCTCTTGCAATGCTTCATAACCTCAAACTCAGAATCACTCGAGGTAATCGATGCATCTCCCATGTTATTTTTTTATCAAGCTTGGATTGTAAAGTGGGATTGTTACCCTCCTCGGAGGCCTATCAAGGACATCAGAGGCTCTGTAGATGTTTTAAATGGGTAACAGCTAGGCAGTATATCTTTGCAGAATGTCTGTAGATTAATACTATATTCATGCAGGCTGCTGGGCCCAACTTTGGCCATTGACATAGTATGTTACCTGTTACTTCTTGATGGAAATAGAAGGGACAGATGAGCCATAAACTGGGTTTCCTAGTGACAGCAGGATTTGCAATAGTTTGAGCTCAAGAATGGCAACTAGTAGTAGCTGTTGCCCAAATAATATCTCAATGGCAGGATTAAAATCAACTAGGCTTTGGCTGAGGACTTCTCAGATCCTTAAAGAAGCTGGTTATCTGGTAGGAGTAGTATTCTTATGTGACTTGACTGATGGTTTGCTGAGAGGGCCAATGATGAATTCATCCTCATGGCTGGAATTTGTCTTTATCTTCAATCTTTTCCTTAATGGTCATTTTCTAGGACAGGATACCTATGGATGGACCTCTTATGCAACTTTGATAATTTGATCATTGGGGGTGATGGTGATGGTGATGGTACTAGAAGAGGAGGGTCGCACCTTCCTAAATGCTATAACTTCCTTACTTGTAAGTAAAAATATCGTACGATGAAAGATATGGAAAGTCTTTGGAAAGTCTTTGGAAAGTCTTTTTCTTCCAATTGTTTGCATTCTCATTCTCATTCTCATTCTCATTCTCATTCTCATTCTCATTCTCATTCTCATTCTCATTATTATTCTTGTTCTCATCCAAAAGTCTTCAGATGAGTACATACATTACTCAACAAGAACTGTTACTCTTTGAAGCTCTGTATATTATCATAACAATATCAGAAATTGTCAAGATAATTATCTGGAAAGCTGAAACTATAACCGAATCTTCTCAAATTTCTCAACTTTGTCGAAGTCACAACAAGACAACCCACTGACTTATTGCCATCCGACTTCAATCTCTCACTCTGTCAAAATCATCAATCACAACTTATACAATCTTTGATTGTCTCCAAATTGATGGCAGCATAAATTGACTACACTATTTCACTATACTTGAGAAGCTCCATTAGAAGCTCCATTAGAAGCTTCATTTGTTCATTCAATATACTCCTCCTCTTTAGTTATGAGATCAACTTCCTTATTCCAATCAGTAACCACAAAAGGATATTATAATTGCTTGATTCATCTCTTCCAAAGTTACTGGCCTGCTGGCTTCAATCTTAGGAAACAATCGTTCATGTAATATTTGCAGCACCAGCATCTGTCACTATATTCATCTTGTTTCCATATCACTTTGCAGTTATTACTCTACTTTCACATTGTCACGAACTACTTGGATTGTATAGGCGCGACATACACCCACGGCCTATCGGATCTCAACGATGAAAACCTCTTCCATTGAAGGCGATGCTAGGTCAGAGCACGAAAATATAGGAGATATGATACACCCAATCTTAGGCAATTATCATCTTCCCGTAGAAATAGAGAATGCTCCCAAGCAATCAGGAGTCCACAATCTTTCCAGAGAAGGTTGGGGTGAAGAAAGTGAGTGAATTTCATGAATTTGGTTTTGTTGACACCAGTTGACAATTTATAGAGTGCAGAGACTTTTTAATCCGACTTTGTTCGGACGGTAAGTAACTCCATTCTTGTGTCTTATTATGCCTTTATACCTACCAACACATAAATTCCGAGCTTCGGTCTTAATTTTCATTGAGGCTAGAACAGTCTTTCATATGGCTCGTTTATTATTTGATTCATCATATGCTTCTTCATTCAATTTGTACTAATTGTACAACTATTCAGTTCCTCGAAATAATCCCTATAAGGAAGGACTCGGCTTGATACATCCTCGACTTCAGGCTAGGTTTGGAGATGAGAATGTTGATTTGGCCATGGGCGTCTTGGAGGAACTAATCGAGATTGAACAACCACCACCATTTCAAGGCGCTGTTTACCAAAGATGGAAGCACGACCACCTCCGTAGAAAGGCAAGTTCCCGTCCCGTCCGCAACAAGTGACCAGTCCTTGTCGTTCTAACAGCGCTGCAGGAAGACTTCACCAACCCGCATGCCCCTCACACAGCCACCATACAGGCACCCGTTATACCCACAACGACACTAATTGAACATAGAGAAGAGCAAGCACGAAAGAAGTTCGTCGAGCCACAGATAAGCCCAAGTGCGATGCCATATTGTGAATCTTGCAAATCGCAGATTGCCCATCAACCTAACTGGAAGATTGAACATAGTGTATTCGTCTCAGTTGGGGGGAAACCGGCGACTCTAGCGTACTGTCCAACACCGGCGGAACTTCACAAGGGAATGTGGGATCCTGAATATGGCCGTGGAGGTGCGCGTCCGCGACTGGATACCGCTCAAACGAGTCCGCCTGAATCGACGATTGAACACATTGGACCAAATGCGACGTCATCAAAATACTCCACACCTACGAGATCTTTCATGAGTAATGCGAAGAGAGAGTTGGGACACAGAGTGATGAGTGCTCTCTCAGAAACCAGAGAGAACTTGAGCAGTGTGGCTTCTGAGACCGGAGTAGAGCTGACAGGAGTTGAAAGGCACAGGATGTCTAATAGCTCCAAAGTTTCACAAAATATTGGCGAACCAGGTGGTCGGAAAGTTCCTCACATAATGAACGTGGAGTTACCACCAGGCCGTGAAATCCCGAATGCGAATTTTGCGAGAAAAAACGAGTTGATTCTAAGCGGACAGCCAACTCCAGATTGCCTTCTGAGTCTTCGCCAGCTCAGCTATGATGAAATTGTCTATGGGCTATACGAATCGAAAGATAAAGGAGCTGTTAGATTCCCTAGTAAGCCGCCACAAATACTGATGCTAATACGCTTCTAACCATGATAGGCCGCAATCCACTTCGCTTTCACATGTGTAAATTTCATAGCGCTCCTGCCAGTCCTAGTGACTTCTTCGATGGCGGCCTTGACTACAAATGGGGTCCCTCGGAGCTAATCGAAAGTGCGGAAAACGATGTCTCTAATACATACTCTGCTTCAGGAATCGACGAGGTGCTACACTCAACTCACTATACATACGAGGATAGTTACGATGCCATAGAGAATCGTCATATTGAGGATACATATCATGTGCATACAACAGACTGTGTTGGACAACTCAGGCCAAGCAAGATTTCGACCCCGGACAGCCACAATGCGAAACTATCTGAACACAAGAATCAAGATATACTGTATCCTACTGTGTATATACCTCCCATGAACAGCATTCAAGATGCAAACCTATCTGAAGGCACAGACACAAACCAAGAAATGCTGCATCCTACTGTGTATGTACGTCCCACGAAGAACATCCACAACGCGAAACTATCTGAAGACAAAACCCAAGAAATACTGTATCCTAATGTGTATGTGCGTCCTACAAAGAGCGTCTCGAAGAAAAATCTCTCAGTAAGACAACGGAAGAATGCGGACAGTAATGGAAATGCAGCACTAAGATCTGAACTCTTTGAGCAAGAACATGAACACCGCAATAGTTATGATGGTACATGTCAATCCTGGGAGTGTCGGTACAAACAAGAATATCGCAGATCCTCTGGGGATCTTGTCAAATGGAGTGAGCCATCTCCAGAGCCCTACACAGAATTTGAAGGATTTTCACAATCCGAAGAATCCCTTCTATCACCAACGGCCTACAGTCCCCCATCTTCCCTTGATCCCCCTAACAAGCACAAAGGTTTTCCACGTAGTCTTAAATACTATAACTCGAAAACTATAGCACCCCAGAAGTCAACATTCCCAACAGTGAACACCGATAAAGATAGCATCGAAAGACTTGAAGTAACTGCAGCTCAATTATCGAAATCACAACTCTCTACCTCTCTCGGAAATGAAAGTCTTACACCACCGGGTAGATTATTTGAACGTTCATACCTTTCAAAGATTCCGATAAGAAGTGAATCTTCAGCCATGTCCGGTATCCCAAAGGTGGGAAGTCAAAAAAATTCAATCACCTCGACAACCGAACTTCCACTGACTTTACACTCACAAACGAATGCGACCAAACATACACTGAAAAATGAACATTTGACCGTTCAATACCTCTTGGAGTCTTCGGATGAATCAGTTTCACCTGTAATTACGCCTGAACCAATTCGAAAACAAGTTATGGATCTCGATGGTGCAAGCGATGTTTATTTATCAAAACAAAACAATAGAACCAAACAAGCGACTCGCGACAATACACCAAAAACTTTGCACAATAGTCTCAATAAACACAATGGCAATTCACTATATGATGAAAACCATGTAGGCGAAGCTGCAAAAAAGTTTTTGATGGAACTCAATCAAGGTCGTCTTCCTACTCTACAATCCCCAACAATTGCCCCTCCACAACCTTTATACATCAGCAAGCAACCAAGTCAAGTCCAACTCAAACAAGGAGCAACAAACCAAAACAACAACACCGGCAATATACAAAAGCGTTTTCCACCTCGTTCATCTTCAATTCCAAAGCGGGAGTGTTTAGGTTCAATTGAACAGGCCACGCCTGATTTCGTTGACCACGAAACTGCCACCCATAAGCCAAAGAGTCAACTTGACGATTCAACAATATCAAACAGTCGCAGCACAAAGGCCTCACACATGTCGAGTGATCAACCAAATACCCCTGAGACTACGGCTCGTTCAACTGTCTCCGACATCAAGCAATACTACTTCTCGGACAATTCCGCTGGTAGTGGCCTCTTTGGCGATTTCATTCCGATAGGAACTCCCGGATCTGTTTATTCCCCTCAAGAACAACAGCCAGTTCAAACAATGTCTGCCAATACGTATGCAATGCCGTGAATTAATATTGACACATGCTGACATTATTTAGTTCATCATATGGTCGCAAGGCTGAGAATTTCAAGAACCCATACACATTCGAGCCGGAGACCCCACTAGCTGTCGACGAGTCGCGCCAGACCACAATGACCGAGTTCATGCATATTTATGACGACGTTAGACCCGCATCGTCACCAAGTCTTGGCCATGTTAAGAATTCGCGGTCATTTGGTTATGCAACAAACAGAACTGATCTTTTAACTGCGCCTCAGCACTCAAAGAATGGCCATGGCCTTCAGCGTAGCGGAACATCTCCAAGTGTAACACCGTTGCGCTTTGCCTCACGCGATGAATCTCCTAGCCCCGATCATCGAGCCTATTATGCTGATGTTGATTCCATCTCGCCCATCCTCCACAACCCCTATCCGACTCAGAGTCTACCTCGCCGTGGTCGTGCCGCTACTCTTGAGCCATCTCGAATTCCTGTCCGTAAGGAGTCCCAAGAGAAGCTTCCGAAGTCATCAAGCTCCCCGGTTCGTCAAGCCGTGCGTGATTATCCACAACCCTCGCATTCCCCCGTCCGTAAGATATCTGGTGATCATCGCATGCAACAGCCTGTACACTCATCTGATGAAGAGCTAGCTGATGCTAGAGGTCGTTGTGCAACATACTCCCCTGTTCGAAAGCAGACAAATTCCAATCACAGCAACGAGTCGTATTCTACCTCAGGTTCGATAACAATTAATCGACAGATGACTCGATCTCCTACAAAGAATCTAGTCGATGTAGCTGAGCAGGAAGAGCCTAAATTTGAAAGCCCAGATCTTCCGATTTCTCCCACGAAGAGATCGCGTTCGCCAATGAAGAAAATGTTTGGCGAGCATGGCTGGCTCGGATCCTCACCAAGTGAGGTTTTACCGGTACTCCAGAGCTCAAAATCCGCTCAAAAGGTAGATAAACCCAAGAGACCTGGTATGATGGAGAAGATCAAAAGCAAAATCGAGGGTTTCGTAAGTATATTTTCTGCCATATGTCCTTTCTTTTTACTAACTGTGAATCTTAGACTGAAAAGGCGGACCTGAAAAGCGAGAAAAACAGGATATCAGTTTTGTCCATCTCTATTAATCCCTATGAACAAGCTAGATATCTAGTTGAACTAGAACTCATGATAGTTCACACTGCCAACACCTTTCTCATGATACAGTTTAGCCAAGGTCGCATGTCTATCGACAGTATCAAGAAAACCGTGGACGCATGGAAGAACAAAGGCCGACCTGCTGTTGTTGAATTCATGTACGATCAAGGCACTCAGCGCGATCTTGTTACTGCCAATCAGTATAACTTTCGATTCCACGGCGATCGACTGGGTGATGATGTTCGTATCTCGTCTATGCTTTACAACTGGAAGCAGGTTGCATCCCTCATGTCAATCCGCACCTTCTGTAACGCAGACACTGTTCTCTTGAAGCTGGTGTTTGATGTAGAGCAAATATTAGAGCTCATTGGCGGTTCAGAACAAATCATGCTACGTCTTCAGCATCTTCGATTGTCGATTAACGAAGCGATTCGCATTGCCAAAGTTGAGAGGACTGGTCGTACTTCACGAAATGGTCATGAGAAGCAGTGGGAACCACACCCATCGACAAGCACCTCGTATAATGATCCATATGGAGGCATGAAGCTTGTTCCTGATCACTACGTCCAATGAGAAACTATTATCAATCTTCACATTCTCATGCTTATGTATCATCGTCGTCCTTTCCATGTTATTTCAATGACATGACGGTATATTCAGCCTATCGGTCTTGCCTGGCTGCGTGGCACGAGTTTGTTCAAACATTCGTTTGATGTCGACCTCGAGCTCTTCCCAGAAGCCTGTCGTTGAGACCTTGGGAACTCTCTAATTCCACAGCAAATTTTACCTGGAAGTCGAGCTTCATGATTCTATACGGTTGGCTTCTGCATCTATGGAATGGATAAGAATATTTATTTTCGCGATACAAATCTGATTTCGATGATTCTGCGCTTTTTTGCTGATTTGCTACAATACCAGTTCAATCTCAGTCCATTTACTGGGTGAGATTTCGGTTTCAATCATCTTGTATTCTTTATTGCACATTCGACTACATGTTGGTATTGCGGGTGGAAATGATTCAATTTATGATGAAGATGGATACGATACTGGTAAACAAATAGCTCCTAGAAGACTTTAGAGATTTTCTAAAAGAATCAGAAAATAAACATATAAAAAGAAGTGTTCTTGCATCGTACGTCGTGATTGTACGAGTACTGACTCAAATATAGTAGTGATTGGCCCTCAAAAGCGGTAAGGTGCGAATGCCTAGGATTTACAGCATTGCATCCCAACGAATGGCATTTCCCATTCAATATTCCGTACAATTCTCATGAAGGACTAAATATCGCGATACCACGATATATGAAGCTATTCACAGACAAACAATGATACTATTTACAAGGTTTTCCAAGGTTTTTGTCTTATCGTACTTATCTATCCTCAATACTGGCATGTGATGTTCCTCATCCCAAAGCGCCGCCCGTAACGTCATCTCGCACAGAAAGTTCGTTGTACATATCGCAGTTGCCTCCACGCCGCCTAAACAGGAACACGACTACAGTAGGTATATCCTTCCTATCTTACGCTTGCCTAATACTGGCAGCGACAACCTTGGTTGTTCATGGCTTCTTCTCTCTCTTTCTCTCTCTCTCTCCCTCTTCCTGTTCTCTTTCATCTACATCATCATCCTCTTTACATTCTTTACGCTTCACTACCAGTTACACCGCCATCAGTATCACTATACCATCTCTGCTTTTGATTCTTGACGACGACCCCATTCGCAGATCCGCATTTATTTCCTATAATTCTTCTAATAACCTAATACTACCTTCTTTATATCAGTAAGTTTGCCAATACTCCTTCATCCATTCTGCGGAATCCGCTTATTAACATTTGGCAGTACAAGACACCATGTCTCAAACTATTCATACCTTTGGGCGTGGGTGCGACTTTGCTCCTCCCAGCAGCAGCGAGAAAGCCCACAAAACGTGCGATGAGATGCCCTCAATTCGAGCACAGTTCTTCTATTGCTCCCCTTCCCCTCTCGATGACCCTCTCACTGCTGTACCACCTCCAACGGCAGACTCCAAGAATGTCAAGCATCCCCCTCGACCATTCTCAAAATGCGATAATAAGGCATTGCTGGAAGCATGGCTAGGAATGGGTTCGAAGAGGGACCGCAGAAGTCATAATCGGACGTGCAGGCCTAAATCAGGCGTCGAGCCCGCGGCAGACAAGAAGTTTGGGGTTATTGGCATGAGACCTAAGATTAAGCATGAGGTCAAGGAGATCAATGAATCATTGAAGCCGACCACAGCAAATGCTGAATCCTATCAGCCAACGACTGGGTCGTCAACTCACCAACAGCCGGCCGAGTCCGAGACCACGAATTACCAGCAGGAACACATTGTAGGAGGAAAGGGGGAGAAATCTGCGTTAGAAATGACTGGCTGCCCCTGCAAAGGAAGTCACCTGTGGTGTAGAAAGAAGACGGGAAGATGCAAGTGTACATCGTGCCCTAAAGCTCCACAAGATGTGGTGGCTGAGACCCAAACCTACCAACCCCAGATATTCCCTCAACAGACCAACGGCAAGCAGCCTGCTGCAGAGCCAATTACCAAATCTAGGTCCAAGGAAGAAGAAAGGTCAGGTAAAGATTCCAAACCTGAGGAAAATCCAGAACCCGAGTGTTCGTGTAATCAACCACTACAAGACTCAAGTCGCAAAATTGGAAGCCCTGAGGAACCTCAACCAAAATACAATCGCCCAACCGAGCCACTCCCCGCTTCGAAACGGGAGAAAGAAGAACCCAAGGAGCTTAAACAGGACAATCTCCAGTCTGAGTGTTTGTGTACTGAGCGAGACCCTCAGCAAGGAAGCGTCGATCAGCCTAAGCGATCCAAACATTGGGAGCACAATTGTAGGAGAGGGAGATCCGAGAGAGAAAGGTCTGAAAAGAAAGTCAAGCAAGAGGACAATACTTTTATTGAGCGACTCAAGGACACAAAGCATGTTAAAAGGAGCTCAAAGCATAAGGGAAAGTCGGTTGCTATTGATGATGAAGATGAAGCAGCTCAAACGGAAGAGACAAAGGCTTGGTTTGATCAACAGTTGAGATCTCAGATGGCACCAGTTCCAGATTCTCAAATGGAAACAACTTCAGCCCCATCTTACAGAGACCAACGCCACAAAACTGAGGATACTGAGGACTCTGAGGATGAAGAAGACGAGCAAGACACTTGCTGTCCCACTTTCGATAATGGAGAAAGAAAGGATGACTTGACTTCACCAGCCTCAAGAGTACAAAGCTGCTGCGATAGCAGCAAGGGAGATAACCTCTACGAGCGACAAAAATCCGAAGCCGAAACTATATTCTCGGGCAGCTGTGACAAGAGCAAAACTGATAGCGCTTTCAACAGAAAACAGTCTGAATCCGAAACAATATTTTCTGGCAGCTGCGACAAACACAAGTTCGATCAGCGAAAGGAGTCGGAAGTCGAATCTGCATTTTCTGGCAGCTGTGGCAAGAGCAAGATTGATCAGCGAAAGGAGTCAGAAGTCGAATCTGCATTTTCTGGCAGCTGTGGCAAGAGCAAGATTGATGAGCGAAAGGAGTCAGAAGTCGAATCTGCATTTTCTGGCAGTTGTGGCAAGAGCAAGATCGATGAGCGAAAGGAATCCGACGCCGAAACTGTATTCTCGGGTAGTTGCAACAAGAGCAATGTCGACCCATCGAAAGAAACAGAAGTAAGTACTAGAATTCCAAGTTGCTGCGATGAGAGCAACGGGGGTATTTCTTCTATGAGAAACCACTACGATGCCCCAACTAGATTGGGGAGTTGCTGTGACCCACTTAAACAAAAGGATGGGCAGATTCCAGAGGAAGAAGCTCTAGAGAATCAGGGTTGTGAGAGGCCTGCATTGAAGACATGCTCTAAAAAGATATCGGAGGATTGCTGTACCGAGTTAGAGCAATGCGAGGCTATGCACAAGAACTGCCAATCTCAAAATTCTCCTGGACTGTCTGTACAAAAGCACAGGACTAATGGCAACCAATCTGAACACTCCGCCAGGTCATCGGCACACAAGTCACATTCTCATCACCACCACTCCCAGCATGCTACTGGATCATCTGTCCCAAAGTCTACATCTTATGACAACCATCTTCAGCACTCAATCAGACCTCCTGCACACACGCACAAGAATTCAAAAGGAAAAGGAAGGTTCTTTGGCACAAGACAGGCAGATGGCACGGCTGATCAAGATGGTGGGTTATATGACGACTCGGACGAAGCCCTTCCTGCCGACCATATGGTCACAGATCAAGGAGATGCTACAAAAGACAAGTGCACCTGTGAACCTCATTTACAGACATCCGAAACCAATATACCTGTCGCAAGAAATGTCAATGCGTACACTAGAAGTGGGCAAATTACAGGATCTGGTACAACAGGAAAGCCATTTGTGAAATTACCTGCTCGTGGTGAAAACCCAGCGCATCAGCATGACCAAGAATATGACGATGAACCTTTCACTGATCCTCAAAAGTCACACGAGCGCGATCCAACAGAGGATATGGAAGTTGAAGGATGCAAAGCTTACAAGCACAAGCAGCATTCCAAGTGCCAAGTCGACGTCCCTGTTGGAACTTGCAGACTGCATCTTGTCAGCTTACCGTCATTGGTGGTGAAGCCAATTTACTGGCCACCCGTGAATGATCAATACCCCTGCATTTATGGTACATGGTTCTATAAAGATACCATGTGTCCTGTTGAGCCAGCTGTCGCAAATCAGCTAGAGAAGGGATACAGGGAGAATGAATGTTGGTCCCAGACGTGGGATGATCAACTCAATTCTGCGATAGAAGTTGGCCCTGAGGGTGAAGAGAAGATTGTTCATCGTCTCTGGCCCAAAGAAAAAGATTCTAAATACGATGCTTCCGAGCACATTCTCTCTATAGATCCCTACTGCGCCGCGCGTTGCTTCTTTGGCGAAGCTGCCGCTGAGGGCAAGGTTGAAGAGTCGGATGCAAAACCAACTGCAGCCACTTCAATTAGCAAAAAGTACCCAAATTCGCAAGTCATTTACAAGAATTACGAAGAAGCATTTATTCTGAAGCCCAGTCTATGTCCTTCGGCCTATTACGGGCGTAGACCTCTCACAAAGATCAGAAGCGGTACGTGTGTTGGCGTAGCTGTCGTTCGTGGATTTGATCGAAAGGCATGGAATAAACTTTATCCTTCAAAGAAATTGACAGCTGTTACGAAAACACAAAGCAAAAATGCGAAGCACAACAACTCTGGCTGTAATATATCAGATGCATGCCCGGCATGTAAGATACAAGATGAACACGAAAAGGTGTCTGATTTGTGTTTGGTCATTCATGGCATTGGCCAAAAGCTTTCAGAGCGCATGGAGAGTTTTAATTTCACATATGCGGTCAACAGCTTCCGGTGCGAGATGAAGCGCGAACTCATCAATGATGATGTGAAGAAGGTGCTCCGAGAAGACTTCAGTGGCGTTACGGTTCTCCCTGTCAATTGGCGCGCGAACCTTTCTTTTGAAGATGGCGGACCAAGAAAGCCTGGGGATAAGGACCGTACTGGTTGTGATTACTCACTCAATGATATCACCCAACCGACAATTCCAAGAGTTCGCGAACTCATTTCGGATGTGATGCTGGATATTCCGTACTACATGTCAGGCCACAAGGACAAGATGATTGCAGCTTTGATTGTTGAGGCCAACCGTATATATCGTCTTTGGTGTAAGAATAATCCGGGCTTTCACAAATCTGGTCGGGTTCATCTCGTTTCACACTCTCTTGGCAGTGTCATGGCTCTCGAAGTGTTGAGCAAGCAACCTACCACCTTACCAGCCGAACTCTCATGGAGACCCAATACCAAGTACTTTCAATTTCAAACTACAAACTGCTTCCTCGCTGGAAGTCCATGTGCCTTCTTTCTTCTGCTGGAAAGCAAAGGTTTGGTGCCTAGGAAGGGCATCTACAAGCCCGGCTGCGAGAGCGAAAATGGCAGCACCAAAGACATTTTCGGCGATACTGGTACCTTTGGCTGTTTGGCAGTAGATAACCTCTACAATATCATGCATTGCAACGATCCTATCGCATATCGCTTAAACGCATGCGTAGATTCACGATACAGCGCAGGACTCAAACAAGCAGAAGTACCGGACTCTTCACGCAGTTTCATGACAGCGGTGAGCCACGCCATGAAATCTGCTGCAGGCATTTCTCAGAATGAAGAAACCCCAGTGGGAGAAATGCCCAGACCTACTACGATAACCAAAATGCCCTCGCAAATGGAAATGGAAGTTCATGATTTCACGGCCGAGGAAATGGCAGAGAGAAAATTCTGTCAATTGAATGAGAATGGTCAGGTCGATTGGATTTTGGGCAACCGTCCGAGCATGTTGGCAAATCAATATATTGATATGCTGTCAGCTCATAGCAGCTACTGGAATGATAGGGATTTCATGCGTTTCTTGTGTGTGGAAATGGGGAGGAGAAAGGGGAAGATAAATACTTTGCCTAATATGAGGGCGAGGAAAAAGAGTCAGAAGTAGATGGGACGTAGATGGGATGTTTGTGGTATAGAGAGGACTGGGTTTCATCGGCTTACTTTTACTCAGGAGCTTGGGTTTGGGGATGGAAGTACGGTATCAAGGTGTTTATTGGAGCATATCAGAGCATGGTTACGGGAATGGGATGACGATTTGCTCTCTGAGATAAGGGATGGGGCGAAGATGAGATTGGTTTGCATTGTTATGGTAGATTTACGCTGCGATTACCCTAGATTACCTAGTACACTATGATACCCACCTAGAATGAATTATGATTATGATTAACAATTTCCAATAACTTGGTTGTGATTATTATACATGAAGAGTGAAATTGCAGAAGGGTAATGAGATAGATTGATAAGGAATGATCTACAAGGTCTTAGTGTGACATTCCCCGCATTCTTGAGAACCGAGGTACAGGGATTTTGGTGCGAGGTTTGTAGTTGAGGTTGATTTCAAACGAGTGTACAGGTTGGAGTAAGTACATCATTAAGTCGGATACGATCATATAAGAACAACTTCTTCATTCTTTTCGTTCTATTAATTCTATTGACTGTATCACGAACAATCAAAAGCTAGAAACAGAGACGAGCTCGAGGGAAACAAGATGGCAAGACCGAAGATCACATTATATGTTGATACGGTTAGTCCGTTTGCTTATGAGGCTTATTGGATTTTTAGGGTGAGTTTTTGGGGGGTCTTTTTGGGGGTGTTTGGGGTCTTTGGGGTAG
>NGKJ01000048.1:129527-141916 GCA_002162495.1 Myriosclerotinia curreyana | reverse complement strand
GCTTGATGGGTGATGGGTGATGGGTGATGTGCGAGGTGCGAGGTGGATTTGGGGAATGGGGGTGAGAGGAGTGAGGGGTGGAGAGTGAAGGGCAGAACCTAGTGATGAAGCAATGGAGAGAAAAGTCTTATTCAGCTCCGACTTTTCACTCCATCAAGTGATACTGAAATGTCGAAATGAAACAAGACAATGAAGAAGCCGTTGTCCAGAACATCTGCTCGAGAGCAGCTGGCCGGCGATGGATAAAAAAATTGATTGATCCATCAATTTTGAATGAGAAAGAAAACTAACAAATACCTTGCTCTAGAACGATCCTACGTTCTCAGAATGCGACATAGAATACGTACCCGTTTTTCTAGGTGGTATTATGAAAGATGTGGGAGGTATTCCACCGATTAATATCAAAAGTGCATCCTCTCCTTCCCTCCTTCTCTTGACACTCTTCGTATCTCCGTCTCAGCAAAATTATATACTAACACCAACCCCAGATAAAGACAAATGGATCAACCACGAACGTCTCCGCTGGGCATCCCTCTTCTCAATCCCCATATCACCTACCACCCCCATCGGTTTTCCCCACCTCACGCTTCGCATTCAACGCGCACTATGCGTATTGCCATTTTTGTATCCAGAGAAAAGTGAGGAACAAAATGTCCTGTGTAAATGCCTGGATAGATTCTTTAATGTGTATTGGGTGGAGGGTAAAGATATTACGGCTCCTGGGGTGTTGGAAGGGGTAATGGCAGATGTGGTTGGAGAGGAGAGGATGAGGGTGGTGTTGAAGGAGATTCCGGGGAGGGGAAAGGAGGGGGTGGGGAAGAATAATGAGAGGGCGATGGAGGAGGGGGCGTTTGGGTTGCCGGTGAGTTTTCTATTTTGGGGAAGGGGAGGAGGGGGGGAGTGGAATATTTAAGAGATTCCAAACTATATGGGAAGATGTTTAAATACTAACACCGAAAAATAGTGGATGGTCTGCACCAACACCGCCGGTAAAACCGAGGGGTTCTGGGGTGTTGATCATTTAGGCCAAGTAGTTGATTTCTTGGGATTGGAAAGGATGAAGGATAGAGCTTGGAAAGCTTTATTGTGATATTAATCATTGCATATTTTCTGTTCCTAGGAAGCCAAGTCTTGTATCCTTTATTTATCTACCAAATACCACCTCTCTTCTCCTCCATCGTAATCCCCATCCAAATCCTCACAAATTAGAAATCAAACACCTAAATAGCCAAAAGTCCAGCAATTCCCAACGCGCCCAATAATACAGCCACGGCGCTTAGAGAAAAATTAACACTCTTGACTGCGCCCGAGGTGCTAGAGGCGGAGACACTGGAAGTTGTGTTTGTGGAGCTGGAGTTGGTCGTGGCGTTTGATTTGTCGGTTAGCGTGGTGACGCTGATGCCGGGGGTGGTGGGGCATTGGGTCGAATTGTCGGAGGAGTGGAGCGCGGTGGTGTTGGTTGAGAAGGTTATGTCGGCGCACTTTTGGGGGAGGGGTTAGTTTTTCTCTTGGGGGAGGATGGGGGGTGGAAAGATAGAAGATAGGGGAGAATGAGAGGAGGGGAGAGGAGGAAACAAGAGGGAAGGGTAGGAAGGGAGAAAGAAGAAGAAGAATATCAAAAAAGGAGAGAAAAAAGGAAGATAGGAAGCAAGGAAGGAAGGAAGGAAAAGATGAAGTAGAATTCCAAAAGATCACTAAAGGAAAAGCGAAACCCTTACATTATAAAGCGCAGAACCACTTTCTCCAACAGTAACCACCTGAATCGTAGCGTTCAATCCATTTTGAATCGTGACGTCAGAAGGTAGATCGAAGTCCGAAAGACAAAGGTATCCCTTGCCAGTGGAATTCAGAGGGGCGGGAGTCAGGGAGATATTGAAGTTGGAGGAGCCGTTTGTGCCGAGACCTGAGAGGAATTAGTGTGAGAAATGGGGGAGTGGACATGGAGAAGATTGGGGGAAGTGAATGAGAAAGGAAAAGAGAGAAGAGAAGTGATGGAAAGAACATACCGAGATTGACGAAAATGTATGTCCAGTTGTGGTGGAGGTCAATGCCAATGGGGAAGGAGGTGGTGGGATAGAGAGTGCGGTTTTCGGTGGTGTTTATGTTTGCGCCTAAGCGAGAAGTTTAGTAGGTGTGGGGAGTGAGGAAAGGATATTGAGGATTGCGAGGAGCGGGGATAGAAAGGGGGCGGAAGAGAATAAAGAGTCACATACATGGATAGATGTATTGAGAAGCAGGCGGAAGGAATGAATCTCCACGTGCAGGTGGATACTCGAGTGAGAAATGAGCGGAAACAATGGAGGAGAGGAATGAGAAAAGGAGGAAGATGTTTGGAGTTGCCATTTTTAATTGAGTTTTTTGAGATGGCCTAGATTGCGATTCTCTTCCGGAGATTGGAAAGACTGGAGTATTTTCTTTGCGAAATAAGAATTCAGGAAACAATAAGCTCAACTAGTGATTCAAGAAAGATCACCGTTGTTTATGTATGCATGTATGAAGGTATGTATAACTTTCCCTCTCCCCTCTCCAGTATATGCATGCAGGAACCAACAGGCCACCCGAACTAATTCCCTCATAATTTGCTCAACATCAATATCACCCCAATCCTCAATTCTCGAATCGTCTGTGCCATTCACTCATCAAAGACCTCCTTGTCAGGGTCATACCAAATATCAAAGATCAATCCGCCAAGAACATCAGAAAAGGCTGACCATATAAAATGTGCTCATCTGCAGCCTTCCAGCCTTGGCGATATAGGATCTCGGTTAGATGACCTATTAGAGATATTGTGGCTGGGGGATTGTCCAATTAAATGTTAAGCATCGTAAGTCCAGAAAGGCGGGAAATCAATGAACGACTGAATGAATTTCTTTGTTTGCCATGGCGGAAGTTCGCTAAAGTGAGAGGGTTATTGTGCTCAAATGTGCGCATATTTGAGGGGAAGTCCGACGAAGGAGGGGATGGAGATGGAGTTGATTGCGTGAAGAGATAAACTAACTGTTAATGAAAGTGAGAGTCTCGTGTATGGAGAAAATCATCGTTAGATGTCTGGTTTTGGAATTAGGCTGGGTTGAACTATTTTAAAGCTATCTTTCTGCATTCCCGAATAAAAAGCACATACAGAAGATTCTGTTAAAAAAGTTCATCGCTATTGGTATAGCAATGCTTGAGCTCAAGCCAAATTCTGATATTCGCGATGGATACCTAGTATTGAATTGAAGTTGCACACACCGGTTGGTCTACTGCTCGCCTTCAGATTTAGAGCCTCATCACAATTCATACGAATCTACCCATAATTTATTGACTTCTCATGCGAGAAATAAAGAAACTAGCCTCAGAGTTCATTTTACTCATATTTTTTGAACCTCGCAGTGTATTACAATAAAGAAAAGACCTTCGCATTCCCAATATTTCATTCCAGTTGCCTTGGATAATAGATAATCTACACCGTCATGCGTAAGGCATGTTAGGCGTGGATTAACTTCGCTGCTCGCTTGATCCATTGAACCTTTATCTTATGGATGGCTTCCTCGCCGAAACTAGGTCTGGCAAGATTTGATGCTTAATTTCAACACTTGGTCTGACAAAGGAGCCGAAGTATTCGTATTTCTCATCTTCTTCTTCGTCTTTGCCTTCATCTTCGTCAGCAGACTCAGAAACCTTCTTATTTTTGGTGATGGTGAGATTGGTAGGAGGTTCGGTTTGAAGCGGAGCGAGTGGCGAGTTGGACCATGCATTGCATTACAAACGGAGTTTTGGCGATGGAACCGAGGCAGAAATCGTCTACACCGTCCAGCCTTTGATCTTGGTTCTCTCGATTTCATCCATAGCTCCATCGATAATCTCCTCGGTCGAAAAACTGCCGGCTCTTTCTCTCTATGATCAATCAAATATTGAAGAGAAGTCATGTAGCTGGTACCCGGAATCGGGAGCGGACCGTAACATGCATTTCAATTGGACTTGCCAATTTTCTGTGCTTACGACTAGCAACTTTGGCTCATGACTCTGCGAAAGGGTAAAGATGCAGAATTGAGTCTATATTATGTTGGGTCGCTGCGTACGGATAGGTTCCTCACGCTTATGTACCTTGATGTGCCTTGATAAAGCTTGGGAATAAAACTCGGTTATTTTCTTGTCAGACTCATATCCCAAACGATGGCCCTGATATCTTAGACTGAGCTTGTGGGATAGAATTTACTCGCTGAGATTAGCCACGCAACTGAATAACCCCGTGAGTTGCAGATCTTGGTAGTAAGTGCAAGTTTGAGCTATTGAGCTGGCACCATTTGTTCTTCAGGTTGATCTAATAAAGAGATGCCTGCCTTGGTTTCGTGACTTCACCGTGACTTTCGGTTCATTGAAGGAATCCACCATGTTGATCGTTAGTGGTTTCAAGTATTGAAAATATTAGTGTCGAATATACCTGACTGAGTGTTGAAATGGCGAAGCTGCGTTCTGGTAACCTCGGCGATAGTCGTAGTTGGAGGTTTGTCGAACAGGGTAATGCTATAGCTATCCAGCGCGTCAGCGTAAGTCATTTCTAATATCGGCGCCATGGGGGCGAGGAATTACTAGATGTGAGACAGGATGTCTTTATCGATAAGAGTAGAAGCTCATTTTCTTGCACTGGCATTGCCGGTCGTGGCTCCAAGCCAATAGATCAATCCGTGAATCGCCCCATTGCACATAAGCTGGATTAACGGGGATGCTCCATTTTATCTAAAATTTGAACAATGTCTTTGTCTCTTTAAGGACAACCATGACAAGCCAAAAATTGTCCTCTTGTCGCCAGCATCTTGCATGCGCTTATTGTGCAGGCTGACTATCTTATATTCCATGTTTTGACGAAGTCTGAAGGATACTTGTTAGACTCCATGTAGAAAGAAGCTGGTGATAAATTATTGTTAAGGGCTATTACTGCTAATGATCGGTTGAAGATCTTATCTACTAACGCATTGTAGCTTCTGCGAGGGTCGGAATGGTTTTATTGAAGGTATAGATAGAAGTGTTCGTAAGTTGGAGATTCCATTGATATATAGGAGGATATTGTGGTTGAAATATTTTGAGGGCGAGATGGTAGTTAAATTTATGCTTTTGAGTTTTTGTGTTGAACCTGGGAACTGATGATGTTGTTGTGGATGACTAGAAAAGCGAATATGATTTTGTTGGGTATGACTCAGAAAAACATTCCATAATATTTGGGGATAGTAAGAACAACAAATTGTGTACAACTATCTTCTTGTTTGTTGATATAGAGAATGGAATAAACTCTGCATTTGTATCAACAGAGAATGACTTAGTTCTTTCTCGACTTTTTGAATGTCAGGTACAGTGAAATCCGCTGTGGAAGAAACAGAGTGGAGACTAAGAGACGTTGGCTCGGCTAAATAGGAGGTGTCTTTGGAAGATCATACTAGAAACCCAAAAATAGAACAACAAAATGTAATACCAGATTGAAAGTATGATTAACTCTAAGTCCCAATTCCGACAAAAACAAATCATCTCATGTCCAAAAAGTTCCTGAGGGGAACAAACAAAATGGCGCTAGTACATCAAAACAATTAGGTTCATCAGAGCTTCAACTCCCAACAGAAACCTCATAGGAAAATTTTCATCACAACATCAATTCATTGTATATTATCTACTCACATCTCTTTATTTCAGAATCTGCTATATACACTGAAACTCAGCATTTAAAAAGCTCATCTCCTACACGGAACAAAGTTACCTAGTAAGCACATTTCATCCACCACATTTCCTCAACCATTGATCACTGTAAGGAATAGTGATACCGATGCCAGCCAAAAATTTCTGATCACGAAGTTGGACATCTTGTGGAGTGAATAACGATCCCCCCCCAAACCTCCCAAGAGCAATAGGCCAGATCGGACGCCATCACCCGCTTCCAATCTCGAATATGAATACCATACCTCACACTAGCACACACACGCATACTAACAGGACGACTGTAAGATTCGAGGACTTACCCGTTGAAATTAGGGTACGTATAGTTCTGATCATATTCCATCGTGCACTCAATCACAATTTTTCGCTCGAGCCATCAACTTATAGATACTGGAAGCTAACGATTGTACTCAAATAGCTCAATATCTGGAAGCCCGATGACCGAAGAGCAGTATTAGGCTCAATGGCCGTTGATATTCATTCGTCCATCGCGCCCCCAGCTTTCTGAGGCTTCAAGTCACGCGCAAATCAATTTCCAAAAATGGCAACTCCAAATGTTCCAATCGATCGTCATCTGAAGAAAGAAGGCTGTGGAAAGAGCAAGGAAATAGAAGCTGATACACCAGCATTGAAAGAAGAAAAGACGAACAAGAGTATCATGAGGATATTGGAGGGGAAGAGATTCCAAGCACACGTTGCCCCTCCTCCCCCTTCCGCGATTCGAAATCAATCAACACAGTGGCAGCTTCTCCGCGAAGGAAAGCACCTACACAGGCACGGAAGAACTACAATTATTTCACACCATTGACGGAAATCCAGCGTAATCTTGAAAGCGGACACAAATAGAAAGTTACCAAAAAGAACACCTACAAAAGCAACAATGATGTTTACAGGAAATCGAGCAGACTTGACAAACACGTCTAACGCACCTGCTGGAAGTATCCCGTCAAACACCGAAATGGTGATAATACTTCGACTCACTAATTGGAGGAGCTCCTCCAATGACTCGTCAGGCACTCCTCAAGCCTGCATAACCACGACAACCTAGGAAGAATACTTCAGAATCTGCGGTTCCTTCGATCTCGAACCTCGGAGGTTCAAGCACATTTTCTCACAACTACCGTCCCTTAATATCGTGGCTAGCACAGAGAACAACGCAGATCGACTTGACGTTTTCATCACGAATCCTAAGACCGCTAGCTGCCTTGAGCTCTCAAAGAACAAGAAGAAGAAAGTCTGACGTCGAGGATCCAGCTTGGTTGAAAACGACCGAGAAGTCTTGAAGGAGAATCTGAGAGAGAGTCACCACATTCAAAACCATGGCTGTTGTCACAAGAAGAAGGATCAATCGTGACGAACCCGCCTCCTCCACGGAACGGTAATGCGCAGAGATCCAAATCACACAAAGGAAGGAGCTTTCTATTAGGTCAAAAAGAAAATCAAATGGCGTCAATACTACATCCAAAGGTTCAAGCCCTCGTTGAGAAGTGGCTAAGCACTTTTGGCATGAAGAGTCACGGCGATCAACTCTCTGCGCTCTCTGACTCAGTAGAACTCTTTGCAGAGCCCAGAATCTTCTCACCATATCGCTTCCAAATTCTTCTATCTCGAGCCATGCTCACCTGGCACTTCTCCATTATCACCAATTGGCTCAATATAGTCAATGTGATTTTCCGCCCGGATCATTGCTGGTGACAGATTCGAATTTTATGGGTAGATCTTTTTATAACTTTTCTGTTAAACAAGCTTATCGTCTTTTTATACAAAACAATACTGCCTTCTTCAACAGTCTTCCTTAATAGCCCCTACAATCGTCTCCGCGTTCAGTTATGTTGCTGTCTAGAATCCAAATTCTAGGTACCGGAATATTAATCGGTTTCCCTTTCGAAGAAAAGCACACAAATGCGCACTTCTTCATGACATTAAATTGTTTATGCAAGGCACCAGGCATCCGAGCCAGAGTTGCACATGAACTTGAGCTATACTCTGCAAACTTCATACAGTACTTGCTCATCACTTGCTGCTAAGGGCTCGGCAACTTTTCAGAATCCAATCGATCATATTGATGTATCTCACCTTCCTGAGACTACAATCTCCGTTTTGCGTTGTTTTGATGTATTCGTATTGAATTTGTAAATAGGCACCTTGGGAGAATGATGTAATTCTATCACAGTTGTAGTAGCTTTGAGGGAGGATATGATGGAATCCATAGTATAAAGAAATACAAGAAAATACAAAGCATGAATTAGGTTGAAAAAAAAGACGTATAGGCATCAATTTGACATGAGATGAAAGTGCAAGATAAAAAGGTATTGGAAGGTTTTAAAACGCTTGAAATCTCCTTACTCTCAGTGATAAATCTGAAAGACTTAGGGTGAACAACGTGAAGAACCTGTAGAGCTTGAAAGAGTTCGTAATCATCATTTCCTAGTTTGAGGGTAGAGATTACCAGTAGAAGGCTGAAGGGGCTACTCGCTACTCGCTACCACACCGGGTGCACTTTGTTAGTAATTCACCATATAATAGTGTAAAGGAGATTTCTCGAAGAGAAAAGGCTACCACAACCCAAATCCAATTCGCAACGTAACCGAAAGCAACTTTGCATAGCTATCTACTACACAATCAGTTCCATCATTTTCTACATCCGACCTGAGCCGCTGAGAACCAGCTTGTCAGGCAACAATACACGAGGAGACCACCGAAGAAGAACTACGTTCGCCATGGCTACTCCCGCACACATCTCACGCACCCTTGAATCGAACGATTCGAACAACATTACGAGGGCATCCTCCGAGCCGCAGATGCGCCAAGAGATAGATGGCACCATCGAAGACCCTCAAAAGAGAGCGTTCGTCGATATGACTAATCGCCTACAGGGGCAGATGAATCATTTAAGATCCGGAATTGCTTCAGTTGCTATTAGAACGCTTGGCGATCTAGCGGATGGTGTCCTTGGCGATCTTGCAGAGATCAATGGTATCGATGAAGACGGCCGTACTAGCATCATCGACATGATTAATGGATTGCAGCAGGGAATCGACGAGTTAAGGTCTAGTGTTGGTGCGGCCAAACTTATGCTTATTGGTGATATTGAAGAGGATGGTGCGGAAGAGGATGACCAGCCTGCTGATTCTCGCGGAGACAATAACTCCGATGGTAGGGCTGTATCCGACGTCGCAGCTTGGGTTCCCTCAGCGCGTTTTCTGGAACTCAGACAGTATCAGTTAGATTTAGCTGCGGCGAATGCTATTAACCCAGAATCATGGGAAATTCCTGAGGCTGCTAGTGATTCGACAACCGATCAATTACAGCAAGCCCCACAATCCTCGCATAACCGATACAATATGAGGCCCCGGGCTAACCGATAAGTTACCGGGGCTGATATTTCCTCGTTAGATTTGACGAATTCGCCGAGACCCCCTGCTTCGCCCGCACAATTTCAAACGACAAAAGAGAGACGCCGACGTCGTTGAACAATCGCAGGGCAGGGAATGGATTGGTCAGGTTCCTGTGCTCATCTGGAGGCAGGCTTTCCAACATGGCAGGCAGTACGAGGTGTCTTTTGTGTTTCTGGTTTCTTTTGATGGCGAGCGAAATAAAAGGTTCTTCAATAAGCAATATGATACCCGAGGTTGCAGAAATGACAGCGAAAAAGCCAAATTTTCACGCCTCTTTTCTATTTATAGATATAAATGAGTGCAAAGTTCTCACTTTTCCCATTTTCTCAACGCAATGTGACAGCGCTTGGATTTTGCTTCCCGAATGGCCCTAGTAGAGTAGGAGATAAAACTGAAATCAGCGAGAATCTGTTGCAGAAGAGCCACCCGCAGTTGACGATCCCTATCCTAATATCTCTTCATCTGATAGTTGTGTCCCTACCAACCAAGCATTACAATCTCAAGCTGTATTTTGACATACTCGCGCAATAGCCTTGCATATTCAAAAGAAGCCTTCGTTTCATCGGTGACCCAAAATCGTGAAAGGAGAGTATGACACTGATCAAATCTACTTTCAACATGCATTCAAATTTCCAATGCCCGCGATTTCATTATTGCTTCTGATTCAATGGTCATTTGGCCCTTTCTTCTTATAATTTCGGGAGGTGGAGGGGGGGAACGAAGTATCCTTTTTTAGCATTAGAAAGAGAGCTCGTCTGGTCATTGAATTTTGGTCGTTCGTAGTTTAGTTTAGGTTCCGTCTTCAGGGGAATTTAAAGGGGGTATTAGGAGGCGAGAATACCTGGATTCATTCCTTAATATAATCAAAAGATTCGCCATTACTCCCGTTATAAAGTTGATCTCTGTGAAAGTAAGGGGGTATAAGTCTAAGCTGTTCAAGCTACTCAGTATAATAGATGCAAAGCTCAAGTTGTAACTAATGGAATGGATGATATGATTTTGCTATACCTGGTGTCCTTGTTCTTTGAAAGTTTGTGGCAAAAGGGGTGAAGGGCAGTACAGAGCAAAGCTTCCTGAGGACTGACTGACTACCTTTGTCTTGCAGAGTGAGAATTGAGATTCTACTTGATGTGATTATATTGTGATGGCCCGAGCTCATAACCAAATTCTAACAAATCACCCTCATACTTTGTATCATTATATACGGTGACCAAGCAGAACCTGTCACTCCGGTCACCAAAAGGGACCCTCAATACATTGTACACAAATTTAAAGAAAGACTTTTACTTCTTCGTCCTCCTGACAACCTCTCCATGCCATCCCTCATACTATTCAACCAACCTTCAAACCATCAAATGGTTATTGAGTATCAACTTATTAAAGCCAGAAGATCAATCTTTCTGTTCAACCCCTTCATTTTATCTTGACCTACTTGCGAAACAACTTCAAATAACACAAACACCATGTTATCCTCCTTCAATTCTTTCCTCGATTCTTCTAACGCGACACACTCTCCTCCTCTGAAGTGGCTTTCAAAACGAAGTAAGATTGCCAAACATAGTACACCAATTCAACTGGACTGTTCTCCTGGATCACTTGTTTGCCAAGATGGAGTTTTCTGCGCAAAAAGGCTCCAATTTTGAGCTAAGATCGATTCAATTGCTACTCTCTCGAGAGTCAAGAGTCAAGATCCACAGACTTCATACCTCAGACTCACGGCTACCATGTCTTGTCTGAATTCTAAGCATATGAATTACTCTCCAGCTAAGGTCCAGTACCGAGCAAATTCCAAGCTCCTCTTTCACGTTTCTCTGTCGCAGCACTTCCGCGATGATTATCTTCAGCTCTAGAGACCCGTTACTCTATTTGCTGGTTTTCAAGTTGGTTCTGTTGTCTCGATCTAGACTTTAAAGCTTTGTGTTCACTAAGCCTTCGATCCTCCGATCTTTGCTCGAACCAACAAACCGCACCAACCTTCCCCAGGTTAGTTATCTGCATTCTCATTTTGAATGAGCGTAGCTGACATACAGCCCATTGGAGAGGTTCCATCACTATTGAACACCTCAACATTCAATATCAAAGCACCTTCTCCAGAGACAGTGGCATTACACGCCAAAAAAAAAACCAAAAAAAAAACTTTGCTCTCTGTACTATCCAATGGCGGTGCAAACCGTCTACGCACCAGCCTCAGCTCTTCCTGCTCCTGTCAGGAACAATTCAGCTTTGGTATGGAAGAACTCGGTATTTGATCCATAGGCATGTTGAATGATTTCAGCGCTAACCTTAGTTAGCGATAAATTTCAGAGTCAAGCCTACAGACCTCCGGGTACCATTTTCAGGGTGGGTTTCCTATTGTCTAATGCCCCACAATAACAAAATTGATGCCATCGCAGGCTCCCATTTTGAGACGGTATTAACTATAAATTCAACTTCTTGCCGAGAATTTTTGAACTTTTAATAACACACCGCTTTCATCTCTCGATCTACGGAACGAGAACTAATTGCCATCTGAACCTTCAACGAGTCAACGACTCAAATTTCAACCAACCACCAAAGATGTCTTCGGCATCGAACTCCTCGGCATCAAACTCCTCAGACGAGGAGATGCCAGACTTCCTCGCGGAAGCACAACCAGCTGCCGAGATTCTCGGCGAGAACGACGGCCTCGACGAATCGGCGTTTATGAGAGATCGCCTTCGTGCGAGGGAAGAAGAGATCCGTCGGTTAAAGGAAGAGAACGTAAGTCTTACCAAATCTAGCAGCGAATTCCCCTGGCTTGAAGAGATTACTCATAATTGATTTACAGGACAAGCTTGAGGACAAGGTCCTCGACAAGGATGACGTGATCCACGATTTGTGGACAGAGAACAAGGAGAAGGACGCGAAGCTTGAGAGACAGGAGCGGGAGCTTGAGAGAAAGGATGGGGAGAACGCTGCTTTGAAAGCAGAGGTTGCAGAGCAGAAAGAGGAGAATGCTGCTTTGAAAGCAGAGGTTGAGGAGATGAGAGTACGTATAATTCCTACTAAGCTCGCACTATTTCTTTTGATTGCTTCTCAGCAATTATGGTTCAGAATCAATTGCTAACCGATCAACTACAGGCGAACCAGGAGGGTGGAGGAGGTACCAAGCGAAGACGGGGTCAATAGGAGAGGGGGGGGTACTAGACGTGAAGGAGGAGCAGTTGGCTTTCCTGAACCTTGATTTTCCGTGCGTGGAGAGGGTGGCGCCCTGAAGAGCCTAGTACTATCAACATCTGATTTCCGATTGGGCCCAAGGCCGAGATATTATCCGACCTGGGGAATTGG
>NGKJ01000048.1:111980-125169 GCA_002162495.1 Myriosclerotinia curreyana | reverse complement strand
TTTATTTATTTATTTATTTATTTATTTATTTATTTATTTATTTATTTATCTATTTATTTACTATTGTATAAGATATGTATGAAACTAGGTTTATATTTTTTTCCTTTTGGTTATTTGTTTGCGTTATTGAGGAAGACCGAAATATCGGAATAATGATGTGATATTATTAGTATATCAGGATTAATGTATTCATAAGAGGATATTTTGGGAAATTAAACCAAATGTAGATTTCGTATTATAGGGCATTTCTCAATCAAAGCTGTCATGGAAGTCAATTCATCATTATATCATATCATATCACATCATATTGCACTCAAGAATTTACATGATAAGTCTTTATTTCACTATGAAACAAGAATGCAAGTACTGTCCCCTCGCCCGTCTGGCAGAACCCCATATTATTATCGATTTGCATCCATCCTGCAAAGGAAAAAGAAATAAAATAACGCAATTGCAAGCCTCACCCGATCATAATATCAATTCCCTCCTTCAATTCCACCAACTATCCATCATCGACCATATCATTCATAAAGCCATCCACCATACTCGTATCAACCATAAGAGAGACAACCATGACTCAAATTGGGAAAAACAAAAGAAAAGTGAGTGCCCAAGTAATCCTACAAAAAGAAACTTGTGTGTGTCTGCCAAATAAGTAAAACAAAAGGTAGTAATGTGAACGGCAAAAGTGCAAAGATACGAAACACCAGTACTAGCATAAGTAGGGTTTAAATCCTCAGATACAAGTCCAGCTATTTTATATCGAATGCGAACGTGCCATCAATACAAGAAGATGTGTGTCTGATACAATATAATCTCCAATATCCGATGACGATGTCTATGACAGCCATGCCATACAGATGAAGAAACTATGCTCATGTTAGAAGTCGCGAATATGAGATCCTAGACTGCGGTGTTAAACTAAGACTTGTGGATGACAAGATGCATCAATGTCAACTCATTCGTTTTCGGCTTGAAGTCGCTTGATAGATTCATGGCGAGCAAGCTCTTTCAAGCAATTAAGGTAGTCCTCGTTTCCCAAATGCTCTGGGGAACGATGGTAAGATGGATTAGGACGAACGCGTGAGCGGTTTTCTGGTGTTTTTGGACTGACAAAGCCTCGGGGTGAAGTAACCATTGAGGATTTACTAGTAGCCGCCTTGCTAACCATAGCAGGAGCGAGAGAAGCAGCTGCCGAGCCGCGATTCTGAAGAGGGACAATACCTTGAACATTAGCCGAAGAAACATGAGCAGGTGCAGCAACGGCCGAGTGAGTTGCAGGTTGAAGGTTTAGCAAATTCTTCAAGATATGATTCTTTTGTACGGCGCTGCAGACGATCAGTAAACAAGAATCTTTAGATGTATGTATTTAAATACCTGCTTGTGCTTTTAAGACGCTCGCCAAAGCTAGATTTACTCTTTGGAGAGCCGTCTTGGGTTGTCGGAGTGACAATCAAATTCTCCTTCTCATTTCCAGATTGAGTACTTGTTGAAATTCGATGCTCTGCACGCCGAGTCCATGATCCAATGCTCTTGTCATCATCGACATCATCCCCGTTCATAAAAGTTGGTGTGACGTTACCTTGCTTGATCCTAATTGGAGAGTCGGATGCAAATATACCACCTAAATCTGCAGATGTATGTGGTCGGACATTAGGAGCAGGTTCGGTCTCGAAAGATGTAGATCCTTCAAGTACATTTGAAGCGAAGATATCACCGAGGTCTTCATGAGTCAATAAAGCCTTACTATCAGGGTTTGTGACTTGATTGGATGCTGAAGTATGTGGCTCATTTGAAGCAAAGATAGTACCCAAGTTCTCAGACGTATGTTGACGAGTAGTAGCAGGAGCTGGAGCTTGTTCGGCAGCGTAAGAAGATGCTGATGCATTTGGTTCATTTGAAGCAAAAACATCACCAAGATCTTCATGTGTCAATGAGCGAGTACTAGCGGATTTTGTAACTGGTGTTGGTACTAATGCATCTGGTTCATTCGAAGCAAAGATAACGCCCAAATCCTCAGAGGTATGCTGACGAACAATGGCAAGATTTTCAGTCTGTGTAGGCGAATAAGTGGATGTTGTTGCAACTTCCTCCTCGGATGCGAAAATGTCACCAAGGTCGTTGGAGGTTAAAATAACAGTACTAGCGGACCGCATGACTTGTTGGTTCGAGCAAGTTTGTGAAGTCAAGGGCACATCAGTCTGAAATTCTTGTGCGACTGTAGACTGCTCATCTGTACCTGAATATTTTGGAGGGGTATCTGCAAACACATTTGTGAGTATCTCAAGGCCCTTAGCATCAGTAGAAGTCCTGCGAGGTGTTTCAACGACGTCGCCAGATGAATTTCTATGAGCACTAGTAGCAGACTCATTAAAGAGAGACTGAGTTTTCAGATTTGACTGTCGCACAGGTCCATCAACTCTCGCCTGGGTACCAAGAGCATTGTGGCTAACAGAGTTACGCATAGGGCTGGACCATGACGAGGTATACTTTGTTGCACCCGACTCGCTGGATACATTAAGGAACATCGATTGACATTTGTTGAGATAATCATCTGTGGTGAAGCCAGGTTGATTGTTATGATTACTACGAACAGGTGAAGTATGCATGGGGGTCTGTCTACCAGCATCAAATCTTGAAACTGGACGAGTAGAACCATGATTTGAAAGACTGTTTGCTGAGTTGCCGAAATACTCTTTCTGGGCGAGATACCTCTCGGGATCATAGCTTTGGGCGTTTACTCGAACACCTGTACTGTTTGAATTCGTGACTGAACCATAGGACATCTGTGCCATCTGTGTAACAGAGTTAGGGTATGTGTCAGATCTTTGAAAACTTGGCATGGCAGCTGGATTGGTTTGAAATTGCGGGACAGGCATTGTTTGTGATCTTGGCATGCTGACCATGCTGGAACCAGCGGCGGAATCTTCCCAGCGAGTCTGTGCGTTTCCCATAAGTCGAGCTAATCTCTGAGCTGTGTTTTCTGGTGTTGCAGGGGGTGATGTTCGACCTCCAGGACGGGGATCTGTTACTTTAGCGAATTCCTCCCAGTCAGCAGCGGTGAGATCTAAGCGACATCCACGAGGCTGGAATGGCGGTGCCATTGCTGCTGTAGCGGGCAATCGAGAGCCAGGCCCAAATTTAGCAGTAGTAGCCCGCGGAACAGTAGGAGAATCAGCACTTCGCGTGGTGTGTGTTGCTGAGCTTGCGTAAGCGACAGAAGGCTCCTGATTGTGCATAATTGTGCTTGCATTAGAGCTAGCGATTACGGGACTACGAGCCTCATTGTTCTTGGATGAAGCATCAAGAGAGCCTCTAGCACCAGCAGATATTTGAGATTGAGTCTGTTCATTCTGGGCGCTGCTTGATTTGTTGCGCTCAGACTGGAGCAAAGTCGTCATTCTCGCGATTTCACCCATAAGAACTTGCCGCTGATGAGCCCAATAAGGGACTGATTGCAAAGACTGGCGAGAGATATGATCCTCAAGCATCATGAGATGATCTCGATGTTGTTGAAGAGTCTGCTCGGTAGAGACCAATTGCAATTGTGGCATTGGAGCCATCGAAGCTTGCTGCGTATGACCTTGATGTGGCATCATTGGGAACAGCTGACCATTTGGATGTTGCATCATGGGAACTGGAAAGCTTCCGAGAGGCATTGGAAATGGAACGGGGCCATGCATCGGCTGTGGCAAGTGATGTCCTGGCGGTACAGCTAGAATAGGAGGAGCAAATGATGGATTGCCCACCAACCCGGAAGGAAATCCGTTGGGGGGTTGAGAAAAGGCCGAAGCAGGAAAACACATCTGGTTATTGACCATCATGTATGGACGATTTGGATCAAATTGACCAGGGTGGGACACTCTAACTGGCTGTAGAGAGCTGGATGAGCTTTCATTGCCGTTGGCGCCTTGATGAAGAAGTTGGGTGTGACCAGGGTGACCAAAGTTTTGTCCAGGCATATTTGCTGCGCCTTGAGGAAAATAACCGTAAGGTGGTACATATGAACCAGGCAAGACAGGATGAAACCCAGGAGGAGCCTGTGCAGCACCAGGAATTAAAGAACCTTGGGAATCGCCCGCAGTGCTACCAGCAGCTCGGCTGTGATCAATTTGCTCAGTATCGTTGCTCTGACGGGGAGACTCGCACGAATTTTTATCACCATTAGGCTCGAATGATGGGGGTGCCATTGCTCGTGTATTTGGGACGATGCGACCACCAGCAGTAACTCGTACGTGGGTTGGAGAAACAACGGCTCTGTAGAATCTTCGAAAATTTTCAGCCTGATGCAAGGCCACGCTGGTTGGTGCAGAATGTGGCTGGATTTGATTGTCAAAAGTGCGGCGAGATTCAAAGTTGGGATGTTGACGAAGACACCAGCTTCCTTGACTGCGCATTGATTGTGTTGAGGAGGAAGAAGATTCTCCACGGCGTGTTGTAACTTCAGGGCGCGTGTATCTTTTTTGTTTCAAGAGCGTTGCGGTCAAGCAAGTGTAAGTGTCGGGATTTCGAAATGCTTCCTCAGGAAGGGTGAATATGGCGGCTGCAGAATTTATTTGTTTAGTAATGCACAGTGGTGAATTGCATAAGATCGGAAGGAAACTGACCAATATCAGGATGCTTGTTGATGTTACTGATGACGCAAGCAATGACGGGAAGTGAGCTTTTTAGACCAAGCAACTGATCAATCGAATAGCGATAGGCTTTCATATTTTTATCTTCAACAAGAGTCATCACGAGAATAGAATGTGATGGACTGACTTGTCGAAGATCGCGGTTGGTATCGGCCTTCAGTTTTTATCTTTTTTTTTCTCGTACTTGGCGACAAATGCGAGATGAAAGTCAAGGGTTGAGATTGAATGTATGTTTGCGTAAGTATTATCGATCAATTGGATCCTTGCCACGAAGGGAAAGATGGCAGAATGGATTGGATTGAAATTGAGTTGTAGAATAGTAGAGTTGATTCTTTGCTTTAGGAGGAATTCGGAAGTTGAGAGTTGTTTGTGGTTGTATTTGAAATATGCTTTCAAAGTGTTAGCTAAAATTCAACGCAGATAAAAGTAAGTGAATGGATGGATGGATGGATGGATGAATGAATATTTCCAAGTGAATAGTGGGCAGAAGGATGAAATCTCCATCCATCTTAGAAAAAAGGCGGGGTAAAAAATAAACATCCTCTCAGATAGATGGTTAAGATCTTGTGATGGAATGAAATATTAGTTTGATTAATAGGAATCTCTATTGGAATCATCCTCCTCCAAGTTGTTATTCCATCTCATTGACTGTCATCTAGATGGCTTTTTGTGCCTGTTGTCCAAAACTCCAGACGCTTCTCTGATCTGGGAGCCACTTTCTCCTTCTCAGTCTCAGTCTCAGTCTTGGTCTTATTCTCACTCTTTTCCTTGTCATTGTCCTTGTCCTTGTTCTAATCCCTCTTTCATTGAAGTCAAATTGAAGAGAATATCAAACTTACCAGTACAATGGAATTGAGACAGGTCGAAAACAGACACAATTTGCGGGAGGTGTGGAAGGTGAAGAAGGTGGAGATCAAACAATTCTCTTACAAAGCTGGAAATCTGATTTGAACAAAAGCGATTGAAGAGAAATAATGAGACATTTATAAGGGCAGCAAAGAGCAGAGAGGGACTCTGTTGAAGGAAGGATTTGATGATGTGAGAATTGAGAATGAATGGGCTTCAATTAACAGCCAAGCTGAAGAAGGTGGTGGTGGTGGTGGTGGTGTTGTTGTTGTTTTTGTTGTTTGAAGGAAGGAAAGGAAAGGAAAGGAAGGGAAGGGAAAAAAAAGTAAATTTAGGAACCAAGTCACCATTATGACTTTTTACTTTACTTGTACAAGTTCAAATCTAGTAACCGAGGATGGGTTATCAAAGGTGGTGTTAAAGAAGTTAATGAGGAAGGAGCAGGAGCAGGAGCATGAGCATAAGCATAAGCATACAGCTGACAAGATGGTAAGAGCAAAAGCAAAAGCAAAAGCAAAAGCAAAAGCAAGAGCAAAAGCAAGAGAAGAAGCAAGAAAAACGTTATGAAAACTTTGAATAGCAAGAAACATTCTATCTTTACACAAGAGCTCAAAGTTTGCTACTGTATCTGTGTAGACAGCTGGATAATCTCTATAGCTACCATCATCAGAAAGGAGGAAGACTGAACAATCACGTGAGTCGAATTTGTGATTGATAATTATTTCAATCAGTGGTGAAAAATGGAGAGATGGTTGTCATAAATCTACCTACCTTCCAAGTAGAGTATTCCATTTAGGATCAAGAAGAAAACATTCTTTGTATCAAGATTCTTTGGGGGATGAGTAGGTGATGATATGATGACATACTATCATGCTGCTCATAGCATATAACTCATAACTCATAACTCATAACTCATAACTCATAACTCATAACTCATAACTCATAACTCATCATCCAAGAATCCATTTCCATTATGATTCCCATTTCCCCAAAAGTATTGTTTGGATGAACATGATGTTGCTTACTGCTTACTCCTTACTCCTTACTCCTTATTGCTTGCTGTGCTATGTGAAAAGCAGTCAACATCTTCAGTCAACCTGGAGGCATACTAAAATACATTTTCATGGGGCCGGCCCAATGCAAGAAGACATATTACATATCATTAAAAACATCATTTTGAGTTTCTGGTGTAGAAATAGATGAATATGCGTTACGAAAGGAGGAGAAGGAAGAGAAGGAAGGAAGGGAAAAGAAGGAAAGGAAGGGAGGGAGGGAGGGAAAGGAGGGAAAGAAGGGAAAGGAGGGAAAGAAGGGAAAGGAGGGAAAGAAGGGAAAGGAAGGATAATAAGAAAAGAAACATCCTGGAAAGAAGTAGGTAGTAGTGTGGAATTTATGTATATGTAAACCCATATGGAACGAGGAGGGGAGTAAGTAAGTAGGTAATATAAGATATCAAAATGGAAAAACGAAGCTTGATTGATCATGAAGTGATGTTGATGACAAAAGCTAGCCGAGCTCTTGAGCCTTAACCTTTACCAATTAAGGACTAGCAGAGTACTATGATATTTGTCTCACGTGATTCCTATCTTATTTCGTTTCAAACTTCAGCAAGTTGTGGCGAGGCAAACAACTTTCATCGATTTTTCATTTCTATTTGATTTGACTCTCTGGTAATTAGCGGTGATCGATCTAGATTATCGTTTCGAGGATTCATTTATTGATGGCGGGCTAATTCGAAATGATAACTTCATGATTGGCAGATATATAGAAATGAATCTTGGAAGTAAATCAACTGGTAGGTGATCATGAATGCTGAGTTCTCCAAAAGAGGCAAAACGCTAATCCAAATTCAGAATCATGTTCCGTCAATGTCACCAGACCTTTATCACCTTCCGAAAGGCAAGGCAAGGCAAGGCAAGGCAAGGCAAGGCAAGGCAAGGCAAGGCAAGGCAAGGCAAGGCAAGGCAAGGCAAGGCAAGGCAAGGCAAGGCAAGGCAAGGCAAAGTGCCATTCAATAAGGTGGGCATTAAATTGTTGGTCACAGCATCGATCATGCAAGGCTGTGAGATTTTCTCTCCATACGCAGTCTCGCACTGCCTCACTCATTTCTCAACATTGTATCCGAAAATCTCGTATCTGAATTGTCATTTTGTCATTCGCTTGCTTTCTTCTGGTGAAGCTCAAAGACCTTCGAGCGGAAAATACATGAGAAGTCACATGTTTGGAGAGATCCGAGATGCGCAACTTTGTGCGATTTATTATACCTCAAGAATTGGTGCTACACACTTTTCCACCTCCACCTTCACCTCCGACTTTATTAATTTAAAAATATTTTTGACCCCTTAGAGATATATCCACGCGGGAATAGATGAAGATCAAAGATAAACAAGAGAAAGTTGCAGATTGGACCGTGCCAATCCTGCAGAAAGAATCATAATTTCATTTCCAGCTGTTCCATTTTCACTGACCACTGGAGACCGCCAGTCTCCCCACCATTTGGGGACAAAAGTCATCAAACCAACACACTCTCATAACCAAGCTGAAATACAAACCGTCATAGGCAAACTAAAATTTAGAAGAAGCGACGGAAAATGAAAAGAGGCAATGAATTTATCCTCTGTGTCCGTTCAGCTATCCTTCTGTGTTGGTACAGCTGGCTCTTGGGGAAGTTGAGTCACAACCCCGTCGGTTGCCGTGGGGTTGGTGACGGCTGGCTCCGTCGACTTTGGAAACTCAGAGCTCTGTGGCTCCTTCACTACCCAACCGCAGTCAAAATCGCTTAAAGCAACTATCTCCATCAACGTATAAATGAGGTTTCCGTCCTTGAATTGAGGTACAAAGACGTCCCTCGACATCTTGAATTCGGATGCCGGTATGATCGTCTCATCATCCCTACCGTCTGCCTAGTTGGTGTCAGCATTCATAGGTTCACAGCTGTCGACTGGCATACCAAACAATGTGCGCAGGGCGCGTTGTTTACCCAAACCCAGTGAGGGCAATTGTATGTCAACCAATATTTACATCGGTACTTGTGGTACCCTCCTCCAGATCCACTCATGCTGTCGACGTGGGTGGTGCTACCCGCTGGTAGCAGAGCGATTTGATGGACGCGGTGAAGCTCCCGGTGAGTGCTTGAATTGTTGGTCTGAGTGTTCAGCATAAACTTCCAACCTGCGGATGAGGCTTGATGATGATCGAGCTGGAGGAGAGAGTAGAGTAAAGATTCAAACTTCTGAAAAGACAAAGGGTGGAAGTGTCAACATATATATGTTGTATCAAGAAACCTAGAACGAAATGGCGTGTTTCCTCGCTCAAACTCGTATGAAAAGGTCGATGGGATGTTCAGCGATGCAGATTTGTGTCGAGAAGTATGTAGTCTGTTCCATATGAGTCTACTGCAGACCTCACGGCTTCGGAACACAGCAAAGATGGAACCCGTTCGCATCTGCAGCCAGCCGAAATGATGCCCGTTGATGTAAGAACGTGGCTTCGAATTCATTCTGGTGGCACTCATAACATTCAAAGACCCAACTCATGATCCTCCGCACCATGAATCGTCTGAACTTCAAAGTCAGAACGTTGATTCCATACAACAGAAAAGATCAAATAAGATCAAACCCCACTATCGTAAAGAATATCATTTTTGGCACGGATTCCTTCATGATATATTTAAGCAGCTAATCTCGAATACTGACCATTTCTGGTTGACTGTACATCCGCGCTCACTTGTTGAATCGTCACTGGCAAACGATGTTGACTTTCACCTGTCAACCTTGCAGAAGCGCGAAGCTCCTGCAGCTAAGGTAATGCACGTCTCACTGGCCCACCTGCAGCATTTGTATACAGGTCTTCCATCCCGATGCTTGCTACGTATATTGGCTTCTACCTTTTACGAGTGTTGCACCGAAATCAAGCGGCGATTGTGCCCACCTCCGACCGATGAGTTCCAAGTTCTATTCACACAACACAGCAGGTGCAGTTGAGATGGAAGATGGAACCGGCTGCATTGTCAATATAATCTTTGCTGACATATAAATCCATGTCTGCAATGTGCTAGGGTGCTCGGGTCGCTAGTGGAGGCGTCTCGGGTCAGCTTCCACGCTTCCTGCCCGCCCTTGTGCCGTAACAGGGATGGTGATGATACTTCATTTAGTGGCCGTTGTACATGAGCCGCTTTGGATCGTCAGCCCCGTGGGGAGACGAACATTAATCCATCACATTTCCGCCGAATCCGACTGATTACACGTTCTGAAAAGCAAACATCGAGTGCATAAAATGAGTCCACCTCTATTTTGAGCCTCAATATTTCTTCAACAAAAATCAATTTTGGACCGTCTAGAGTCTTTTGTGCACGCAATTCATCAAGTGGAGGGATGTCAGCTCGCAGCCGTCAGAGCCATCACGGTGTCCCCACAGCCTTCAGTGCCCTGGTCAATATATCCCTTGACCTTGTTTTCCTAGATTCACACCCACACATTCGCGACGAATGGTTAAGCAGAAATTTTTGCCTGCCAATAAATGAGAGTTCCGTAGCCTTGTGTGATACAAGTCTACAATTATGTTGTGCCACGATTCACTATTTTCATGAGATTTTGATTCTGTTATCCAATGTGGTCTCCTCCAATCACAAGTTAATCGATTCTCTGATTCGTTACCGCAGAAATGGCTGAACAAAGTGGCCTGAATGCAGATAAAATGATGTGGAAACTGAGTGTCTGCAGTGCAAATATCCTATTTTTTCTTACACACAGCACAAGGATCAGTAGCAAGATTTCAGTGTCTAATCGTGAAGCAGTTTCACCGAATCAATATCCGACGAGGCAACGCCCAAGCTTCATGGCTGTCTTCATCGGAATCGAAATGACATTCATTCGTTTGGACTTTGATTTTCTAGTGAAACCTATACTGCGAAGACGATATATCGCTAAAGCATGCAGAATACAGTGTTCGCTCAATTCGCCGACTTGCATTGAAGAAATGATATTCTAACACTTTTAAACTGATGTATCATGATTCTGCATGCAGAGCTTTGGGCTTCCCCACAGGGAGAGCATTGACATCTGCCGCGTCGAGAATTTTGCTTCCTCAACCTGATGTATTTTCGGTTTACTTCCAAAAAATCTGGATTTCGATTGTTAACTCATGGCAGATCACACGGCGGCTGCCGTGTCTTCTACTACCACGATCCTCATTATAGATCACTGCCAATTACCGAGATATCGGTGAAGCTTTGAACTACGTAAGTAATTATATACCTTTGGAAAACAATGGAATCCGGAAAGACTCCGGCTCAATCTTCCGGTCTGTTAACCCTACGCACTCAGGACGACAGTGTCACTATGTGATGCATGTTTAGTATGGCTTATCAATAGTTCTGTATGATTTGCATACGTTTGCATACTAAATTTACGATTATCTAAAACTCCGCACGTTCAATTTGCACTGCCCAATGCACGATCAGATTCTCCAAATGGTCATCCTATCATCGGCTGCACAACTCAACTTCCACAACAAAAAGTTCCTAAGCCTATCTCGAGTCAGCTTCGATGCCGCTAGCTAAGCACAGTCTCTCATAACTGGCTTCTCGCAGTGGTCGCCGTTGTTAGACGGCCTTTCATCATGCAAGCAATCCTGCGGAAAGAAGCTTGGAGGCTGTCACCGAGACAAACTTGAATGACTTGGCTTTAACTCTTGCAGCCATAGTACTATGATGAAGATGTAAAGCGCAAAATGACATAAGGCTTGGCCGTCAAGCCGGACTTTTCATCTTCTGGATAGTGTTATGTCGACCGACAACTTTTCAATTTCTGGCCTAGTCTCAACCATATTGCTATTTCTCCAGCGGTCTAATCGAATACATCGAATTATATTATGGGATTTTCGGCATGTAGTTGCCCAAATAATCCAGATTAATGTTGGTTTATACGGAGCTTACGGATCATTTCGCAGAACATTCATTATGTGTAAGTGTAACTTCCCATTCGGTACCGCCAGTTTCTAGCTAGCTTGTCTCTTTTGAACATCAGACACTCGAAAAACCCCTAGAAGTTTATTATAGAAGATAAAATAGTAAAACAGGCCATACCATCAAAGCTAGGTAGCATCTCCTTCAACAAGTCTGTTGATTGTCTTTTTGATTATGTTTTTCCTATAGCTACCAGCTTACAGAAATGTTTACGGAAGTTACCCAAAATAATTTTTATTATTCTCTCAAGATGTCAATCACCCCATTGCCTGCCGGTTGAAACATCTGTCTAATAAGTTGTTCTCGGGATCATCCGCGCCACTTCAGGTCTAAACAAGGAAACTTCCCCAGTGCCTTAATAGCCTAAATGCATAATGCAGGCACACACCTCTTCGAAAATATTCCTGATCAACAAGGCTATGGACCCCAATTTGCTTCGTGGCTTCAAACTCTTGTCGCATTATGTTTGCCTGCACTTTTTACTTTGTCAGCCTTGGTTGAGATATAGTGCTGGGTTCGTTGGTGTTGGTTTCCGAAAAGATGGCCATCGATTGTTTATAGCTTTTCAACTTTAAACACTACATTTGGTTTCCCGAAGCAATGGACCGGCCGAAATGCTTCAAGGCCGCTTGCATGCTTATAATGATGCAACTAGGCGCAGGGCGTGCTGTTGATCGAAGATATAGTGCACAATACTTGCGCCAATTTTTGCGGATGTTCCAATTGGTTGAATATGCATATATTCAACAATGGGCCTATTTCTTATTGGGCCATTCCTTTGGAAGTCGCTGCAAAAGAGAGGAAAGCAATCCCAACAACGGGAGATGCCGAATTGCGGGGGATTGAAGATCTATTTGCTTCCGACTGACATTCATTTCTGCATTCATTCTAGGATTTTTTATGGAGAAAATTTCAAGCCCACGTTCAATGTCTCGTAATCACAACTCCCGATGCATCATCTGTGGCTCGAATTGATTTACCACATATTGCATCCTAGCACCTCAAAATCATGTTCTCTATTGCACATGACTGTTGTGGTTTCTTGATACCGAATACTTTGCTCAAATTTTATGGTGTCAAGGCCATGCAATGGCACCGTCACGCCACTCTCATGTGCCCACTAGAACACTGGAACGGGGCCTTCTGCTCTTCCTGAATACGAAATTTGCTACTGCTCTACCTTGTATGTTTTCTACACTTACAATTTGGTTCTAGAAACCTAACCAAAATAATAACGCACATAAAATACGAGTGTATCATCATCAACCACCACCCACATTCAGAACTGCATCTTACCTCCTACTCACTGCTCGAGTACTTTTCACTTCAAATAGGTCTACCTATCATGAAACATGGGCCATCTCAATGCAAAGACTAAAAAAGTACTAATAGCCAGTACATATGACTGTGCCACCTCCTTCTCCATTTAAGATTGATCCATGGTTACAAACATACATTATATATTCCAAGATTTTAAACCGCCACGAGGACGAAAACTATACACATTTCCTTGCATATATACGAGCTTCAATACCCTTCTATATCGAGCCAAGTTTTGTCAAAGGTTGTTGGTTGATGTTTTGAAACCCGCAAGTAACAAACACTTCCAATGGATTCGAAATCTGGTACAGTACATATCTACTTTTCAATTTCATGCGACTTTCTTTCTGTCGGTGCAGTTCCGAGTTTCGTTTCTCTGCACCTTCTACTCACGACGCTTCATGCATCACACCGCATCTCACCC
>NGKJ01000048.1:91998-110856 GCA_002162495.1 Myriosclerotinia curreyana | reverse complement strand
CAAGAAACCCAACCATTCCTCGACTTCTAAAAACACATTCTTAATACCTACTCTTCCCTGCACCTATTTCGGCGAGGTTATATCCACATTATTTATGATCATCATATCTCAATAAGCTCTAAACCTCACATCCCATTGCGCTGTTCCAAAATTCCTCGAGTAGAAAAGATATCGCAGTCCTATAGTCCTATAATCCTCAACCCAATTTACTCTTGCGATTTTCGATACATATAATAATATTACCTCGGTATTTGAGAAGATGGTTTGTGGGATATGGATTGGTATGGTCATGGTACTGCACATGTGAATTCTGTGGATGCGGTGAGAATACAGTAGCTTTCTGTCATTTTATCCTGTTATAAGTTACTAAGGGGCTGGGGAATTTCTATATCGAGTGGTGTGAATGGAACGGGTTTGACTTGCTTGCTATGTCGACTTAAGCATTTACTACTAACTACATACTACAGCGATGAGGGAATGAATGAATGAATGAATGAATGAATGAATGGAAATTAGAGAGTGCTAGGTAATATATGCACATCTCCCTTCCTCCCCCTCCCCCTTTTCCTTTTACTCTCCGATTCCCTTCCTCCCCCTCCCCCTTTTCCTTTTACTCTCCGATTGATTGATTGAATGACTACTATAAGTAGACCATGCGATGAGAATTGTACTTATTAAATAATAAATATCCTAAAACTTTCGTCTTCGTCGCGCACACTGTGAGTATCCATCTGTATGCAGAGAGAAATATGAGGTCTGTTAGATAGATAGATAAACCAATAGATTTACCAAATCAAAAAATATAAACATATGAACAGTTCAAATGATATCGCATTATTAATCTATCCACAAAATCAACACGTGCAAATAATTTTTTTCCAAAAAGTGATTGTGTGTGTAACGCAGTATAGTTATTAGTGTATGTAGTGCGGTGAAAATCATATCTTGATTATTCCCACCCTCTCTTCGTTGCTTTGCACCATCTATTCACTGGGTTGTGTCTATAGTAAATCTAAGTATAAGGACATGTCCCGCTTCGCTTCGCTTCCACCTCCCTTCCCTCCACCTCTCTTCCAAATTACCCCGTCCGCCCATTCTAATATTTTCAATAAAGTCATATTTCTTCGAGAGACGTGAAAATCATCGTTGAGAGCTCATTCTGTGCTCCAAAAGAATTATGGCCCGTCGCAAATTTCTTCATAATCTTGAAAGGTATACACAAGCACTCAACTCCCCGAATGCATTTGAAAATGAGTACTTTTCTCTTCGTGTCGCGTCGCTGGTGCGAATGGATAACTAGAACATCATTGACGCTCTAGGGGTAAATTCGACACGAAAGTGCCAAAGAAAGTGCTCCATACGTAGTTCTGTGTGTCAAAACCCTCAACATCTATCTCCCGCCCTTCATAGCCTGCTTCCTCTTAATTTTGTCCTGTGCACGCTTCAAAGCCGTCTGGATTTCTCCCGGCCCAAAAGTTGAGAGATCGTAGTATGTTGGCGCGATGTCCTGTTTTGTATTAGTTTCGTGGTTTTATCCATATAAGGGCCACGCGAGCCGGGTTTGAGGCAATGAGCGAGGGCGGTAAAAGAAGAGCAATCAAAGAAAGAAATGTATAAACATACCAGTAACCACTCCGGTCGAATGGCCGTAACACTTCTCACGTAATTTTTAGTCGTGAGCACAAACTCATTATACAGAACCCACTCAGCATCCTGTTTCAGCACCGTACTTGGATGCAACAAGACACTCTGATCATCCTTTACTGTTTTGTATGTCTTACCCGTCGCTTCTCTCTTAGCAACTTGCATGAAGAAGCCTGCTACGAGTGCGCGACGGATATTGGTATAGTAAGATTTATCATTGAAATCTGTAGAGAGGAGTTCGAGTTCGGATTTTTCCATAATACGTTTTAGTTGTTGGCGGACATTGTCGGCTGATTGGAGTGCTCGGAGAGAGAGGAAATGTTCGTGACACCATCCTTTAGGATCGGCTTGGGCACGTTCACCTTTGAAGGCGTGGTAAACATTGAGCATGGTTAGGTGATCTCCGTCGGGGTGGGCAAAGAGATCTTTCATTTCATCGGCACGTTTTCTGGCGGAAGCGGGACGGACGAAAATTTGAGGAACCGAGAGGAGAGCAGTAAGGGAGAGAATTTCGTTGGAGCAGTAAAATTCTGGGGAGGAAATGAGCATTACGGCGAGGGCTGGATCAAGAGGAAATTCCGAGGCAAGTTTGCCAAGTTGTGTGAGATTTCCGTCATCATCAAGGCAGGCGAGGTAGTTGAGCTCCTCGAGTGCTCGCATTAGGGTCTCTGGAGCTGGAGGATCCATGAGATCGAAATGTACCAAATCATCAATGCCAAGTTTCTTCAATTCCAAGACAGTGTTTGCCAAATTTGATCGAAGAATTTCGGGGTAGGTTTGTTCGATAAGTTCCTTTTTGAAAGCTGCCTCAGTGTATAATCTGAAGCATTTACCAGGTCTCGTACGACCAGCACGACCAGCTCGCTGTTGCGCTGATGCTTTGGAGATGGGCGACACGAGTAAGGATTCGACTCGAATTCTAGGATTGTAGACCTTCTGCTTACTAAAGCCAGGATCAACCACGTACACGATACCATCAATTGTCAAAGAGGTTTCTGCGATATTGGTTCCGACGATAACTTTTCGTCCTGGACGTCCACCGGGCCTCAATGGTTGTGGTGCTGGGTCAAAAATTCTCTGTTGTTGTGCCGGTGGCAATGTACCGTAAAGTGGATATACCTTTAATGGGCCTGCATCTGCTTCTCTAATCATTTCATCGGCTTCTAAAGATATCTTTCGGCACGCATCTTCAATTTCCTCTTCACCGGTCAAGAACAACAAGATATCCCCCTCGGCTTCGGTGGCGTGAATCTGTAAAACTGTTCTGAGCGCAGCCTCAACATAATCTTTTTCTGGCTCTGGTGTGTAGAAGATCTCGACTGGATGTGTTCTTCCGGGTACTGCTAAAAGTGGAGCATCGTTGAAGTACCTCTGAAACTTTTGCGCATCAAGTGTAGCGGACATGATAACAATCTTGAGATCTGGTCGTCTAACTGCCACTTCCTTCAACAAACCCATCAAGATATCTGTAGCCAAAGTACGCTCGTGAGCTTCATCAAGAATGATGCAGCTATACCTCGTCAAATTGTGATCATGCATAGCCTCTCTCAGCAGCATACCATCGGTCATATATTTGAGTATAGTCTTCGAACTCGTCACATCCTCGAAACGAATGCTGTATCCAACTTCGTCTCCCAATTTAACATCCATTTCGTTGGCTACACGCTGAGCTACTGACATAGCTGCTACTCGACGAGGTTGTGTACATGCGACGAGCTTGCCACTGAGGTGGGGGAGGTCATCGTACAGGACGAATTGAGGAATCTGTGTTGTTTTACCAGAACCTGTTTCACCGACGAAGACCAGGATTTGAGTCTTTTGGAACATATCAAGGAACTCCTGTCTGTGAAGCAATCAGCAGCTGGTAGATAAATTTTTGGACAACTTAAAGGTCTTACCTTTGCTTGTGAACAGGCAAATCTCTTCTGGTCTTTAAGATATTGAAATACTGATTGGAAAGAGGGTTCTCATTGAAAGGGTTCGAAGGTCCATCTTCAGCTTCATGTGCTTGTGCGGCTGTTGTTTGATGGCGTTTGAATCTCGCAAGTCCAGATCCAGCACCATTCGAACCATTGCCCCAGCCATTACCTCCCTCCTCGTACATATGCGCCAAATACGGATTCGCCTTGGGATCCATATCGTCGGTTCTTGGACGCTTTGCTCGGGACATTTCTGGTTCTTCTGGACGACGGTCAGCCATTGTTGAAAGCTGATCAAGGATTGTTTGTTGATAAGTTTACTTTTCCGAGATTTGCGCACAAGGCTGATGAAACTTCACGCAAAAATATTGCAGAAATAGAAAAAGTTATTGATATGGATTTAGGACCGGAGGATTGCGCTAGACTGATTGAAGTCACCGCCTTTGGCCCTTGTCAGTTTACATAAGCGAACCTAGCATCATATCACGAACCTCGAAGGTTGCAACTTCAAACATAGTAGCCATTAATTAGGATAATCAAATTTTATTTAAAAGAAATCATGGCTGCACCATCTCCAGATCCCACCATGGACCTCGTTCCTATTAAACAAGAAGAAGATGCAGCTGAAAATGATGCGCCAGCACCCGAACCCAAGCTTCCAACCAAAAAAGATATCTCACTTAAAGAGTTCCTGGGGAAGATGGATGATTATGCTCCAATCGTAAGACTTGCTTGTTTTGCGCTGTACCTCACTTTCATTCTCTAACCCTTGTTCGTAGATTCCTGATGCAGTGACCAACTATTATCTCACGAAAGCTGGTCTTCCACCCCCACCACAAACAGATGCGCGTTTAGCCCGTTTACTCGCGCTTGCGACTCAAAAGTTCATCGCTGATATCGCGGCCGATGCTTATCAATATTCCCGCATTCGATCGTCAAATTCATCGAGTGCCAACAATCCTATGGGAAATTTAGGGGCTGCAGCTGGTTTCCCAATTCCAGGTCAGCAACCTGCTGGCACGACAGGAGGCAAAGACCAACAGGGACGTGGAGGTCCTCTTGGTATTCAAAGACCTGGTTATGGTGGTGGCGGGCAAGGTGGAAGTCAGAACCGAACGATTCTCACCATGGAGGACTTGGGTATGGCAGTAGGAGAGTATGGCGTTAATGTGAAGCGCGGGGAATTCTATCGCTAAATTCACAACATCTTAAGGCATAATTGGTCAGGGTGGGGGGTTTTAATGGCGTTACGGATCATCAGGAGTTATGGAGAAGGTATAAGAGTCTACGGAGACCGACACATCATGAAATTGTATAACGACTCGATATTCAAGGTACAAAGATAGCCAGAAATATATCTCATTTTATATACTTTTCGCTTTATTTCATAAGGGCGTGCAAGAGCTGGGCGCATGTCTTGTAATCGTTGCCCGGCCCATTGCCTTTGATAAGGACGTCCAGCAAAGTAGACTCTCATGTCCTTTTTTGAAGTCATCGATCCTCATCAACTCATATGATACACCCAATCTACATCAAAACGTACACTCTCCTCAAGCCCAAAGACTCTCTCCCAACCCAAAACGCCATACCATGCCATGCTAAACATTCCCCCTCGCCCCCCATCTACTTATTCTTACTCTGCTTGTACGTGAATCGTTTTCTCGTCCTGATCACCAAATTAGCCCCTCAATCCTCTCATCCAGATGTTCACCACCTACGACGAGAATTCCCCCAACTTATGTCCCACCATATCCTCCGTAATCGTCACCTCATTATAAACCTTTCCATTATGAATCTCAAACGTCAAGTTCACAAAATTAGGCAGGATAGTCGCAGATCTTGCTTGAGTTCTAATCGGCTGTGATCGTACACCTGGTACTGGTTTGAAAATGGGGAGACTGTTTTGTGTGTATTAGAGAAGGTTAAATGATATGCCGGGGAAGTCTTACGGGACGATGACGGGGCCTAGAACATCTTTGTTAGTTTTGTGTGATTGGTAATCGAAGCATGAAAGCAAACGTACCTTTCCACACCGACCGCGAAAGAAGAACTCTGGTTGGAAACATTGTGCTGTTGAATTGATATCAAATTGTCTCGTCGCAAGTTACGTTTGTCGTCTGATAAAAAATTCGAAGTGCTCGCATTTTGCAGGGATAAAACACGCTAAACCAGATCGCGTCTCCCCCCCAATGCTGAAGGCAACCAGAATATTTATATTTTATGTGCCCACGCGAATTGAAGGATATCATTCTATGAACAACCGATTTTCTCGTGTTTTCAATATTTTTGATCTTCATTGGAGTAGTTGACAAGTCTGCGATAACTTGGCATAATCATAACCTTCCTGGACAGCCCACGACAGAGCAAACAAAGCGGCCAAGATGCCGACTTTCACAGGTATACATCCTTTCGGAGTCGCAGAAAAAGCCTTACTAACTTCCATATAGCAGCAGATACGATCCGGATACTGATCGCCACGGACAGCCATGTGGGATATGCAGAGAATGATGCTGTGCGCAAGGACGACAGCTGGAGAAGTTTCGATGAAGTTATGCGTCTTGCAAAAGATCGGGATGTAGACATGGTCCTCCTCGCCGGCGATCTCTTTCACTACAGTCAACCTTCCAGAAAAGCCATGTATCAAGTCATGCGATCTCTACGAATGAACTGTCTCGGAGACAAACCCTGCGAGCTGGAATTACTGAGTGATGCAAACGACATTTTTGATGGTTCATTCAATCATGTCAATTATGAGGATCCAGATATCAATGTTGCCATACCGGTATTTTCTATTCATGGAAATCATGATGATCCTGCTGGAGATGGAAACTACTGTGCTTTGGATTTACTTCAAGCTTCCGGATTGGTCAATTATTTTGGTCGAACTCCTGAAGCAGATCGCATTCAAATCAAACCAGTACTTTTGCAGAAAGGTCAAACAAAATTGGCTTTATATGGTATGAGTAATGTGAGAGACGAGCGTCTTCATCGTACATTCAGAGACGGCCATGTTAAGTTCTTCAAGCCCGGAGTACAACAAAAGGATTGGTTCAACATCATGGCAGTTCACCAGAATCACCACGCCCACAGTACGTATTTAATTCACAAGTTTTGCTGTCTTGTACATTTAATTCTGTTCCGCAATATAAAATTCTACTTTTCCTCGTCCTCATTCATACACGTCCTTTGCATTTTCCAGCACAGATATATTTCCCTAATTTCCTCCAATTTTATCATTTATAGATAAACAATACTGACTCTCCGATCTACAACAGCTGAAACTTCATATTTACCAGAGAACTTTCTTCCTGAGTTCTTGGATTTAGTAGTCTGGGGCCACGAGCATGAATGTCTTATTGACCCAACTTACAACCCCGAAACCTCCTTCCACGTCATGCAACCCGGATCTTCAGTAGCGACATCTCTAGTCCCTGGTGAAGCCCGCCCAAAACATGTTGCCATCGCCAGTATCACCGGTCGAGAATTCAAAATCGAAAAGATCCGCCTCAAGTCCGTTAGACCCTTCATAACCAAAGAAGTCATCCTCGCTACCGACAAGCGAACCAAACATCTCGCCAAAGTAAAGGATAACCGCACCAAACTCACCAAAGAACTCATTACGATCGTAGATGAACTCATAGCACAAGCACGTGCTGAATGGATCTCCCTCCAAGATGAACCAGAAGAAGAACTCGAAGACATCCCCCTTCCCCTTGTTCGCCTCAAAGTCGAATTCACCCCACCAGAAGGCGGACAATTCGACTGTGAAAACCCCCAACGTTTCTCCAGCCGCTTCATCAACCGCGTAGCAAATATAAAAGATGTAATCCAATACCACCGCAAGAAAGCATCCACAACCCGTAAATCCGCAACCGAAATCGATCTCCCAGAAGAAGGAACCCTTGCCCAAGTCGCCGGATTTGATGACGTAAAGGTCGAACTTCTAGTCAAAGAATTCCTCGAAAAACAGTCTCTTCAAGTCCTTCCTACGACCCCTTTCGGCGATGCCGTAGGTCAATTTGTCGATAAAGATGATCGCCACGCTATGGAAATCTTCGTACAAAAGTCACTCAAAGCACAGGTAGAAGAACTCATCAAACAAGCCAACGGCGCAGATAACGATGTCGGAGATGAGGACGATTATCTCAACGCAGCCATGGAAAAGTTTCGTGCCCAACAAGAAGCCCTCGCTGCCCGATCGGGAATCAAATCTAAAAAGCCAGTCAAGAAACTCAAACCCAAACCCAGACCCGCAAATTTCGATTCAGATGTCGAAGGAGAATGGGGTGACAAAGTCGAACATTGTGAAACGGATCATGGTGAGGACAAAGACGATGATAGCGATGACGCACCACCTGCACCACCATCAAAACGCGGAAACGGAAAAAATACAAGTGGATTCATCATCAGCGATGACGATTCTGACGATCCCTTCGCAGAAGACGAACCAAAACCCGTGGCTGTTAAAAAAGCACCAGCGAAACGTGCTCCCGCCAGAAAACCCGCAGCTCCAAAGAAAGCCCCTGCTAAACCAACCACCACTCGAGGAAGAAAAAAGGCACCAGAGCCCGAACCAAGTGATGATGAAGATGAAGATGTGGAGATGGAAGACGTGGCTCCTGTCGCGAAGGCAAAGAGTCAACCAAAGAGAGCGACTACTGCGAGAGGGAGACAGACACAGACACAGTTAACTTTCTCACAGGCGAGTCAGGCGGTGGGAAAGAAGAAGATGGTGGTGGAGTTGAGTGATGATGAGATTAGTGAAGATGACGATGCCTTTCAACCTATGAGTGCGGTTAGTTCGGGGAGGGGGAGACGGAGGTGAGGTTCTTGCTGGCCAGTTGGTTTGCATACCGAGAAGACAATGATTAAAGAAAGTCCTTGATATTCGACCTCAATTTGTGGACTTCAAAACTATAATGCGAAGGATGAAAAAATGATAATGATATATCGGTGCAGGTAGAGCGGCAGTGTTCATATTACGAAGTTACGGAATAATGAAATTAATTGCATTATAGGGGTATTGGCTTAAATAGGTTGCATTATATAGCATGTATAGCATGACATGACATGAATATCTAGCACTACAAGCAAATATACAAATAAATAAACAAATACTACTCTAGTAAAACAAAATTCATCATTCCTAAACATTGATATTAATATATTTGGTGCCCGTCTTCTGAGTAGACAATATTAAGAAAAGGGACAAGCGGGAAAAGGGAGGAGTAGGATATCCTTTACTTCTATAACTAATTCTTTCAAAACTTTATAATCTATCTCCCTCCTCACTTTACTTCTATAACTAATTCATTCAAAAATTTGTAATCTATCTCCCTCCTCCCCTCACCATCTCACCGTCTCACGATCTTACTATCTCATATCCCCCTTTCTACATCTTACATCTACATCTTACATCTACATCTAACATCTACATCTTACATCTACATCTAACATCTACATCTAACATCTACAATAACACAAATACAATATTGGATTTAAATCAGCACGTCACGCAGCACGTCACGCAGAAAGTCACGCAGCAAGGTCACGCAGCACATCACGCAGTAGACTTGTATCTTATAATTGCCTAAAAGAAACCCAAACCCAAACCCACACCCACACCAATCCCAAACCTAAACTCATATAGCTAGCTATCTACTACTAGCTGGTCAAACCATAACTTCTATTTCTTATTTCTTATGTTTTATTCCTTATTTTTTATCTTTTATTCTCCAAATTTTTGGGTAAGGAGAGGAAGGCAAGGGGCGATTAATTTCATTCGTTGCCGCTGCCGCTGCCGCTGCTGCTGATGAGGTATAAAAACCTCCCTAATCAATCCAAGCACCCAAAACCTATCGAAGATAGTTGCGAAATACTTACATCCTTAATTTAACCAGAGGGATGATGGGAAATACATGGATACAGCATACAGGAATATACGTGGGAACTTATGAAATGCGTTGTACGAGAATCCATAATAATGACGATTTAACCAACATTCATTTCTCAAACCTAGCGGGAAACAATCATTGTGAATATTCTCTCAGACCCAGTTCATATATCCTCAAGAAAGAATGACATGGAGTAACCAAATCCTTTGAGATTTCCCATACCCAAACAAAAGCAAAAGAAAAAGGGCTCATGTTTTCCATGATTTGATAGTGACCATATAATCATCCCTATGTTTCAATCAACATCAACCCATAAAATCACTCAAACTCGAACCTCTCCAACCTCTCCAACCTCTCCAACCTCTCCAACCGTTTTAATTCCTTCAACCGTTTTAATCTCTCCAACCTCTCCAACCCCACTCGCAGCTTCCCATTCCCTCAAAAGCCTAAGCACATCTGCATGCCCCTCCATTTCCGCAGCTTCGATTGCCGAAGGATAATATCTTCCCTCAATACCCTCTTTATGAGCCAGTATTGAATGGGCAGTTGCGAACCCCCGGTTAACCTTAGCACCAGATTTGAGCAGTAGTTTCACGATTCCCAGATCTCCTCTGGCAGCAGCAATAACGAGGGGCGAAGGTTGTTCCGTTCCATCGGCATCAAATGGCGTAATGTGAGCGCCATTATCGATCAGTAATTGGACGATCGATTCGGTGGAGAGTGCTGAAGCACAGAACAGAGGTGTCCCAAGCTCTGTCATCATGTTGACATCGGCTCCATCTTTTATCAACATTTCGACAGCCTTCTGACTTTCAGAAATTATTCCTCCAATCAAAGGTCCTGGAATGTCAATTTTTCTGACTCCAAAACGTTCAAGCGAGTAAGTGGTTGCCTCGCCTTTGTTAATATCATGAGGCTCATTCAATAAAAGTTCTAAACATCCTATATTGGCGTGCACAGCTGCCAATACTATTGGTGATTGGATTCCATGGAGGATTAGCCCAGAAGGTCGTGGGTGATTAAGTATCGGCTGCACTAAAGCAGCTGGATCAAAACCGGCGGTATCTGCGAATTCAGCCAGTAGGCTTTCCACATGTGCACAAGGCAGCGGTTCTGATTTCGATAAGAGTAACTTTAAAATTGCAGTAATAGAGGCCGGACCGCGCCTCCCTGTCGCAATAAAAAATTTATACGGTATGCAAAGAGCGTCCAAGGAAATTTTGCGCAGGCCATTTCCCCCGATATCAACAGGAAGCGGATAGCTTGGATTGGCTCCCGATATTAGTAAAAATTCCACAAGGTCAACTCTCTCGCCATATGCAGCCATGTATAGTGCCGATTCAAGGTAACCTTCCAATAGTGGATACATCATCGAATTGAGCAACATTGGAACAAATTCAGGCGTGCAAATAACAGCCGCATCTAGGGCTGTCATCCACCAATGGAATGACCCTTCATGCCTTTGGTCTGCTGCGAATTGCAAGAGGAATTCAAAGATCGAGCGATCGCCCATGTGTGTTGCTATTGTAAGTGGTACACCCTTTTTCTTTGTGCCGTGATTAGCATCGGCACCGTTCTCGACTAGTAGTTTCATCTAATTCAACGTTTAGTATGGGATGGGTTTGACTAGAGTAGAGCTTGAACCTACCATGCTAACGCTTTTGTTCAAGATAGCAAGCATTAGTGCAGTGTAATCGCCGTTGCATGCCTCTAAGTTTTCTTTGCTGAAATTTTGATCGGAAATTATATATTTACCGGCTTCGTAAAGATCGAGGTATGATATTACCATTAGAGGTGTTGTGGAAATACCAAAAAGGTCTTGTGGGCAGGCATCGCATTTACCTTCCAAGTAGCCCCCAATTTTCCGATACCTTTTTATATTATTAAGCCAAAATTTGCGCCGATTCGAGTGCGAACACAAATTGACAATTTCAGCATGATTGAAAGAAGATGATGCACACTTGTAGTGTGTGATCCAGGAATCTGAACAATATTCTATGAAATGAGAGAGCCTTTCCGTTGCGATCGTCTCTGGAGATTCGTAAAGCGTGGCGTTAAAATCATCGAGAAAGAGAAATGAAATGCATGCTTTGGCTAACACCCCATGAGATACGTCTGGTGAGAGACAGTGCTTCCAGAGACCAGGCTCCCTTTTTTGCGTTGTTGTCTCGATAAGAAATTCCTTGGCTGTCTGGTGTATGAGATACACTTTTGAATTCACGATGTGGATGAAGAGGCCACAAAGATTTCTGAGTTTTTCCGGATACTCAGAGCGGTCTTCGAGCGGAATGTTTTCGAAGACTTGATTTCCAGTGTAATCAACATTAATGTGCATAGCAACGTTTATCTCCTCGGTATCTAGAGGGCGCTCTGCCCCGACAACGATGTGGAGGAGTTTTTCGGTACTTGACTTGTCTGGACTTTTGTTCAGTATCGCCTCATATCTAGCATTAAAAACATTGTCAGCTCCGATTTTATGTATGAATAGCGACACATTATACTCACGCGTTTGCCACACTGTCGGGTAGTTCATCTAGTACTATATCGAAATTTTCCTGACGACCAGTCAATGCCGCTTTGTTCTCGATGCTGTCCCAGATCAGGTACAACCACAAATATGTTTTATTCTGCATTTTTTGCAGCCGCTTGATAAGATATAGTTTGGTACTATCGCTCAATTTGAGTAGTCCAACTTTTTGTTCTATGACCATGTTTATGTCACTTGATATCGCCTCAGATTCCTCTTCACCTGCAATTCGGAGGAAAGAACACTTCGAATCGATTGAAAGCCCCTCAAATATATCATGTATTCTATGGTAAGGTCGGCTTGTGACAGAAAATCTGATATGACACTGGGTTTTCCCAGACACTAGTCTAGACATTTTCCTAACGAAGTAATCTCGAGAATCGTCCTCACATTCGTCCAGAGCATCAATTACACAAACGATGTCTCCGGCAGTGGGATCGTGTGCAATAGCTTCAAGAATATTCCACATACTTTCAGCTATATTACAGAGCTCTTTACCGTCCTTGGTCCAGATTTCCATGGCATGCTTCAAAAGATGTTTAGTATGCTCAGACGAAAAGATCTGATGGAGTAACGCCGCGATAGCCCTAGTTGTACTACGCTGATCTGGTGATATGTCCTTGAAGAAGAAATAACAAATGACAGTTTTATCGGAGGCAGCCACCAGTTTATCGACAATGAAAGCCTTGGACAAGACTGATTTTCCACATCCTGGATCGGCAGAAATCCAGAGCAATCCTGATCCTCTCCCCTGTTGCCAATCGATGAACGTTGAATTTCTAATTGGCCATTCGCATGTGCCTGTTACTCGATTAGGGGTGACGTCTTTCTGCTGTTCATACATATTAGCCGAACGCAAGTTCTGGAGGCATTTCGTTTCTTCTTTGGTTCGTTTGCGCCGTGAATGCTCTTCATTAAATTTAGTAACAGCCTGGTATGTTTGCTTTGTGACTTGAAGAATTTCCGTGCTGCATTTTAGTCAGCGCACCAAGCTCGTTGACTAAGGACTGAAAAACTTACCCGATGGTGTAAAGCTCTGCTAATTTGCTTTTGCATTCCTCTGATAGCTTACTACATCGATCACCGTCAATAGCTTGGGCTAATCCCCAACATTGGGTTTCTCTGTCTAAGACATCTTGGTGCATCTTCTCCCACTTATCAGCTTGGAAAACCTTCCGGAAATAAGCCTTGATTTTTAAGCGACTCAGTTGGCATACAACTTCAGCTTGGAACTTGAGTATCTTGGTATATAATTCGACAACTCCGCTAGACAAGTTATTTTGTGTACGAGGTACTGTGGGGTTTGAAATTTCGATTGCACAAATTTTCTCCACATGACTATACTTATGGATGAGGAAAGGCAGTTCCTCAAGACCTTTAAGGCAAGCTTCGTCCTGTTGGGAAGGGTTAAGAAGTAGCTAGACTTATGTTAGCAGCGATGGGCATCGAGGATTACGAAAGGAGGAAATAGACAAGCTAGAAGCCGAGCTTGAGGAATAGGAAAACGTACAGGAAGAAACAGACAGACACCTGCCCAAGCCACCCCTGCATGTGGTTCGGCACTGACGACGGATCCCACAAAGTCTTTAACTAAGCCTACAATTTGGACTGTCTTCTTAAGAATCTCTTCCGCTCTACCATTTGAAGAATTCATGTATTCGATACTCTTTTGGCACACTGCTAGAAGCGTCGCCGCATTCGCTAAGGGTTTTGAATTATTGTCAAGGTTGGCTTCGTCGCTCTTCTCTGACTCCCGCTGTATAATACTTGAATATTCTTCATACTAATAAGTAGGTGAAGTTAGCAAAGTCCTGGTCTGAAGTGCTATGCGGTATCAAGTATATCTGTACAAGAGGAATAAAATACTTGCCAATTCTGGATCTTCGGACTTGAGTTTTTCAGAAGCTTGGGACCAGAAGCTATCTTCAGGCGAGGAATGCAATTGGTTCGAGATGGTCGTTGAGGGCTCTGTCATCGAACAGCCAAGGCCATCTTTTGTAAGTAATTGTGTATGTTTGCGAGCTGCTTCTTTATCGTTCTGTATTGTAGATTCGGCACCCTTATCGATAGATAACCTTATTGGATTCGCTGTGTCGATTCTGAACTCGGCCTGAGAAGGTTCGTGAAGATGTCCTGAACGACGGACAAAGCATGCCTTGATTGAGCTGAAGCCCCGTTTGAATCGATCAACGATAGGCATAATTGCTGATTCCTATGGAGTCAAATACAGGCAGTCAGCAATAACCAGCAAAAAATGGAAGCTGTTCCACTTAAAAGAAGATCCAAAACAGAACGAAGACAACTCCAACAAGGCTCGCCCGTACCACTCACCCCTCCCTCACACTCACCGGCTTGCCGCATCCATAAGCTTCCACAACATATACACCACATACTTTTTCCCACCCCAATCTTAACCTAATCCTCTCACCGATTCCAAGCCCATCAATCTAACTCGAGCGCGAAGCGCTTGTAAGATGCACAGACACGACAGGATATCCGCAGCAGAAAATCCGTGCGACCAGCATTTCTCGTAAAAAAGCATACCAAATTCCATTCACACCTCCAAACAACACGCAGACAAAACAACAGCTTCCTCCAAGAAATCCGATGCAACCAATATTTCTTGTTAAAAAAAAGCATACCCAGTATTTATCGACACCTTCAAGAAGCACGCAAAAAACACAACAGCTTCCTCCAAGAAATTCAGTGCGACCAATGTTTCTCGTAAAAAAAGCATACCAGTATTCCATCCACACCTCCAAGCAGCACGCATATAAAACAACACAACCGCTACCCCCAAGCAACCCACCACTCAGCCTTTGAAAAGAAATCCAATCCAATCCAATCCAATCCCCAAGTGACGATTTACCAAAAAGTACTGGAGCGTAAAAATAAACACATCAACCACCAACCCCAAACCGAAAAAAACACCCAAGATCCCGACGTTAAAAAAACACACACACTGTAGATTCCTTCAACTAAAATGACAACGATATAACATACCACTCAGGTACCTAGGTACCTGAGTAATCATGAGTAAAAATCAAATATGTGATTATGGACCACACCCAACATCAACAGCAAACAAACATCAACGCCATCGTCTTCAAGTGACTGAGTGCTAATCCATCCCCTCAGTCCGATTAAGCACTTAATGATTTGGTATCGCGTTTGCAGATTATTTACCATCACCAGTCATCAGTCCATCACCAGTCATCAGTCCATCACCAGTCATCAGTCCATCACCAGTCCATCACCATTCCATCAGTCCATCATCAATCCATCGCCAGTCCACCATTCCATCAATTCATCACCAGTCCATCAACCCATCCCATCAATCCATCACCCATACATACTCGTACATGAAAAAAAAAAACAAAAAAAAAACACACAATCATAATCACAATCCACAAATAACAATCCACAAATAATCGACGACGACGACGACGAGAGAGATACAATCAGTACCTATATAAACACAATCAACAAAAAAAACACAAATAAATGGAAAAACATAAAATGAACGTGCGGACGGACTGGTGTGAAAGTTTCTCGAGAGTCGAGTCGAAAACTCCATGTGCGAGAGAAAGATGTCGTGGTCCTAACTACTAGGACTAGGTATCATTCGCTCACCAAGTAAGTAATTGGATGAATGAATGAATGGGGGAAGAGTTAGAGTCGCACCTTCCTCCCAAATCAGTTGTGTCAAGAGTTCGTAAACACGTGATCATGAACTTATGCATGCATGCATGGCAAGGCTTAGTTAGCGTTACGATTTTGTGGGCATACTCCTCTCGCCCGCCCAATATACGCCAATTCGCCTAGTCATAGTCATAGGCATACCAACCTGTCATTGCAGAAGATGTAGAATTCCTATCGACCTATCAACCCTATCAACCGATCCATCTAACCCTCCCTTACCAGTCTCGTCCCACCCATCCCACATCCATCATTCCGCATCACCTACCTCCCATCTTTCCCCATCATAGTAGGAGCCAGAAAAAAAATGAGAAGAGCAAAACGCCAATCTCTTTGCCCTGTACGCGCACCATATCCCACAATGAATCCCAGATCTTTGATAATAAACATAGTCCAGTCAAAGGACTTTCGGAAGAACAACACAAAATCTCAAACTCTTTTCCCTCTAACTCAAAAATTCCAAATTCGAAACCCCTAGCCTGTTCTTTCTGCCCCCTTCTCCCGGGAGAAGTATTTACAGACAGAAAAAGAAAATGTGTGTCGTATTAATCTCGTATTGTATCTTCTGAAAACACTGGTCTTCGCACCGAATGTCATACGCAAGCAATGTGTTGAAATCACCCAGCTTTCCCATTCAAAGAAACAACATATGAAAATATGCTCGCGAGAGGGCTTTCGCCGTGTTGATCATCCAAGCGATTGCTCTAAGCCCCATCACATAGCATAGACGGCAAACATTCTTCTCCAAGTGTATAATCGCCAGCTCCTACGATGACCTACCGTCGTATCTCCCATTATGTTGATCCTCGTGTTGATGTTGATCATCTCCATCGTGGTGCAGTGTAACGCTGTTGAACTCTTCAAAAGGATCGACAATTTCATTACCTGGTGTTGTCAACTCTGAATCAAGCCCTACACCTGAGAATTCTCTTGTTCCACCTCCACTAATATCAACACTCTGACTCTCTTTTACGTTTCTGAAATTGACCGTATCAACACCGCGACCTTGGTGGGGGACCATTGGAGGTTTCATGTGTCTGATGAGTGCCCATGAGGTTGTACGGAAGAAGGGATGGGTTTTGACGTCGGAAGCTCCAGCTCGAGCCCCTAATCGTCGATTTTCGTCTTTAATAAGGAGTTTTCGAATTACAGACTTGCAAAGACTAGAAAATGTCAGCATCTAAAGATATAAATATGTGAGAGTGACCGACTTTGAGACTTGTGGAGAACCAGAATGTTCCGGGAAAGGAACATCATCTCTCAAAATATTTGCAAACGTAGCGTTACGATTCTTTCCTTTGAATGGCGTTGTACCGAACAACATCTCATAAATCAATATCCCTAAAGTCCACCAATCAACTGCACTTGTATGTCCACATCCTTTAATGACTTCCGGCGCAATGTACTCCTCAGTCCCAACGAAGGAGTTTGTTCTAAAATTTGCTATACATGACTTTGTATCGATCGTTGGTAATGAGTTTACGTTCGTGCCGTTTCGGCCAAGGATCATTGTTGGCTTTCCACCAGGGGCTGATTGTTTCGAAAGATCAAAGTCCGACAACATGATATGACCTGATTGATGGAGTAAAATATCTAAGCTCGTTAGCATTGCACGCGCAAGATGCAAGAATAACATACTTTCAGGTTTCAAATCCCGATAAATGAAACCCATCAAATGTAAATACTCCAATGCAGCAGTAACTTCTGCGGCATAAAATCTAGCATCATCCTCTGGTATACATTTTCCTGGTCGAGTTTGTAGAGCTCTAAAGAATTCTCCACCGCTACAATATTCCATGCATAGATATAGATGGTCCTCGGATTGAAAAGAGTGATATAAAGTGACAATAAATGGGTGATTGCTCGTAGCCAAGATTTCCTGCTCTGCCAATGCTCTCTTGATTTTATTCCGCTTGATCATCTCTTTTTTGTTCAATACTAAGGAGAATTAGCCAGCACACAATGGTTTATCATGGTATTGCATACCTTTCATCGCATACAGCCTACTGCTCTTCTTCTCTCTCACCAAATAAACCTTTCCAACATCTCCCTTACCAATCAACTTGATCTTGTCAAAACTCCCTGGCCCAACCTCAACATCGCGTACTTTTATAGAATTTGAACTGTATGTTCGCCTGAAATTGGGATTGTTTCGTAGATTCGGAGGTTGTAAAGGTGCCAAGTCATCTTCTGTAGCTATCCCCAGGCCATCGTTTCCATTTTGACCATCAATCATACTCAACATTGTAGTACTGGCATTGTGTACCAAAGGTTCCTTTCCCAGCTCAGCAGTAGCTGGTCGATCAACACCACCCTTACTTGAAAATAGACCTTGTGCATTCGGAGCACTCGCAACTCTTCTCAGTTTTCGTGCCAATTCTTCCTTTCCAGCCGCGGTAGCTTGATCATTCACACCTGAGACAGTATCGACTTTGAAACTTGGGGTATCGGGAGGACTTGGAGGTATGGACCCATCATCGTGATGTCGAAGCGCAGGAGGACCTTGATGTGCGAAATATGGATTCGCGTGTGCAGTTGGACTAAGACCATCATCTAATGGATTGCCTTCACTTGCTATTGTCGTCGATCGATTTCTTCCTCCACCAGGAAAGAATTTGGATTGTCGAAATGATGATTTACTTTCTGATTTTATCGATGGGTCGCTCTTTTCATTATGATTCGTAGAACTATTTATTCGAAAGAAGTTCTTCAACTTCTGAGGAAATGGACTATGGCCATTGGAATGTTTATTCGACGACATGGAGGAACCGGACATATTCCGCTTCTCGTTGTTTGAAGAGATAGAATTCGAGGATGAAGTGTGAAATAATTGTGTCATAGATGTCAAATTGACAGCTTAATCGAGAGCTGCAACTCGAAGGTGTGTGTTTGATGCTGAGTGGATGTTGAGTGGGATGTTGAAAGGAAGGGATCATAAGAGAGAGTGTGTATATTCAGTTCTTCTTCTCTTCTCTCTTTCTCTAGAACAGGGAGTTAATGTAGTAGTAGTAGTAGTAGTAGTAGTTTTAAAGGAAGAATGAATCGGTACGGAGGTTGTCGTTCAATTATTAGTTGGACCGTGCTTAAATTTTGGTATGGTTGCTAATCAATCTTGTATCCTGACGAAGAAGGTGACTTGAAGGGGAAGGGGAAGGGGAAGGAGAAGGAGAAGGGG
>NGKJ01000048.1:74217-85239 GCA_002162495.1 Myriosclerotinia curreyana | reverse complement strand
TATTAATTAATTAAAGAATAAATTTATTATTCATTATTTTTATTATTATTTTATTATTATATATTAATATATTATATAAATAAAGGTAATTTGCAACTTTTGCTTATAAATAATTAAAAAAAATTCAATTTCAATTTTATTGATCTTATTAACTAATGGGGCGTTCTATTCGTATAGAGCGTCCCATTGGTTAATAGGACAAGCCGATTAACTAATCGGCCATATTGACGAATGGGACGGACCACATCCACTATCCTTTGAACGGACGACGACACTACTACGAGGAGAGATAACCGATCTGGAAATTCAAGTTCAATTGTTGTACAGAGCGAAGGACATGCAAATGAATCGTCCAAGTTAAAATTTAATAGCTGTAAAAAAAGCGAAAGGCGTTTGAGAGCTAGGACGCATAACGTTGAAATGAAATATTGAATTTGGCGCTGAATGCAAAGAGGGAGTATATCGCAGACTTACGAACGCGTATTTATCAATATCGGGCTCGTAAATCTGAAAATCATGGTGAGGAGAGCTGAATCAAGAGTTCCGCAGAGGTCGGAGAGAGCTCGAAAAATAAAATTTTACTGTATACTGCAGAGTCACGCATGAATTAGGTGGTTCAAGTAATAAATTTTGTGCTGAATGCAAAGAGGGAATATCTAATGAATGTGGAGGAAGGTAGTAAATACTTTTCTGGTGCGGTATTGAGTAGTCGATAGTATATGACTTTGGATTATGATGTAGAGCCGGAAGGTCTCTCCAGTAGTAAGGCATTGCTACCATTATATGACTGTGACGATGTCTATGTGTGGAATTTATGTATGTAGGATTGATTGATAATCCTAAGTAAAAAGAAACACTGAGACTACCTGAAGTGATTGAAGGCGAGGGCTGGTGGCCTAAGACATTATAGCGGTGACACCGGTCTAACTTGAAAAGCTTTAATATAGACCTTCAATTTGCTAAAGCCAGAAAATACTGTAATCCACATATTCTGTGAAGGAGATCCAAAATAAAAGGTCGAGTCTCAAAGGTACCGCTACAGCAGACACCTCAATGGCCCAAAGTCCCAAAGCAGTGCTAGTCTGCCAAGCCAGACTGCAGCGAGAGATTGTTTGTCTGGGACTCTGAGCTGACCAAAGAGTAATAATATACAAAGATCACTCGACTTGATGTCACAACCAAGTATGCTATACCTTCCTTCAACAACCTTTTATGCCTAGAACGGGAACAGCTTTCTAGGTAAAGTTTACTAACGTCCAGCCTTAGAATTTCATCTCGCTCGCCGATAAGAATGGAAGGGTGGAAAGAAACTTCTATCTGTAACTCCATTTGTGAAGTCCTAGGGACTTGCATGAGGTGGAGCACAGAGATGTACTGAAGCTTGCTTTCCGAGATCCCCAGGTCGAGAGGAAGGACAGCGGAATGTCAAATACTGTAGATGACGTTAGCATATTTCTAATCTTGTGAGGAAAAGATCGATTATGACCACTCGCAAATGCTATTGAACGTATAATGAAAAGTTGAGATTCAAGGGGGGACTTACCATGTCCGGTCAAGATATAACACTGTTTGGACATCACCCTGTTCTCTAATAGTAACTCGTTTCTCATAATCGGAACGTACGAATAATCACGATCAAAGAGTCATTGACGAAATGGGAATGAGGCTAGGGCCGACGGGATGGGATTGCTATTCCCGGAAATCTTACAGCCAAGAGAAAACGACAATGCTTACTGATAGCGCCATGAATAAACATAGAACGTCCACTGCCCGATCCCTAGATGTTTCTAGTCAATGGCCCCATATTCCCGGATCCCCAGCATACAAATAAACTCTTCCACACTCCAAGCTTCAAATTTCAAATTTCATACCCCAACTCGGATCATTTAAATTTAAACTACCTAGATTAAAGTTCCAGACCTGCTACTACGTACCCCACCCCCATTTCCTTCCCCCAATATGTGAAAAATTATACTTTCGGATCCCGGAATCCCCCCTTTCCGAACCGAGAAATGATAGATTTTTAGACACCAAACCTGAACGCAAATTTTTTGGAATCTAGTTTTCATTTCATGATATGGCAATACATTCTGTAACCATTCAAAACTTTTGATTGATTAAAGATATTTTGGATCTCAATTATTGGAGTGTAGCACTCAGAATGAGTTCGCTAACGAAAAAGTCGACTAGATTTTACAAATTCCGATGAGTTTTGGGTTACGTATAGTTGCGCGATATAGCTTTAGAGTGATTACAGAAATTTGGAATGGTAGGTTACGATGGTCAATAATGAGTAGAAGATCAAAGAAAAAAAAATCAAGGTAAGAGGGACCTGGAATATGATAGGTCGGAGATCGTGGAACGACTTTAAATGAAACTAAAGGTAAAGCTCATTACTTGGCTGAGCTGCAGATCAACAATAATGATTGACAGGATGCGCATACAGGGAAAGAATTATCCGATGAATTTTACTGTGTGAGAGCTAATTAGGTTATTCTGTAATAGGTTCTAGGCGCGGCAGCGGCATTTAAGACACCTTTACTTCTATTATTCGATTCATTTAGCCCTTTACGGTATTTTCTCGAATAAACTGAGAAAATACCGTAAAGGGCTCGAGCCCCATGATGGTGCCTGCCATGTTGATGTGATCCAGCTTCCAGATTCGGTCGAAGGGCACTTTCCTTTCTGGTTGGAAAAAGTGAAAAGTATAAATTTTGATAAACAATACCAGCACTAATTCAAAGGCTTTTTTAGAATATTTAGAAGATGATAAGATGCGTATCTAATGGAGTAGTCTCGATGTGATCGCTTGATCCTTAGTCGATTTTGTAGTCGGGTAGTCACCACGAAACAGGTACTGCAAGAGAGACAAGAGTCTAAAAACCAAGATTAACTTGAATAAATTTCCTCTAACAGGAGTATAAGGTTTCATTTCACATTTCTATAATGTATTCTGTTCAATAATTTCACTTTTTGATTAAATTAGATGCCAAAAGCTCCTCAAAGGTGCGATAATCCCGATCGATGGTTACACTTGCATATAGACCTAAGTAAATTCTTGCACGCTTCAGTCGAAGCTCCAAGAATAGCTCAAATTGTTTGAAGATACTAGAATTAAAAACCTTCGAGGTGATTGTGTGTTGATCTGGGAGTGAGGAGTCAAAATGACATGATCGGAAAGGACATATACGCGTCTAAATGGAGCTTCACGTACCGGCATCACAGTGAGCCGTGAGAGGGACTATTTAGGAGTTATTATGACATACTGGACTTGATCGAAGGGTTGGGATCATGGAATGCGAGATGCATTGGGAAGGGCGAGCGGATGAGAGTCACGTGGTTGTCACGGTGCTTTCGGATGGAAGTTATGAAAATGGTGTGAAGAACATGTTAACGGGGCATTCGTGAGCCCAATTAGAAAATGGAGAGCATATTGAAGATTAAGATTGCCACAGGCATATAGCTCTCAAATGCACACTCTCATTCTCAAATTCCATATCTCATGACCGTGAATAATCACAAATCCATTTTGATAAACCTTAAGCCTTAGCACAAACTAACAACCCAATGAACAAACATGCCATCTCAGTTCATTTGAAAAGAGCCGCTACTCAGTCAGGAATAAAATTGATCTCGAAAATGCAAACAAGTAAATTTGATGGAGACAAATTCGAGTGTGTCACGTTTGAAGACTATATGGCACGAATCATGCAAAAATCATGCACATCAACTTCATCTTGAAGATAGGTATCAACAACTAGACCAATTTTGACTTTAGTATGATGTAGAGACGAGGAACTTGGGGTTTATGCTTTATGTTGATCCTGACGGTGTGTATCAACCGATTGCGCATCAACAGACGATCGAAAAATTCAAGTCGCATTGAATTACAGTACGTATTTGTGAGCCATTGGATTTTTAGTAGCATGCGCGCATTTTACTGATTATTGAGTGCGGCGAATTTTATTTCCATCGAATTAAGTATGTGCTGAATCTTTAGTTCTGATTTCGATTTTTTTGTACGTTATCTCGTTCATTTCACAATAATCACTTAGCGATGCTGGCTCAATCTAATTTTATAAATTCCATTTAATTGTAACAATAAACTTAAATATCTAGACTCTATCCAGCATGCCAATCAATCTGTCATTCTATATCCCCTTCCTGGATTCTCATTATCGGATAGTCTAAGCTCAACGATCTCTGATTCCCAACCCAAGAATTCCAGTGCAATAGAACCTTTCAAGCTCAAGTACGGCATTAGATGACAAAATAAAGAGGGCGTTATGATCTGCACTGTAGTCAGATGGTCCAAGCAGCAACTCGAGAGTAGTATATTGAGTAGTAGGTCAATACGTAAAGAGTTAGAGTATGCAGTAGAATAGATTATAAAAAATAATAGCAAGAATCAGAGCCGGCTTTGAATGCTTCCGGAACCCCTCATCAACCTGCACTTGCAATTTCAATCGAGTACTATTCCCGAAGGTGGATCTACAAGTGTGGTGCGATCTTCCGCTAGGAAGGTGTGACAAATAGTGCCAAGTTAGACTGAACTATCTTTCATTGAGTCATGTCATAGTGGTCTTATGGGCTTTAAGAGGTTTCCCTCTCTTCTCCCGTTTTCTCCCGAGGGAGGATCTCGACGGTGCGAGGTTTCCAGATTCGCGAAGGCGTGGTTGAGGATATTAAGTTGTTTGGGTGTCGTAATGTCGCAGTTAGATGAGTAATGCTGAAGAGATAATGTCGAATATAGTGTCGAAGAGATATTGTCGGATATTGTCGGATATTGTCGAATATTGTCGAAGATATAGTGTCGAAGAGAATTGCCTGGTTCCCTGGCGAAAGCCAGGTAGTGGGCCCCATAGGTGTCGTTAAATGCTTATAGTCACACTCCGAAGAGGTCGGACTTGTTGATATGGTGAATAGGGTGTGTCCAAGATGGTATGTTGAAAAAGGTATGTTGAAGATAATATGTCGAAGAAGGTGTACTGAACATGGTATGCTGAAATGGTATGCTGAAGATCGTATGTTGAAAATGGCGTTGTTGAATGTTTATAATTATACTTCGAAAAGGTGGATTTGTTGATATGGCGAATAGGGTGTGAAGATGGTATGCTAAAATGGTATGCTGAAGATCGTATATTGAAGAAAGTATTGTTGAATGTTTATAGTTGTATTTCGAAGAAATTGGATTTGTTGATTTGGCGAATAGGGTATGTTGAAGATGATATGTTGGAAAAGGTGTGAAGATAGTATGTCGAAGAAGGTGTACTGAACATGGTATGTTGAAATGGTATGCTGAAATGGTATGTTGAAGATGTTGTATAAAAAAGATATAGTTAAAAATTATTGAAGAAGATGTTGAAGAAATGAAGGAGAAATTTGGGGCAGAGACGATCCTTAAGTATTGCTCTCTGGCCACTAGCGTTTTCTATCTAAACCGTAGTCTCAACTAATACGGTGCATGACAGTGTGCTTTAGTAGTCCAGTTCAAAATACACAACTAATATGGTGCATGACAGTGTACGTTAGTAGTCCAGTTCAAAATAAACACGGCTCGAAGCTATGGGCTCGAACTTACGCTTTAAAAGCTGTAGTTAATCGTACGGTTTGCTTCCATACGACCAAAATTGAAGGACCTTAGAAGTGTCTAGACACCCAGATCACCACTGACCCTGTCATGAATTTGTGAATCATCGAAAACATGCTCTGCAGTACCAATATGTTTAAACTAAAAAGGGGTATGAATCATGTAATTCCAGTTCGAAAAGAAATTGGCCAAGAACATATTTGTAAAAGTTGGGAAAACATATGTACTTCTAATGTAATTCCAGTTGGAAAAGAAATTGGCCAAGAACATGTTTGTAAAAGTTATTGCTCTTCATAAGATAGGTAACCTCCTCCCCAGTCTTGGTCCATACATCGCACCTTACCAATATCTAACCAAATGAACTGCACCCCAATATTTCCCACTTTGTGAATTCTCCACTATCATAACAGTAATGAGCCACAGTACCCCATTAGTTCTCTGATCAGAAAACCATTTTTAAGATATGCAACTCTTCTCTTGTCTCCCCACTCTGCTGTACTAAGGACGTAGTATTGGCTTGGTAGTATGATAAAAGTGACAGCTCGTCGCCCACGTCTAGTAGCGGATTTAGGACCACTCAACCGTCGACTACCCAAATACACCAAAGGGTTGCCCCTCACTAGATGCGCGACATGGTTACAAAACACTATACTTCATAATATTTTAAATCTTTAGTGGGTATGGGGCTAGGGGGGCAATGTTAATGAAAGGTATTGGGACTTTCGAACTTTCCTTTCTAATCCACTCTTAGATGTGCAAAGGTAAACACTTTTAGAAATTCCTTCTCTCTTCCTCACCAGATATACAACAGACTCTACAACAGCCCCTACTCATTCCCAAAGGTTTCCAGGTCCCCTTAACTATCCAGGGAAAAAATAGTAAACATGGGGATTCTATGCTACCAGCAAGTAGAGATAAGGAGTGTGTCAAATCTATATTTTAAAGTTCAGAAGTCCCATCTCCCTTCTCCCCTTCACTAGTGAGTAGACATACCAAAAGAGAATACTGTCGGTCCAATTCATTGGCAGATAGAAGCTGTGAAAAGGGTCAAATTGTTCATAAAAACCCCTACAAGCTCCCGAAGCCTGAACTACTCCTTACTAGATGTGCAAGAAGAGATACTGAAACCTGAATACCTAATGTAATTATGTGCTTTCTCGATCTTCCTATCTTGAATTTTCTTTTCTTCCCATTTCTGTTTCTCTCGAGTGCCAGTGTACATGATTATAACACACATCACAGCGACCTGAATACCTTATTTCTGTAGAAATACGATGAGTATCATAGTACTCATATCAACAGAACCTACCAAATTCAAGTACTGACCAGCCAATCTCCTCTCTAAGGCTGTGTAACCAGAAAGGTTGGGGCCTCTGGCACTTGCAAAGTTATACTTAGTCTCCGCAGCAACAAGTAGCCCAATAATCCCTTTCCTTTAATCAACATCCAATAATACTCTCGAGCAAAGACGTAATACACCAGCAGTGTTGTAATAACCTCCTAAAGCCACATGTTTCATGATACCATTCGAATCTCGAAGTCATACATATACCATTAACGTAAACCTAAGATCTTTAGTTTCTGAAAACAAATACTCATGACCATAAGCAACCTAGTCATCCGAGATGGGTTTCCGACATTGAGATGTATAAGAGTTCTAAAATCTCCAACCATTCTCTCCCTCCCTCTCTAAGACCGGACAACTGGAGTTATATAAGAAACGAATGTAGATGACACGACCAAGACCAGAATGAATCAACATATTCTCACTGCCAATAGTGTTCTTAATCAACAGAGCCCTTAGATTCAGTTCTCTCCCAGTATTTCATCCAAACTCTGACACTTTAAATAGCCTAAATATCTTGCAGATTCCAGACAAGGCTGACAGAGTCACAGAGCATATTCAACCTTTATGAATTTTTGGATAAATGCCACTCGACCACGTATTTTCAGAGCCAGCCCATGTCTGGCATTGGGATATGAAAGACTGCAGAAAATCTTCTAGGGTTTAAATTCAACTATAATTGCGGAAGAACGACAATTGCTCCCACAGATGAGATTAGCGCGGTGTTGGACAACAAGTGGTGATGAGTTGAGAGGTAGGGATATATATATACATAGCGGCTCAGATTATTCGATATAACAGTAGTATAGAGTTTTACTACTAAATCTCAAGAGTCGGAACCACTTCATAATCAGCATAGAAAAACCTTTCCGAGAGAGAAGTAACACAGCAACGCATACTCTCTCGACATCGACGCGTACTGGAAATCAACACCAGCAGATGGCAATGGCGTGTTGTACAATGGGCTTAAATTCTCAAACTGGAAAGGAACTTGTGCAGATGGTACTCTTAGAGCTCCCGTCCAAGTCATCTGCCCAACCGGACAGCCCTGCACAGGCTCGAGTACTTACAGTGCTTTTATGCTTTACAGAAAAATGATATAATACCGTGTTGTAGTGTGGTAAGATCCTAGAAATTGGAAACCGAGAGATCGAAAGAAGGCACGAACAATCTGTGTTCACATCGAGTTTAAATCAAAAGCTCAAAACAAAAACAAAAACACAGCACATATTGGCTACGATGCAAGACACAGGTACTCATAAGGTTCAATACAATACACACCTAAGTGCACGTGCCCAACATCTACCACCACCCATTCACCCATCACCCACCGCCCAACATCCGCTCATACAAATAACCAAACATCGCACCAACCTACAAGCACCCACACGCCTCGATGGCGCAGCGGTAGAATTCATCATTCCCGAGAATGTTGTCCGCCTTTCTACTTAGCATTGTCAGGGCTTCGATTTCGGACAGTGACATGTCTGTATGTTATAGTACACATACGGGTGTGGTTCATTGGGGTTTAAGAGCGTCGCGCTCTTAAGCTTTTGCTGTTTTGGTTTTCAATTCTCAGGAGGTTTCGCTTAAGTTTTTTTTTGTGGGGCGGGGAAGAGGGAAGAGGGGAGAGGGATGGATGGGATGGTAGTGTGAGAAAGGTGGTGCAAGTTTAAGTGAATGGGGATCAATGAAGTTATTTGGAATTTTTTTTATAGGTGGTTTGATTATTGATCGATAGGAGGCAGGTTACTGGATGCGAAGAGTTAAAAGTAAAAGCAATCATGATTCGTCAAGGCCGGTTCGAATCGATGAATAAGATTCCCTTAATTACTTGAGATACATGTTGAAAGCAAGAAGGTAGTCGTATTTGAATACAATAGAGGTCATCCATTCCGATCTAAGAGGAACAAGTATCCCCAGCACATCTCAATACACAAACAATAATTCTGAGCAATGCTGAAAATTTATGAACCAGCTCATCATATCACATCACATCCCTCCCGAATCACTCCTCCTTTAACACTTGCTTCATTTCATCACTTCATCACTTCAACACACCACAAAATTTCCCACCCAAAAAATTCAACAAACAATCTCGATTTGAAACAAACATAACGACAAAAATCTTCAAAATCCAAAAATAGCAAGGATCCAAAAACTTGATTTTCTTTTCCCCTTTCCTGTTGCCTACCTACATACCTACCCAGATATCCCCCNCCCCAAATCTATAAGAATCAAATTGACAAATCGCTACTCTACTCTACAATCAAACATACATAACCCAACGAAATGATCTTTGGTCTTTCTTTTACACTACTCATTATAACCATCGCAGCCACAGCCGCAGAAAGATTTCCATTCCCTGCTTCTTCATCTTAGATTCGTAGCGATCGATAGGTTAATGGCTGGGGAAGATAAGGTTACGATGGCAAAGGAACGGAGTGCGCGATGTGATGTATGAATGTGAATGCGAATGTGAATGTGAATGTAGTAAACGCGCCAACGCGCAAACATATAAACACATAAACAACTCAAGTATCCCATCCCCCTTCTCCATCGCCATCTCCCATGTCATCCCCCATGCCATCCCATCCACCAAACACAAAACCCTCAATCATCCATTTAACCCACCAAACAAAAAGAATGCGCGGGATGGAAAGTGGAAATGGAGCACGTGGATTCCAAGCACCAAGTCCAAGTGGATATTTTACCTTTTGACTTTTGATCTTCGACCTCTAACTTCACACGACCCCTATATCTCTCGATTCTCAATCTAATAATATCAGAGCTTGGAGCTTTTCCATGTCTCCAAAAGAAAGACGAAAATAGGTAAAAATGTAAGTCACTCTTTTTTTCATCTCGTCATTTTTTTATTTTCTTATTTCCTTATTCATATCAAACAATACCTAACACCTACCTATCACCTATGGCCTACCACCTATCACCTACCAGCTACCAGCTACCAGCTACCAGCTACCAGCTACTATCCACCCAATTTCTCTTCTCATCAAAAAACAAGATTGAGCACCCTACCCTACCCACAAGTATTTAGCCTTATAAAGTAATATACCCTACCCAATAAGATTCTATAGGGTGGTTACCCGATCAATACAACGAGTACCCGAGTACTCAGAAGTATATATCATATAATCGTCTTATAGTTGTCGTCTAAAGTTGAGGTTATTCCTAACTATATAATAATATCAAAAACATCAGATTATACTATTCCAATAAGATATTGAAATAGTAAGAACACTTCTTACTTATTTAATATAATACTTTAGCCTTATATATATTCAATATAATACTTTAAAATAAGCAAATAATATATCTTCATTTTTTCCTAATTTAGCTTCAAAATGTACTAAAACATATAATATAAACTATTACGTGTAATATAAATTATCATATATGATATACCTGTAAGTACTCTAGATACTTGAAGCATTTTATAAGGTTTATCCTTGACAAAAAAAAAACTCAAGAAGTATCAAAAATGATTCTATCTTATTTATTCCTTATTTCTTTACTCTATCTCCTATCTCCTATCTCCTAACTCCAACTCTAACTTCAACTCCAACTTCAACTCCAACTTCAACTCCACCTCCATCAACAATTTAAACCTCCCCCCTCCCCCACTCCCCCCCCTTTCCCCTCATAATTCCATCGATTATATTAAAACTATCAAAACTATTAAAACAACCACCTCACCTCACAATTCAAATAACATCTTAAACTTAAATAACTATCTTATCTCATACCTTATACCTTATACCTTATACCTTATACCTTATACCTTATACCTTATACCTTATACCTTATACCTTATACCTTATACCTTATACCTTATACCTCATACTTCATACCTCATACCTCATACCTCATACCTCACACCTTATACCTCCTCATATCTTATATCTCACACCTTACACCTCACACTTCACACCTCAAACCTCACACCTTACACCTCCTCATACTTTATACCTCATAACTTAGACCTCCTCATACTTTATACCTCACAACTCCAACTCCAACCACATCAATATCAAAATCCCTCTCTCCCTCTCTCTCCCTCTCTCTCCCT
>NGKJ01000048.1:39228-57284 GCA_002162495.1 Myriosclerotinia curreyana | reverse complement strand
CTCTTTTAACTATTATATATATCAAACTTCTACTATCTGCTATCTACTATTTACCATCTACTATCTTCTATCCCACTCCCTCTCCCTCTCCCACTCCCAATCCCACTCCCACTCCCACTCCCACTCCCACTCCCACTCTCACTCTCACTCTCACTCTCACTCTCACTCTCACTCTCACTCCATCACCATCACCATCACCATCACCATCACCATCACCATCACCATCACCATCACCATCACCATACTTCCATTTCCATTTTAATTTAATTAGATGAATGGATCTATTGCACATATCTATCCTGCGTCCGAATCTGTTTGCTCTACTGTACAATGTGAATCTGATATACCATGCCATGCGATGCGATGCGATGATCTCATCTCCACATATCTCATCTCCCATCCCCTCTTCCAAGTTTCCCACTCTCAAACCCAGTTTTATTTTCCTTTCCCTCATCGCCCTTTATTTCCCTACCGCATGTCTCTGATACCTATCTGTCTGCACTCGATGAATGCTTGATGTTGTTTTCGAAGAACCAAACCACCAACTCCACAATCCTATGATCCTCAAAGAAACGCCCTGTACATGCATGCAACCTATTTCATATACTTTCTCCACCCATCCCCCATTCCCCTCTTTCCCCCAAATCTCCTCCTCTCCTCACAAAAACTGCGAAATATCAAAATATCAAAGGGGGTATACATCGAACAACCAAACTTGGTGCGTTACATAAAAAGATTCAAAACACCACCTTGCAAACCATCCCAATGACTCCATATCGTATAAGCGCCATCTCCCCACTGCATGCATGCCATTGAGCAATTATGTACCCCCGTCGATTCACCCTTACACACTATCCCCTTTCTCCACCTAGATTTTATTCAAGCCAGCACTCAAGAAAGCCGCATCACGATTTCCATCCTTATCGGTCCTCGCTCCAGAATCTGCCGAAGAAACCTGGACTTCACCCCTATCTTCCGTAGATGCTGTTGCCAAATCCGCGAGACGTTGAAGACCTTGATTGGCGGTCGTCATCATGTGTTGGTTATCATCTGCTTTGGCATTTGCACCGGAGCCCGTGGTTTGTTGCGTAACAACTTGATTTTGGCTCTGACCTTGACCATGACCCTGACTAACGGACAACCTTCTTTGGGTTTCCAAATCATTGAGTAAGAACTCTCTAATTGGGTTATCCCATGCAGAAGCAGCGAGACGACCTTCAAGGACATTCTTTAATGCATTCTCTGCGTCTTTTTTCGTGCCTTCAAACTGAAGGAGGTTGGGAAGTGCCAGAGCAGCGAAGCACTTGTAGTAATTTACTAAGGGAGATCTCATGTCGGTATTGAAGGAAAGTTGACTGAGGATATAGTGAGTGGCTCTCATGTGTTCCTCGTGGTCTTCTTGTGATGTATGAAGAATTACTAAGAGGTATGCAGACCAGTAGGCGATATGGAGTACAGGAGAGTCAATGGGTGTGATGCCAGAACTACTGAGATCCTGACGCCATAATTCGAGTTGATTCTTGAGAAGTCTACCGTGAAGTCCACGATGGACAGAGGAGGTAGGTAGGTCTGTCGAGGCAAGTTTTACTTCGGAATAATTTCCAATAATAATGGAGAGACCTATATTGTTTGTCAGCGCTTATAGCACAAGATGGGGGGATTGAACTTACGAGCCAATTGGTATGCGACTTCTCCCAATAGGGCACGATCGTCTGGATAAATTTGGGCTACCGAATCGGGAATTTGTAGTGGAATGGCTGTCGATGCAGCATTCCATCTCTCCATAATGATAAGACTGAACCAAACACGTCGCGCAAGCTTATCGTCGGAATCTGGATCGCTGTTTGATTGGTCAAGTGGTTTGTATGCGTGTAACCGTAAAGAGTAGGCGAAACCAACAGCAGTACTCAACCAAACAGAAGGGGCTTGGACTATCTCGCCATTTTGAATGTCACAAGGCTGGTTGTTAGCCTCGATTGCCAACAACATCATAATCTGAAGGTACAGAATATTCGTAGAAGGAGAACGAAGAGCTTGCGATTCATAAGGGGCGGTGGTAATGAGCTTAAGGGAGTTTGCGATGCCCAGTGACTTGAGAGGAATTGCGGTGGGAAACGATCTGATTGCAGCATACAAAGCCTCCTGAAAAGCATATCTGACTGGAGCGGGACAAGCAGAAAGTCTAGCATTTAAACTAGCTTTGGTAAGGGAGAGCATAGGATAGGTTGGGTGTATAAACTTGTAGTAACTGAATATTGTTAGTCCACGTGCAAGTTATGGATTTTGAATATTGCATACCTATCAAGAAGAGAATCATCAATCCATTCCATAGAATCTTCGCCATGAGGTTGCGAGGTGTGAGAGACTGCTTCAACAGAGCCACCTACATCAGGTGGGTTCGCCCACTTCTGCTGAGGTACCATCAAAGTTGGCGAGTAATTCTGCTCTCTGGTAGGTAGTTGTGTAGGACCGGGATATGGTACGTTCGGATTGGAAGATCGGGATTGTTGTTGTTCCTGAGTCCAATTAGAAGCCGAAGCCGATCTCTGTTGTTGATACGGAGAAACAAATTCGCCGGCGCCAGAAATTGAGGAAAAACCACGCTTCCGGGGGATTTGCTCAGGGTTCGGAGTCGGAGAAAACTCTTCGGAAGGTCTTCTTTCTTCCGGTTGATGTGGCGGGTATGCCGGTACAGACATTCCACCGCTTCCTTGGACTTGACCCTCCAATGAATTAATACGATCGGCGAGTTCTTTGATGTAGCTATCACTTTGTCAGTGAGTTTTTTTTTATCATGATTGCTTCTTTCAATGCTCTTACCCTTTGCTTGGTCCACGCTTCATTGGTTGTCTGCTGAATTGACAAGTAACTCCAACTCTCTTACAGTTTGAGCATATTTCTTCATGTCCTGTTTCATTGGAATTGCATCTAATCTTCTTCCGCCTACATTCATCACAAGCTCTCGAAACCTTTGATCTCTTTCTTCCAGCTGGAGAATTAGAATCTTCTTCATAATGAGGTCCCATATCCATATGTCCTTGATTCATTTGCGGATGGCCTCCATGCATTTGATGATCTGGCTGGTATTGATGGTTCAAGTTGACATTTGCTTGACTTCGAGGATCGGGATTTTCGCTCATTCCACGGCCTGCTCCCATATTTGGTTGCATGTTACGTGATAGTTGAGCATCGGCAGATAATTGTTCTGCAAGTTGCAGTTCATCGGGAGTAGGGAGAGGTTGTTGATGTTGATGTTGATGCTGATGTTGATGTTGATTTGAGGAGCTTGGTCCATAGAAAGGACCACCGCCACTATCAGCTGCAGTCGCGTTTGGGGATGGATAGGACTGCATTGTTGGCGCGTCGTTATGATTCATATTTTTTACTTTATCGTCATGGACGCAAGAAGGAGGAACGTTGTTAATTTTTCTAATGGGAAAAGAGTTAATAAAGGATCTCGATCTGAATGAAGTACTTTCATCCCGTACTTTTATCCCGAAAACTGTCGCAGATTCGTCATAAGTTCCAACATTCCCAAACAATGAATTTGCCTTCAATGAACTTACTTGTTTGATTTTCTGAAGAAGAAGAGATATGCGACTCTGATTATTTGGTTTTCAGTACAGTAAATAAGAAGATGCTCACTGTACAATGATGAGAAGTTGAATAAAGTTACTTTTGATAAAATGATGGAATGATGGAATGATGGAATATTTCCTCGGTATGGAAGAACTGTTGTCCGAGAGAAGCTGTAAGAAAAGCTGAAGTAGTGACCAGGTCAAAAATAATCATAGATCCAATAATAGAATTAACGAGAAGAAAATAAAAGAGAGACTAAGGATTTAATTGATTAGTTGGAGCTCCCCTTTTTTTTTCACACCTCGGCGATAATAAGCTCCGATGGGTAAATGTTCAACCAAACAGTCAGAAAGTCCGAAGCCACCAAGAGTCACCAGAGTCACCAGAACCACCAGTGAATAAACAAATATTGGAGTAGAGAAGAAGCCGAAGTTTCGGATAAGCTTTGAAGAGAGAGTAGGAAGTGACTGTAAATAATGGGAATAGGAATGAGAATGAGAAATAGATGGAATGATGGTTGATCTGTTTCGAGAATCATATGAGTACGATTTCATATTGATGAAGAGAGAACTCTGAAAAGAGAGTCTATAGAGAGAGATGCAATCAAGATGTTGTTTCACAATACCTTGTTTGTACCACAAAACAGAATAAAACATTCGGAGAATTAGGGGGGGGAATCTATCAATCAATCATTAGCTTTTCCATTGATCATTATATCCTATACGAAGTACCGTGTTGATCGTTGATGCTGTGGTTTTATGGTTGCATTTTGCCTTTGCATTTGCATCCTTTTCAACTCATATCGTACGAGTATGTACTGGTAGGTAGGTAGGTTATGATGATGATCATCATAGCCATAATCAAAAGAAGCTTCCGCGGCTGATGATCTTTCAAAGCCGAAGAAGGGAAGTTACAAATGTGGAAATGAGGATTAAAGGATACGGAACAATATAAACACGGGCGGCTCGGAGGATTCTCTGAAAGAATATCATGAATCTTTTTTACATCCGCCTCCTGAGGGGACACATTCAAAACAACTTACCAGCCTCCATGTAAGCTCTCGGGAGCCCTTGCAGAAGAGTTGGGAATGATATCCCTCGTACTCATATCCCCCTCTCCTCATTGGACCTATCATCCTTTGCCCTGACTCCCGACGTCGCCGGAAGAAGATATTATTCCGTTCGACGGCACCACTGACATCCCCCCAATCTCATCATGCGACGTCCGCAGGCATGTAAACCCTATAAATACTCTGACCAATCCCCAATCCACTCCCAATGTAACGTTCAAATCGCCCATCCATCTTTTCCGGCGGGGTATTAATACTGTACATGTATGGATGGTATCATTATCTATAGTATAAGATATGACCCTTCAATATTAATATAAACATAATACTCTTGGCACCCAGCACCAACACCTTTTCCACCCCTCCATTTAATTCCCTCTCGCCTACAGCGTCGAAAGAGGGGGATACATACCGGTACATACTCGCTTGCCTCGCTTGCCTCGCTGCCTCGGTCAAATGTTTTCCAACACCGAGATGTCCACTCCGTCTACTTACTACTACAGGAAGATATTTATTCCATTTCCCCGCCTCGAGCAGGGCTCCCTTTAGTCTACTAGTATTTGAACGCATTACGAATCGTCCATGCAATCCCCAAGCCTACGCTCGAGTAAGTCGTCGAATTTCGAATGTCGAATTGCACCAATCCCACCTCGAATCTAATCGGTACTTGATCATTCTTCAATCTTTAACATCAATATCACTACCATCCATTCCCCATCACTCCCCGCCCACCCTTTTCATGTATACATAGATATATACATACATACATACATACATACCACAACAAAAGCGCCTCAGATCTAATCAACCCATCAGCAGATCTACCGGGTGGTCGGAGTGGCCAATCAGTCAGTCAGTCAGTCAGTCAGTCCGTCAGTCCGTCCGTCCGTCCGTCCTTCAAGTCATCAGCGAACTTATCTATATTAACTAACTAATTAATGAAATAAGAAATATCATATTTATTATTGATTAATTGATATTGATTAAAAGCAATTAATTAGTGTATAAGGTATATAATCTTTATTAGATAGTAAAATAACTTCAAAAATGAAGATATATTATTTTCTTTTTTTAACTAATAACGAATAGTTTTTGATATTTTTGATATTTTTGATATTTTTGATATTTTTGATATTTTTGATATTTTTGATATTTTTGATATTTTTGATATTTTTGATATTTTTGATATTTTTGATATTTTATATTGTATTAATTATCATTAGAATAGATTCAAATTCAAATTCAAATTCAAATTCAAATTCAAATTCAAATTCAAATTCAAATTCAAATTCAAATTCAAATTCAAATTCAAATTCAAATTCAAATTCAAATTCAAATTCAAATTCAAATTCAAATTCAAATTCAAATTCAAATTCAAATTCAAATTCAAATTCAAATATAAAATATGATTCGTATACGATTTCTTTTGATTCATAAAGTATTCTTCAAATACCGAAATTGTATTTTTCTATACAAGTCGTAGTTTCTAGAAGATACAACTCTTATTCTATAAAGATCCGCTATGAATCGATACACCTCACCTCACCTCACCTCACCTCACCTCAATACAAGAAACGAACATCAACACCAACATCAACACCAACCCAGCCCACCAAATCCAATCCAATCCAAGAGTCAAGAATCCCACCCATCCAAAAAGCCACCACTCCCTGCTCCCTCCCATCCCCCTCCCTGCCTCATCAATCGCGCCCCCTTGATCCCCACGTACAATTTTCCGAAGCGAGCCCAAGGATTTTTCCATGGACCAACCGACCGACCGACCATAAGCAGACATCATCTCAACCCCGCGCTCAACCGTCGCCCTCCTACCCACCCCTCAGAACCCACGCCTAGAGCTTTCACGAGCATTTTCTTGCGCTCCTAAACTTGCAGAAAGTTCTTGCATTCTTTCCATGCATCTCCATCTCCATCTCCTCAGTCGAAGGACTATAAGAACTAAGGGCATTCGTCGACCAGACTCGACTCAACTCATCCCATTCGCCAGCAAGATGCAGCAAATTCCTGCCGCAACGCAGCTGCGCTATCCCTCCATGAATTAAGTACTGGCGTATAAGAACGGTCTAATCAATATCCAATTTACCAACTTTACCATCCGCACTTTGCAATGAATCCCCTCACGCAAATTTCCTCCCCCTAAGTAAAATACCAAGCCACCCACCGCATTGCCATATCCCATTCAGATAAAGAGACCTCAACATTTGAAACAACAGCGGGTAATATCTATCTCCAGAGCGCGAGCATCAGGAAAAGCGTCGCACAGTCCGGCATACACAAATGCAAGCTCGATTAAGGTCGATTGCCCGTCCAAAAGACATGTTATGTAGGTGGGATCTTTCATCCGAAACTGTCGGAACACGTGCTACCCCACCTTTGTCACTATAGCAACTACCATAGATAGATACCCCTCATTCTCTTCGTACGAAGAGAAGAGAGAGGGAACAACGAATAATACATACCAATTGAACCATATTGATTCTAGAATCACAAACCTACCTTAAGTGTACCCAACAGAAACGTATATATTCCCAGCGTGGGAGTCTGCGGGGAGCAGAGGTGGCGCCGAGGCATTCTTCATAATCAAATATCGAAGCATACTTCGTACTCCCAGCCGAATCAAACATCTTCCACCGCCCGTTCACTGTGCCAAAGGTAGAAAGGGTCGTTCCGTGTCGAACTTCGAACTTCGAAAAATATAATTTTAGAGTTTAAATACCCATTCGCAATAACTCCTAACGAATAAGCCGCTAAACCTTAATTACCCTTTATACTTTATTAAAAACATATTGATGTGAAATACTGAACTCATTACATACATACATACATACATACATACATACATACATACATACATACATACATACATACATACATACATACATACATACATACATACATACATACATACATACATACATACATACATACACGAGCCCGCCGGAACATTAAATTTTCCCTCTGTTTTGCTAACCCTGTGATCCCAATATGTACTATATAATCGAACAATTTGGCCCCAAGCACAAAAACTCGCTGACGGGGGTATCTTTAACTTCAAGTCCAATGGTGCATTCTCAAAATCAACCATCAAGGCTTCCATAAGCAAAAAAAAAACTGAAGTGCAACTAGTTACTTCATCATCTCACAGATTGACTCAACATATCGTATATTGGTTTCCGAACATGGTATGCCATTTCTCTTCTACTGTAGTTGCACACACCCCCTCGGCATTCTTCATAATGATATATTCACTAGCAATTGCAATTGCAATTGCAATAGGATTACATGAGTCATGACTCATCTGACCAATCGAGAACACAACTTACAAGGCACGGGAATGATGGTAAGTATGATGAGCCTTCACCAACTTCCAACTTCCAACTTCCAACCTCTCAAATTAATCACCTCGGTGATTCTGCAAAATTATATTTTCCGCTCACCACACATACCATAATCACTTCGGAATTGGGGTCAGAGATGAAGGACCTGCGGTTTGAGTGGGCAGGCGCGCCATTATGTGCTTCCTATCCTATTATACAAAAGGAAGATAAGGGCTCTTTTGGATCCACGATCTTTCTTCTCGTAAATGATAATATGCGACGCCTCTGGACCCAACGACATGACTTTCCTGCAACGTTCTTGGGAATGGAAAATTCGATGCGTCTCATGGCGCGTTGCTCTTCGTTCCGGTGTAACCATCATCCACTTGTGTGTGTAAATGGATAGAGGACTGCGATTTGTCAGCAATGAAATACTGAATGTGTTCTGTCATTTCCCAGTCTTTGGACGGCGCCTGGATAGATAGTATAGAGAGTGCTGGAGCTAGAGACAGATCTACAAAAGACCGTCGAGAACAGCAGTTAGAGATAGAGATCAATGATACAGAAATCCTCGATCTTGGTAGAAAAGTCCAAGAGAAAAAAACACGCGGGACAGTTAACAAGACCGGCAGAACAAAACATCACCGAAACGTATTATGCTGGTTGCAAAACCAAAACCAATCAACCGACCGCAGATCAAAAGATCTCCATCCTTCACAATCATGCACCAAGTTCATTCTCTCAAACCCACACCTTCACATTTGAAATCCCATTCCTCAAACCATCAACTTTACCATTCTTCCACCGTTCTCTCCATGGTAAGATTTCATCAGCCGCCAAGTTAGCCAGGAAAGAAAGTAGTTCTCGCCCGCGCGTGGTACAACATCCAGAAGCCGAAGCGAAGAAAACCCCTTGAAAGAGATCAAAAGAAGTATATATCTTTGGTATTAGTACAAGTACAAGCATATTATCAAACGATTAACTTCATAACGTCCAATCAATTAATTATCCAGTACCAAAGACTTAAATTAAAGAAAAAGCTCATGATTTAGAAAACGATTAATTAGAACATAAAAAAAGAGTATTCATATACCATATTGAGATATCAAGAGCTCTGTAAGCCGGTCTATGTAAAACACGTAAACACTAGACTAGACATTTATGTAACATAGAGCATACTCAAAATTTCAAATCATTGATTGGTAGACAGAAAAACATATAAACGCGAAATCACCACTATAGTTAGATACTTGGTATCAAGTGCATATACAAGATGCATCATGATAATTTTTTGGTCATGTAAGTCATTTATCAATATTCACAAGAGACTTCTATAGAACTTAATGCCACCCGAAAATGCTGCACTTCTTGTGCCAAACGCTGTTACCGCCAGTCTGTACTTAAAATTTATGGGAAAGAGATCATCATAAGTCGTCGGCATGAGATATCCAAAGATCAGAAATTCGCACAGAGGCCTATTGCCTATCCACTGGTGTTATTGTCCCCAGACATTCTCCTCAGTTCTTCCAATCTCGGGGTTGATCGCAATGGTATTTGTGCCCGTAAATTGGGGCATCCAGAAAGCATCTGTTTCTTCTGCTGTTATAGGCAAGGGAAAATTGTTCTCATCGAAAGACAATGATTGATTACTCTTAATCTCGGTTGAATGTCCCAGCATTGTGAGATCATTATTCATAGGTGACAAAGATGGATAGCTATCGGTGCTTCCTTTCATGAATTCATCAAGTCCAAGATTTTCGACATCATTGCTTGCAAGCATCTGCATCTGTGACATGTCGATATAAGATGACGCCGTACTTAATCTGTATCTATCGATTTCCCCACCAAATTCTGACGTATCGAGATCAGATCCGTACTGATCATTCACTAAACCTGGCCTGGAAGTATCCGAAATGCCAATAAAATCTTCAACTTCGGATTGTTCACCAGAGGTTGATGTACTTGTTAATGCCGGTTGATCAATGCTGGAGAAGTCAAATCCATTGTATGATGCTGCTTGACTGTAAGATGAGGCTGCGAAACTGTCATTGTTGAAATCTAACCCATCGTAATGGGACCAATCAATTGAAGCGGAGCTAAGTCCGGCGGAGAAGATTGGTTGGTCGAGATCTGGAATTGCCGCGCCATAGGCATCAAATTGATATAAGTTATTGTAATCGTTGGGCAGATTTGTTAAGTCTAGAGGTGGCATCGGCAGTTGACCATTCATTTGTTGGATATTTGTGGTAGGGCTAACGAGTGGCGACGCATGCTCGGATTTGACCATTCGCTGCTCCTGTTGAGCACTCACTATGGAGTCCTTGATTTGAGATTCGCTGTGTAGAGCATCGACGGTGTTTGTATGTGGTAGATTGTCGACCGACCTATTGGCGAAACTTGACGATGATTGGCCATGAATTGAGTGTGCCCGGGGTACCGTGTATGGCAAACCGCATTTGTGAGCCATGTTATTATTCTTGTGTACAGGCTTGTGGTGACCATTTGTAAATATTGTCAAATTGTTTTCCGATTGGGTAGTCTGCGCACGAGGTCTTCTTGATTTGGATACCGGTACAGACATCAAAGGGGTGTCGTCAGAGTCGGACTCGGGTACTGGAGGAAGATGATCACTCTTCAAAGCGCAAGTGCATCGGGCTCCATGGCTGCAACAACAAGTATCTGCTACAATTATATCAGAAACTGGGGTTGTGGTGCCAGAGGTATCCCGTAGAAGCTCACCCTGTGTATCTCCAGTTTCCGGACAGGATCCTTTTGAATGTGCCTTTTCTGAACCGCATTCGCATCGAACATGTGCGGCTCTCGACTTGCGCATTGTTCGACAATGAGTACATTGTGAGACTGGACGACCCTAAACAAATTTTTATTAGCAAAATTGGCACATGAAAGTACAATTGGTATACCTTTTTATTGATGTGTTGCAAAGGTCGATCTGCATGGTGGCAATTGCTAACACGATGACCTCTGACGCAAGCGTCACAAGCCCACTTTTCTCCGTCGATGAGCATCTTGAAGAAAGGAAGGTCGAGGTTAAGAGGTAATTGTTTGAATGAATAATAAGAAGAGTAAGAGTAAAAGTTGTGATGACGACGACCGACGAACGACGACTGACGACCGACGACCATCGACCATCAACTAGTCGTAACACTGAGAACAAGACGGGAAATAACCACCCTCGAGATGATAAAAAAGTCGTATCTTAATTGTATGCAATCCAGTTGAACTGCCGAGTCGATGGATATCGAGTCGAAGTAGGTAAGAAATGAAAGTTAAGAGCGAAACATTTGATATGATACTGTGTAGGTAGGTAGGTAGGTAGGTAGGTAGGTATGAATGAAAAGTAAAAATTCCGCTGCCGTGGTATCTGGTATCTGGTATCTGGTATCTGGTATCTGGTATTTGATATCTCGTATCTGGTATATGTATGCCCTTTGACTCCAAATTTGAATATATATTTCCAACGCCAGAAAGATGCGATGTCCGAACAAAGTAGAAAAGAAGAAGAAGATTGAAGATTGAAGATTGAAGATTGAAGATTGAAGATTGAGGGGAGATTTGTAAAGTCTTTTTTTAAATTTTTTAAATCTTTAAATTTTGTTACAATGGCAGAGCCTTACACCGTCTGGCGCCGGCTTCGAACAGCGGGACACCGAGATCGGTTGTGGGCTTTACCAAAATTATTTAATTATTTAATTTTATGTTTTCGTTTTTGTTTTTTGTTTTTTGTTTTTTGGTTTTTTCTCCCTTTGTTTTGAGGGGGACAAGTTGAAAAGTTGAGAAGTTAGGATTGTAAGAAAACTGGGCGATGAAATTGAATTATATAAGGAATACGGTGACCTTTAGGGTTGGGTGACCTTTTAGGGTGACCTTTGAATTCCTGTATAATTTTATGTGTCTGTGATGTACGAAGTAGGAGGTGGATGTTATGTTTGATTACCTACTTAGTTTCATCAAAAGCGAAACAGATTTCGGGATCTAAAGTAAATAATAGATGATCTAATAGATAGATGATAGATCTAGGTAGGTAAGTAAGTATTATAAGTTAATAATAATATAAGTCTGCTAGTGATATAAGCTTTCTACCTTTACACTACTTGCTTGCAATATTATCTCTCTGTAGGTATTTCCTGCTCTATAGCTCTATAGCTTCAACTACCGGTACTACTAATGGTGACTCCTTTAGGTTCTAACCTCTAAGATTCTTGATTTTAATAATACTCAGTACCTATATACGAAGCTTTAATCATTAAACTCTCTTCTTGTAACAAATCGGAGCAGAAAGACTTTCCGGAATCCACAATCCACAATCCACAAGTAAATTTAACCAGCATAGCTTTGCTTCCCCGGAAATCATCTTTTTGACCTTATAGGTAGGTATTATTGCTCTTTATAATATTAGATAATGTTTTATATCATAATAGCCGATTCAATCAACTAATCAAGTTGAACCTAGACAGACTACCGTATTTGTTAGATTATTGGTTTGCTTCACCACACATAATTTGAGAATCTCGTCTAATTTTTCTACAATGAAGGAGAAGGAGTTCAAGGTACAGTATTCTCTCTAAAGTCTAACTTTGACTTATTCTCTTATTGCAATTCATGCATCGAGAATTTACCCTTCCACCATTACCCACCCTCGAATCGCCGCCTTCTCAACGCGGTCATGGTTACTGTATAACTCTCTCCGAGTAAGTCAAGTATGCAAGCCGTCCACTCATCCTACCACACCTACATGTCCCATGAATCAGCATCAGCATCAGCATCAGCATCAACATCAACGAACGGACTCAGCCCCAAAATTGATCTTCACCCCGTAGAATTACCGTTTCTAAGATTCTCGACGTTACACCAGCTTCATGTATTAATGATACAGTATCATATTATTCCAGCTGGCTTGAAAGGATTGTTCACGCAAATCATGGCAACGAAGAACATTATTCGGATCTTCTGACTGGACGGTATATGATATCCTCCTATCTTAACTTACGACGCACGCACGCACGCACGCACGCACCACGTTTGAACGGTGCATACAATATCTATCTATAACAATAGCACATACACAATCGAAAGCTCACCTCCCGAAATTTTTATCTAGGTATTTAATATTCAAAGATCTATCTTATCACTGACTGGTTCTACGGCATTCGGTAGTCAAGTCGAGTCCATATATTTTTAATCGGTATCACAAGCAAGCCTTTCATCCACATTAGCGCTTGTCGTACGATGAATAATGCATGGTCAACAAGTCCACCAGAATGCTGGGAATCTGATGGCGAAATTATAGGATACTCGACCAAGCTCGTGCTACATACACATCTTAGAGTTGCCACGTTCAGACTCAAGTGCATGAGGATTCTCGCGTGGGAAAGCTCGCCTGGCTCCTTGTACATATGTACATACATACATACTGTACATGATATCGCGAACTTCAACCCCACGAAAGAAGAAAGTCCAAAGCGATACCAAGTTCGATATGTATGCAGCGTACTGCGCCTTCTTCGTCATAATATGATTGATCTTTATCTCCATTTAATTGATGTGTGATACAATATCCCGATGCCACGATTGTCTGTAGTGATGTGAAGAGAAACTTAGGTGTAATATGATCATCTGCTCACTTGCACCCACTACTTTCTGAACAACCACACGAACCGAGACGGACAATTCTGGTTTACCTGTTTTTGAAAAGATGACATGTGTATGTATGGTGAGGTCTTGTAGGGCACAACCGTCAGCTACCTATACTCCTGCGGGGGTCAATCGAGCTTTTATATCATGCATCGCATATTCCACGTCCAGACATGAAAAAGATGACTTGCGTGAATCGATCGAACGGTTGGTCCCACCAGCGAACTTTTGATGGACTAGCTTAAGTTAAGGGATTGGATCTGGTGACCCGAGCTTGGAATCGTACTTCGTAATGAGGTGCGGCATGAAGTATTTAGATAGATAGAATATGTACTTCAGGTTTCCTTCAACAATCATTTGCCTGTAGCTATGCTATCAGGTAATAGTCGTCTCTCCAGAGCACAAAAAATCACCCACTCTTGCATTACATTACTTTACACTATACATTACCACAAACCCCCCCCAAAACTAATGCAGATGCAACTTGTAGGTAAGTAAGCTGCAACTGCGTAGGACCAGGACCTTAGTCTGCGTAAGAAATACAACCCTACGTTTACATTTACAACTTAACACGCTTAGCTCAAGCTCACCAGCTCAATGATTAATGATTAATGATTAAGAGTAAAGCACAAAAGTAAAACTTAAACTCAACCCGTACTTTACTCCGGCCTTTGCAAAAAGAGAGGCGTGGGAAGTTGGGATGTATAAGTGCAAGTGGGATAGAAGATAGAAGATAGATAGATAAATAGATAAATAGATAAATAGATCAATAGATCAATCAAATAAACAGGTTCTCACCGCCAGAGAGTGCCCAGAGAGGACCTGGTGAGAGGAGTGTGAGATGGGTGAAGTTTTGAAGTTGGTTGAAGTGGGTGAATTCGAAGTGGATGGATGGATGAATGGATGGCCATTGGATGGAAGAGCAGAGTAATTCGACCAATAAAATAAATACCTCATTCGTATCACGTGAAATGCATATATCCCTCCCTAAATCTCATGTCATCTTCTCTCACATCACATCTTCATTTTAATGGTTTTATACCTACTTAGTTTTATCTTTTAGGGGAAATATATACCTACCTACACTTTCTTGAACTTTAAAGATCTACATATACGAGGAGATGAATTGAATAAAGATGTCAATCCCACGTGATGCCAAGAATGCCAAGAAGCTTGCCTTTCTTAACTGCCGTCGCTACGGTGGAATCAAGCTTTTTGGTCTTTGATTAGTGCGTGGGTAGAGTAGGTAGGTGCGCGAGGGTGCATAGTACGATGATTTTGTTCCGGTCTCCGATGATGTGTGTGTGATGTTTAAAGTTTTAAGTGTGAAGTGTGAAAGTGTGAATAATACAGTAATAATAATAAGATGAATAATGAATGATAAGGAGGTGATATGTGGATCCAATACTCTGTAGGGAATACGAAAAGAAGGGAAATTACACGTGAATGATTGGATATCCGAATGTGATGGTATAATTAATCGTCTCACCGTCTTTCCTTTCCTTTCCTTTCCTTTCCTTTCTTTTATTTCAGTGGTGATTTGGTATAAGGTTAAGGGTTATAAGGATCTACTATTCGCTGCTACGACTACGGTCCGGTATGCGTGTGGATGTTGATCTTGTGCATTTGCGCTCGAGCTTGAGCTTGAACCTGAGCCTTGGTCCCGAGTTCTCGAGTCTCGACATCCTTCGCTTGGAAATTGTATTCGTTCCTTACTTTTACAACGGGAATATCCCATTATTGGGAACTTGGGATTGGGGATTTTCATACATCTCCGAGGATTTACTACTAATGATGCTTCGGACAGCGTACAGTCGCTAGCTCGAGCGCGTTACGTATACGCGTGCTAGGTGGAAAGGAGTTGTCGTTGCATGATTTGATTTGCATCGACGCGAAAGTGACGGGACACTGAGGACAGGACCCCCTTTCCGTGTAACCGAACATCGTCTCTAGGTAAGTTCTTATGTACTTCTCTTAGATAGAGTAGGTACCTAAGATTACATACGCGATCACTCACGCCCTGCCCTGCAAAATTTACAGCTTACATACGGAGTACACATTGAACAAAGTCGTCCGTACGATGCAACTTCCACTCCGACACCACACCGGCTTGGCGAATGATTCATCTCGAGTTACTTGGAGAAAGAGATGCAGCGCAAGATCTGTCCTTGGCGAGTGGTGTTTTATGAAGGCAAAATTATCGTTGTGGATGTTGCTTTTGGCTATTATGTTGGTACTACGAATTGATGTATCATATAATGCATACGACATATCTTGCAAGGAAATCGCTTTGGGGATTGAATGTTCGTTTCATTTCCTTCGTTTCTTGATGGCTATTATATCCCAGCAATCTTCCCGCTTCCATATTAAATCTGAGTTAGAGCCCTCATGTTTTTTCTTGTCATTCTGCGTGCATATCCATATCCATATCCATATTCATTTCCATCACTTCGCTTCGCTTCGTCTCCATCTTTCCTCGGCAAAAGTTGGTCGAGGATAAAAGATCTCAAGTATTCTTCTTGTCGCTACCTGGTAGGACGGTAACGGGTCGTCCTTGACGGCGCTGGTAGACGGTGTATCCGAGGAAAAGGGCGATGAGAGCACCGATTATGACTATATTGCCTATTTTGAAAGAGAATGATTAGCTTTTATTCATTGAATGTTACATTTTTCTTCTTCTTTCTCCTGTCCTTTATTTCTTCTGCACTTTTCATTTCTCCAATCATCTCCAAACGATCTAATATAAGACGATGACTGGAGGTGAAAAACTTACTCAAAAGGAACTTGAGCAATCCCTCAAAGGTCTGCGCAACACCGACAATGAAAGCACCAAGCGCAGAGAAAAGCGCATTGATCAGACCGACGATGGTACTGAGGATTGATTGGAAGACGGCGATGATGGAACTAAAGGTTGCGAGAATGGTGTTGAAGATGGAAGCGAAGAGATTGGAGATGGATTCAACGAGGGAGGGCATGGTTGCTGTTGTTTAGGTTGGTTTGATGGTTGGAGTGAGTTTGTTTTGCGATTGAGGTGTGTTGCTTTTGTTGCTTTGATCTCTTTGACGAGAGTAATTAATTTGTACCAGGTATTCTATCGCAGGATTTAAATAAGATGGTGAATCGGAGAAATAAGAATGTGGCAGTCTGTGAATTATATCAATATATACCTACCTACTCCTCAATCCTTATCTTCCACCTTTGTGGCGTCAAGTTACAAAGTCAAGTTCTAAGGGATGACCTCATGGCTGCGAACAAAACATAATACAACTGCTTGCCTCCTCTTTCTAAGCAAGAACAAGAGTTTGCTCGCTTTGCTGCATGCAATTTGCGTCATGGTAAAAACCTGTTTACAGCCCTACCAGTATACTTACTACTTTTACTGCCAGGCTGCCAGCAAAAACTCAATCAGGCCACTCACTGTTTTACATTATTAAACATTTTCGGCATTCTGCATGAAAACATGCCCATTTTCATATGATCTCAACAAAAAATTCAAAATTCTGTAACTTTCATGGTTATATAATAATACGTTATTCAAATGTCCCAATTAAATACAAGAAGTATCTACATGATTTGATGAATGGCCGGCCCATTGATCCTCACATGGTTTCACATGGTTTGCTCGTCATTGTTGCAAGGCAAGGGGTTTTGTGGGGCCGGGGGTATCAAGGCTTGGCGTTTGGGAATAATAGGTAATGAGGGGAAAAAAGTTCGTTTGCGGATAACTTCATATTTTCGACGAGTTTGGAAAACGTTTATGGAATTAGGGTTTGTGGGGACGGTTTTATTCAGGGTTACTAGGACGAAGGAGATTTATGCGCCGGTTGTAGCAATCTTTCAAATTGGTTCGGATAAGCAAGATTCTAAAATTTTCACGTGTGTTTTGAGAGGGAAGGGAGAGAAGAGAGGAGGCTGGACAGAACAGTGTACGGAAATTTCTGTTCAGGGGAAAAAATGGCTCCATCTCAACGACTTCCCAAAAATTGGCCCCCTCATATCCCATACCTCACTACCCCCATATATTGCGCAACGCTAACCCCGTCTCACTTAAAAATCCTCCGCACGCCCACCCCTGACACCATCCCAATTCCCCCCTCTCACCCTAAAGGACCCTCTTCCCTTGTCAAAATCACACCGATTAATGATCCCTCCCATCCTGCTCATGGCCAATGCGGATTATTCGCGGCTAGGGATTTGAAACCCGGGACGTTTCTTTTGCAGTATATTGGGGAGGTGCATGCGCCTGCTGCGAATGATTCGGCTGGTGAGAAATTGTGGAAGGAGATCCAAAGGCATGAGGGGAGTGATTATGATTTGAGTTTGGATAGGGAGGCGGGGATTGGGGTGGATGCGCAGGCGAGGGGGAATGAGGCGAGGTTTATTAATGATTTTAGGGGGGTCATGGTGATGGTTGGGGCGGG
>NGKJ01000048.1:0-39039 GCA_002162495.1 Myriosclerotinia curreyana | reverse complement strand
GGAAGGGGGAGGAGGAGTGGGAGGAGGTTGTAAATGAGAAGGTCGGGGAGACATTAGTGTCTTGATAGGAAACAATGGCAGTATTCCAGTGTTCCCGGTTAGGTTCGACATATCCATCGACGAAGTCATACAAGTCATCGAAGCCGACGCAATACGGTTTAAGAGAAAACGAACTTGACAGGTTGATTATTAGAACGAGAGAGCATAATGGAAAGGATGTTTCAATCTCGCCGAGAGTGCATGTTATTGGGAGATGTCGCTGATTGCACATCATCTGAAGGGACTAGATGGAGAAGTTGCTAGAGGCTACCAACCAAGGAAGATCACACAGACTATTTCAATAATATTACGATTTGTGATAGAAATTGTTTCTAGAATATCTCCTTACTTACCTACCTGCATTCTGTCTGCATGAACATGTTGGGGNGGGGGGGGGTCTCTTTTCTTCACCGCTTGGGTTTCAGAGTATGAATAGGTAGGTAGGTATATATAAGAAAAGCTCTTGTGCCAATATCTTTTGCTCATTATTCGTTATTATCCAAGGTCCCCAATGGAATATCATTATCAAATATTAATAAAATGTCAACCAAACATTATTATTTCATAGCAGGTAAAAAGTTATGACGATGACGGTGAGGTCTCGTCAAATCCTTGCCCCACGTTCAGAATACTACGGAGTAGGTAGTAAAGCATGTTGCGAAAGTCACGAATCCGATTGGTCAAACCCTTTTTATCACCAATCAACAATACAAATCCGTTCTTAACATTGTTATACCTACCTACCTACTTAATTGTACTTGCCAATATTGACTCAACCATTTCAATTTACAATTTACATTTCACAACGGGATTTTATACTTTACTACAAATTCAACTGAAACACATAACATACAACACTTCAATTCTCTACAGAACGAACTCGTACAAACAACTTACATACGGTATCAATCGCACAACGCCCCGCTTCACAAATCGCTCAAATCACTTTGCGACGATTATCCCTTAACACGCCTGGCAGATTACAACCAATCCTTCTTTCCTTTTAATCTTTTTAGGAGTCTTCCTCCACTTCATAACACCTTTAAAAACGCCGTGCCCCTTCGAGGTCACAGCTAGGTGCTCATTGAAGTGACCGGAAGATATCCTTCTTGTCACCTTTATCCACACATGAGTAATCTCCTCTGGAAATATTATCTCGAAGATGACGTCGATAAATTTCGACGCCTATTGGCAAATGCCACCCATCCCTCACAGCATACATCGAAAGGTCATGGTGGAGGATCAGCATTCTCCAGTAGCTTTGGGAATAAGATAGGAAGTTCAGGCGGATTTGCAACATCACCAAAGACTCTCAACAAGAACCGCAAGATCTCCGGTCCCGTTGGAAATATAAGTGGGAATAAAGGACATGGAAATGTGCTCAGTCGAGTCGAATTGAATAGCAGAGACTATGCTGGGTTAACAGTTTTGCACCGAGCTGTATCTTCGACATCTGCGAGTGCAATACTCTTCGCCACCGCCCTCATCGAACACCCTTACATCGATCTCTATATTCAAGATACCGAAAGTGGGTGGACAGCATTGCATAGAGCTCTGTATTTTGGTAACATCACAATTGCTCGAGAAATTCTCGACCGAGATTCAAAGGATCGCGCGGCTGGGAACACAGGAGCAAAGCCAGACTCTTCGGTTATGAAGGTGAAGGATCGGGAGGGCAACACTCCGTTTGATGTATACAATGCGACAATCGCAAGAAGATCTTTGCAAGAGGGACGATTTCAGGAATCAGGCCATGATTCCGATGATGAAGACGATGATGAATCATCTGTTTTACCGTCGGGGGAATCATCAAAATTCAAAAGTATTGATGGTGATGAAATATATGCATTTGGGAGCAACAAGAACTTTTCGTTGGGTTTCGGTGATCAGGACGATCGTCAGTATCCGGAAAAGATAACATTGAAACGCCCCGACCATTTACTCTTCCGATTTCATCGTGAATACCTGGACTCCGTTGGCGAGCATACCCCTATCGAGAACGCAAAGGTGCCCAAGGCAGTATCGGAGCTTCCTTCCATGATTCAGAATAAACCTATCATCATTCAAGACGTTGCTCTATCCAAACTAAGTAGCGCTATATTGACCACAGATCCAGAATCAAATCTTTACATGTGTGGCTTTGGCCCAGGGGGCAGATTAGGTATGGGAGACGAAACCACTCGCTTCAATTACGTGCCAGTAGACCAAGGAGCTTTGACTGGGAAGAAAGTTGCAGCGGTTGCTCTCGGTCAAAATCATACACTTGCCGTCTCATCGGAAGGAGAGATCTTTAGTTGGGGGACAAACACCTGGGGCCAGTTAGGCTACAACCTACCTCGGCCTGCGCTGAAGGATGAGGAACCCTTTTGCACCACCCCGCGCCAGATCTTTGGACCTCTGAAAAGAGAAACCATTGTCGGTATTGCTGCATCAGCTATTCATTCGGTAGCCCACACATCTACCTCACTGTTTTGCTGGGGGAAGAATGAGGGACAGCTGGGTCTTATGGATTCTGACTCTCGGTCTCTGGAAGCACAGACAACACCCCGTCGAGTTGCAGCATCACTATTCAAGTCATCAATCGTGAAAGTTTCGGCTATCAATGGAGCAACCACGTGCCTTTTGAAAAATCATACAGTTTGTGTCTTCACAAATTATGGCTACACCATGGTCAAATTTCCATTGTACGAAGGCTTCACGAATTATCATTTACAAAGCACTTCTCTCACTACTCGATATGACTCCGGGTCCAATAACATCACTACCATTGAGTCTGGTGGAGATACGATTGCCGCTATATCTGGTAGAGGCGACCTGTTCACGTTAAACGTAAGGAAGATTGATACGAAAATTTCGGCGGCTTCTACAACGAATCCAACCAAAATTAAAGATGCTTTATCACAACCAGAGCGAGTCTGGTCGCTACGCAAGGGGAACTGGGACGGAATAAAATCCGTCGGTGTCGCTGAGAATGGATCTGTAATCGTTTGTACTCAAGCCGGTGCCGTTTGGCGACGTATTAAGAGAGCCAAGAACAAAGATGCATTCACCGGAACTAATGATTACAACCGCAAGGATTTCAAATTTCAGCGAGTTCCTGGACTTACCCAAGTAGCTGCCGTAAGAAGCAATTCTTTTGGTGTATATGCTGCTATCCGCAAGGACTGCGACGTGACTGGGACTCAAGTGGCAGTTGAAGACAAGACATTGTGGAATGATATTGCACCTCTGCTAAGCCTTCGAGATCTCGTGGCTTCAGAGCATCCAGGTAAAAAGACTGCAGAAATGGTGAGCTTTCAATCCCCCAACTTCCACCAAGGATATGGACCTGTCAGGGCAGCGGTCATCAAGTCCACGGACCTTGAGGGAGATGTCGCTCTCATGCTTATGGGCCAGGACCCTAATAGTAGCAGTTATGATGTGGAGATATGTTCCAGCTTGTTTGATACCGCAATACCTATCCATGGCTTCATTTTGGCCGGTAGGAGTTCTGTCCTCAGATCTCTCTTAGCCGAATTCCGTCACAGTGGATCCGTCTGCCTACCTGACATACTCAAGATTGAAAAGGGGGCAGGTGAGAAAACAAGAATTATCTTCAATGGCCTGGATATCATCACTATTGTCAATTTTGCCATCTATCTTTACACGGACACAGTTGCTGACGTTTGGAACTTCACAAATTACTTCCCTAGCATGGCTTTTATATTACGACAGGTTAGGGTTGAACTGATGAAGCTTGGCTCCCAGTTGAGAATGCCCTGGTTGGAAGCTCCAGTTCGAAGCATGGGACAACCCAAAAACAAATTAAACCGCGACTTGGATAATGCAATCACAGACGAGACGTTCTTTGATGGCTGTGACGCTGTTGTTGAGTTGGATGGAGAAGAGATGCCTATTCACAGCGTGCTCGTATGCCAGCGTTGTCCTTTCTTCGATGGCCTATTCAATGGTCGATCAGGGGGCCAATGGCTTGCTGGTAGACGTGCAGAAAGCACGGAACCTGTCAGGATTGATTTGAAGCATATTGCACCTCAGACGTTCGGGCTCGTACTACGTTATCTATATGCCGATGTAGGACCTGAGCTTTTTGATGACATTGTTTCTGCTGATATCGACGAATTCTCGGAACTTGTGATGGATGTCATGAGTGTTGCAAATGAATTGATGCTTGATAGATTATCTCAGATCTGTCAACAAGTCTTAGGTCGCTTCGGTACGTTCTTTCCCCACTGCAATGTGTATTCTTTTGTCGGTAATACTGACATCCCCGAAGTCAATACCAGAAATGTCTGCAACATCATTAACGTCGTTGCACCTTGCTCAATCACTGAGCTTAAAGATGCTGGCCTAGAGTATATGTGCTTGCAACTGGAGTCAATGCTTGAGAATCAGTAAGTCTATCATGGGATCTTTGATAGGCCGAAATATGATGAATTCTGGTAGTACAGTTTGCTAATTCTAAATAGTCTACTTGATGACCTTGATGAAGATCTTCTTCTTGAATTGGATGAAGTAGTACGCGATAACCAATTGAATTGTCTGCCGTTCGCAAAAAGCGGTCGAGCTGATCTGGATTTGCACGATAAATATCCTGAATTGGCAGAGGATATCGATGAGGAAAGACGCCGAAGACTTGGAGATATGACGTTTCGTGCTCATCTTAGGGATGATGAAAACAAAATATCTTCATCGTTTAAATCACGTTTCGGGAGTCTCGACGATAGTATGTCTTCTCCTAGTCATGACAAGGCTAGGAGGAAATCCAGGGCGGCAAAGAATGAGCCATTTAGCCCTAGTATACGCCCCAAAGATTCTGCGGCTGATTTAATGTTCAAGATGGATGACGATGAGGAGATTGGAAGTCCACCTAGCCTGAACTTGGCTACCGATCTGACTTCTACTTCTCCTGGTGCTCCAGTCACTCCACGGTTTCTCACAGCCAGTTCGACTCCTAAGATTTTGGAGTCGGGATCTCCTATCGAGCTACCAAATTCGGGCGGATTAGGAATTCAATACAATCGTGATACTCCTCAATCTGGAACTAAAACATGGTCTTCTCCCAATCTTTCACTAAAGCTCGACATGAAAGAGATTATGGCTCAGGCATCAACAAGTCGTACTTCCAATCTATCAATGAGTCTTTCGGCTCAAAGGGCCAAGGATGAAGCAAATGCCAAGTCGTCCACACCAAAGCTTTCACAGAAGGAACGTAAGAAGCAACAAGCAGCATTTCAACAAGCAATGGCGCAGACTCCTGTCGATAAGGGTAAGGAAAAAGTATCCTCTCCTTGGCAAACCGCAGGAGTAGGTTCGAAGACCAACCTTAAGGATATCCTTGACAAAGATAATAAATCTTCGCCATCATCCTTAGCACCCAAGTCAGCAATCTCACCAGCAACCTCGTCGGCTATTAGCCCATCGGTTACGCGACGAACTGCGTCTCCGGATACTCGATTCGCCGGTCAAAAGAGGAATGATAACAACAGCATTACGAAAGTACAAAGATCACCTGGCTCTTCAAGGCCATACATCCCAACGCCAACTAAATCTGCTCCACTCATTCCTCATTCCAATTCCTATACAGCACCAGCAGCAAAGGCCGAGCCATCACTACAATTATCCATGGCCGATATCATAGGAATGCAGCAGAGGGAGCAGGAAGTAATCAAGGAAGCAGTCGCAAAGAGAAGTCTTCAGGAAATTCAAGAAGAACAAGCTTTTCAAGAATGGTGGGATCAAGAAAGTAAAAGGGCGCAAGAGGAAGAAGCTTTGAGGGCGAAGGCTTCTACTGGTGCTTCTGGGAGAGGTGGTGGAAAGTCTGGTGGTGGAAGAGGAAAGGGTGGATCGAGAGGGAGAATTGGAAGGGGTAGAGGTGGTGGGAGCGCTGGTGAATATGTTAGGGGTGACTCCGTCAAAGGCGAGTCTACTAGCGGTGCTGCTAGTGCTAGTAGTGCTGGAAGTGGCAGGGGAGGAAGAGGAAGAGGAAAACCCTAAGAGAAAAATCCTGCTGGAAAGTAACTTTATGCTTTGTATTGCATTTATAAACACATTTTTGCGCGCAAGGGCATTGGGCATGGTTTACGAGATACTATATCTGGGCGTTATAATAAGCTGTAAGAGGCTTTCTTATTATAAAGCTAGTGTCTCCGCAAAATCATAATATTGATACGCATCTCAGAGAAAAAGAAAGAGAAGAGGAGAGAGGGGATGAGAGAGAGAGAGAGTTCGTAAGTATATCTTATTATACCTACTTCCTAGTTTCCAAACTAATTGTTACTTTAGTATCAAAACCCTTGAGCGACAGTGAGTAAATGGTAGAGCCCTCTATTTATTGATAAGATCTAACTATATACAGAGCGAAATTGATCAAGGAACTGTGGGTGAATATAATTCAAACGCTGAAGTAGGCTTACTTGATATTAATCCTTAATTATAGCGAAAGAAGCGCGATCAAAAGGTTAGTTATAACCCTAACTCGTTCTTGTTCCATCTGTGTCATATCAACGAATAAGTTCATTAGCCAATACCAAGCTAACACACAGTCAACTACATAGATTTAAGGAAGAAGAAGCGTTAGTAGCAATGCTCCAATTATAGGCAAATATTAATAGACGTTGATATATAGTGCTGCAAAGAAGAAGATCGCTGCTGCGGCCGTTCCTTATGGCTGGAGGATATGGAACTGGGCGAAAGAGAGTCCTTGGACTATATTCTTCAAAATTGAAACTAGGTAAGATATAAACACTAATTTTATTTAGTTAATACTAATGATTCAATATAGTGTAGCGACATATTTGGCACTGACTTTGGCTATCTTGGATTTGAAGAGAAAAAAAGAATCCTGGTGTCACGGGTTCACTACCTGTTCTCTTGGCTTAGTATAGTGAGTGGCCTTGGGCTATATATAGATTATTATATAGTTGTTACTTTACAGCTACTATACTTTCTCTTTTTGTAGTGTAGAATATTAACAGGATATCAACAAATTAAAGCTAGTATAGTAGTAATTCTTTATGTATTGTAATACTTGGTAATAGATTTCTAATTAAAAATGATTGGGATGATTGGAATGATTAGGGTGATTGGGATGATTGGATTGATTCATAGAATGAATAGAATTTAGAAGGATCATTTACTACTTGAGCAGATAAAAGTACTGTATATCAACCTTACAGCGTAAATTCGTAATTGATCCATCCATTCAATCCTTAAAGACACCCGGATATTATTCAACTATACATAGGTAGGATATGATATCTATTTACAACACCCCAAATTTAACCCCTTCAAATCTCCAACCGGATTCAGTACATTCCATTCCATTTATTAATTTCCCCCCTGTCCAATCAGAAAGATATATATATGCGTACATGAAATAAACAAATCCAATGAATGAATCCAATACAAACGCCTTAAACGATGCCGCCAAAGTTCAAAAAAGGTGATCCAAGTCCCTTCTATCATATGCATCCATCCATCATTCATACCATCGTAATATCCAATTCTCGCTCCGTCTCGTTCGCAGCATCGTCATTTAGCTGCCAAATTCCAGGTTGGCAAACATCTATCTAATAGTACTCGGGTAATCCACTGAAACTCGGTATCGATGAGGAGCAATTGAAGTCCGGTTCGTATGCTAATTTTGGAAGGATCCCCGCGGCTAATCCTCTCTGGTAACCTGTTTTGGTATGTTAGTACCCAATGAAGTATTCTCCGGACACGCTTTCTTGTGTTCTCCCTCCCATGCCGTTCCCCGCGAATAATGAAGGGTGCAAAAAAGAGAAAAACGGATGGTAGAAGAAAAAAGAAAGAAACTCACTCCATTGCGTCCCACCCCCTTGACTGGTTTCCGTGACCCAAGTCCAATAAAACCACCCCCAGCTCTGCTCAAAACTGTACATCTGCGCCTCTGCAAATGTCTTCAAGAAAGTCTTATATGTATCACTATAAGTGCTCGGATCTGCATTCGCATTCGTACAACTACATGTACTGTCCTTTGTTGGACAATCTGGCGAAGTTTGAGCTGTCGAAGAATCTCCAGTATTGTATGTACCTTCCCATCTATTCCCTTGATTTACATTCGTGAGATAAGTCGCGCAGTCCGTATCGGCTTGAGACCATTCAGCGACCATTGTGGGTCCGAATCCTGTACTTTTATTCATGGATAGTTCTGTTTGTTGGGTCCAACCACTACAAGCATATGAGACTTTCTCCGTATGGTTATAAACAATTTGGCCGCTGTTAAAAATGACGTATTGATGGACATCCAGGATTAAGTTTTTGTAACTCGTCAAATCACCGTGCCAGGCTTCGAGGCCACGAAATCCATCTCCAAATACGACATACGCTGAGATACCATTCTTCACAACTAAGTCCGTGACAGTAGATGTCCAATTTAGAACAGAGTTAACGTCAAGAGATGTCATTCTAGGTTCATTGGCGAGGCCATAAAAACTAATAATGTTTTTGTAGCGGTCCTGGGCAAAGAACTTTGAGAGTCGGTCGTGAATTTCAATGCTGCGTTGGGCATTTAAATCGCCGTTGGTTCCATTTAACCAACCAATTTCCCCTTGTCGACCGGAATGATTCCAACCGTTTTGAGATCCAGGCAGTCCATGAAGATCGAGGTTAATACGAAGACCGTATTTGCGAGCCCACTCTATACCACGGAGAAGGTAACGCCACGAGGTGCGAAAAACATATGGGTCACCATCATAAGTTATCACGGCCCAGTATGAGTAGGGTATTCGAACGTGGTCCAATCCAGCAGCGGCAATATCAGCGAAGGTTTGTTCGGAAACGAAGGTCGCATAGTGCTTTTCGAGGGTAGATGCCGCGGCAGTGGCACCCAATTTAGTGGTCAGCGTCCACTCATCGATAATACCATCCGCTGATGAGTAAGAATTGAAGAGAGATGGCGCAATGAATGGTTCGATGGAAAGCCATCCACCTAAATTGACACCTCTAGCTGGTCTTGAAGTATACGCTCCCCAGTCCGCAGACAACTTGGGTACATTGCTGTTTGGTGCTACATCATCGCTATAAGAGGTATTCAAGCCCATAACCGGAAGATCTCCGAAAGTCTCGTTCGTATATGTGACATTGAAATCTAGCGTATCGTACCACGTGAATGGGTCTAGATATGTCCCTTGGGCTGCAACTGGAATATCACTTTCTGACATCCCATCAAGGTTTGAATTTGAAGGAGTTCCACTTTCTGTTGCAGGGGCCGTAGATGAAGAACTCGATGCGTGTTTTTTGCTGGCGCTTACAGCAATTGCTATTATAATTATCAATATTACTACGCCAATGCCAATTCCAATCCCTAGATACATTATCAGCTCTAAATATCAACTCTTTTCATAAAAACTCACATATACGTTTCCGCCTCTTTCTGAAATCTTCATCGCTTTCGATATACTTATCAGGATAGCTGGATTCCGTAGGCGCATAACCTCCCCTCAGTCCTTTCAGGTGCCTCAGATCGTTTTTTAGCCCTGCGCCACTAAATATCCTTCGTTGCTTCAGCTCTCCTTCGCCTTCTTCCAAAAGCGCCCCGCTGACAACTCTCCGCTTCTTTGTTTTGGGTTCTTTCCGAGGCTTTTCGTATACTGTCTCATCTGTAAAATTGTTTGGTTTCTTCAAGGTTCGTTGCTCTTTACGCGGTGCATCTGGTTTTCGTTTAGGTTCGGGAATGCCATTCTGCTGTTTTCTCTGTTTTTGAATCCGTAAAGCTGTTTCTGCCGCTGTCTCGTAGTCGGAATATTCGCGTTCTCTATTCTTTTTCTCTTTACTTGGGTATCCAGATTCATTATCAGTGTATTCTCGTTCTCTCCTCCTTCCATCTTTATTCGGTGAACCAGATTCATCATCAGTATATCCACGGTCTCGCCTCCTTTCTTTACTGGGTGATCCAGGAACTTCATCATAATCGCGTTCTCTCCTCCTTCTATTCTTAGTCGGCGAACTAGAATCTTCCGTCGCATATCCGCGCTCCTTTCGCCGTCTATCTTTACTGGGTGAGCCTCGTTCCCTCGACCGCCCAGAGTCCTTCACCGGTGGTCGCGATCTCGATTTCCTTCTCTCTTCTCGCCTTTTCTCTCGCTCAAGTGATTCATTTAATCTCGTTAAGGAATCGATTGTTAAAGTCTGTGATCCAGTAGGTCCAGAGGGCGCTTCCGATTCTGTGACAGTGGCCCTTGATCTTCGTTCTGCTCGTCGTTTTTCATGCAGTGTACTCTTTCTATGTGGTCGTTCAGATGCGTCCCCAGCCATTCTCTTACCTCCTCCAGCTCTCGTAAACTATAAATGCGAGAAGTGTGCCAATTGAAACTTTATCCAATTGACATGGTTTATATGTACAATGAATTGTTATCTTGCGGATCCTGCATCAGAAAATTTTGTATGTTCTACATACGTATGCACACCGAAAGTCCAGGGGTTATTGTCGCGTTCCCATAGCAACATCCTCATCCGCATATATTTGGAGGCTGGTCCATAAAAGCTTGGCGATTTAGTTCCCGCAGCGCTGCTAAACACGTGCTACTAAATTATCGGCCTTTAACGGCTAGAAACGGCTTACGCTTACCCCAGGTTTCTCCACGTTTTGTAACGTTCGGTATCGTAGTTTTCATATCATCATGGAGATTTCTAGTACAATACATTCATTTTATCCAACGTCGTAGAACGTTGTACTTGTATTCATCATGCGAATACCTTCAAGAATATCGACTTCATTAGTCAAACCACCGAAACCTTCAAGAATCATTCACAGTACGATATTCCCCAGAGCATATTCGACTCATCCTCCACAAGCAAAACTCAACAAGACAATTGACTATGGCTCAACTGCAATTTTATGCCATAGCACATCAAGCGCATTACAAAATCCAGAGCTTCCTCCAGAAATACAAAATGGTACTACCAAACGAATGAATCTATTTCAATCCATCAACGATGCATTATCCCTCGCCTTGTCCAGTGATGAAACAACTATGGTTTTCGGTGAAGATGTAGGGTTTGGAGGGGTATTTCGTTGCAGTATGGGACTTGCAGAACAATATGGATCGGAGAGAGTATTCAATACACCATTGTGCGAACAAGGGATCATAGGATTTGCGATTGGGGCAGCTGCGGAGGGTATGAAAGCTGTTGCAGAAATTCAGTTTGCCGATTATGTATATCCGGCTTTTGATCAATTAGTCAATGAGGCTGCGAAGTGGAGATATAGAGATGGGGACTACGGAAGAGGATTGGGTGGGCTGACTGTTAGAATGCCGTGTGGTGCGGTGGGACATGGTGCTTTGTTCGTTATGATTTCCCATGGACTAGAAGCTCAAACTAATGGCGGCTTTTCACAGATATCATTCCCAGTCTCCCGAATCTCTATTCACACATATCCCCGGTCTTCGAGTGATAATGCCACGATCACCAATTCAAGCAAAGGGTCTTCTTCTCTCCGCTATACAAAGTCCAGATCCATGTATATTCATGGAGCCTAAAGCGTTGTACCGGGCAGCCGTTGAACAAGTTCCAATTGATGCCTATACACTGCCACTATCCGTTGCAGAGATTGTGAAGCCTGGAAAAGATCTAACCTTGATCTCTTACGGTCACCCTATGTATACATGTTCTGCCGCATTACAGGCCGCCGAACGAGATTTCGGGATCAGTGTTGAGTTAATCGATCTGAGAACCGTGTATCCATGGGACAAAGAGACGGTATTGAAAAGTGTAAGGAAGACCGGAAGATGTGTTATAGTGCATGAAAGTATGATAAATGCCGGGATTGGCGCGGAAGTTGCGGCAAGCATACAAGGAGACAAGGAGACGTTTTTGAGAATGGAGGCACCGGTCACCAGAGTCGCTGGTTGGGGAATTCATATGCCACTGATGTTTGAGAAATTCAACGTGCCAGATGTTGCTAGTAAGTTTAGTAAAATTTTCAGGTATTCTGGTCTAATGGTTGACAATCAAATAGGGGTGTATGATGCTATTAAGAAGTCTATTCAGTACTAGATGGGATTTGCACCCAAAATTGCCAGACATGAAATTGCTTGTCCGATTTTATATCCAGGCATTGAACTGACTCTTGTCTAGAGCATGAGCATGATAATGACTTTGACATGGCGTTAACCAGGGGTTATAGAAATGGGCTATCATATTCCTGCATATATATATCAAAGCCATCACCGTCTGATAATATGAGAAATTTGAATGGTGTAAAGTTTCCACTGTCTTCAATAAACGCATATCCAACAGTTGGAAGCTTTCGAGGTCACATCATTTCGATTTTCATTGTCTCTTGCACTCGCATACTTGCATCCGTCGGGTTACGTGTTTATTTCAAGGTGATTATTTCTCCGGCTACAGCATTCAATTGTTGGTATTGTTCATAATTACTTTAAGTACACAAATTATTCGACTCTGTACCAATATGTGGCTACTTTTGGATCTATGTACCGCTCCTTTCCTCTTAGGCAAAAGAGCCTGAGACAAAAACCTACAATTCATCTCATCCAAAGTTACTTACTCATAACAATTTTATCTGCACACCTCGATACCTGCCTGGTTTTAGATTTGAAATTACATTGATCCAATAATCTTTTAGGATTAGGTACTTCATGGCCCTCTCCAATATCTGAACTTAGCATCAAGATTGAAAAATCAGCTCAAGCTATTCCGAATTCTTCCACCTATCTCACTGTTTTGATAGTCTTGCCTGAACTTAGATGATGAGAATTTTTCAGGTGCTTTGATAGCCGGCTGGGGAAAAAATACGCCACTTGTATTTGCTACTAAAGTCTATTCAGAATTAGCTAAAATGCGAATGTACATTGCCCTATGTCTCGATTATTATTATGATAAGACACTGCTACGTTAGGGAAATGGAAGCTTTCGAAGTTAAATAGCTACAGTGTGCATCTCGGTGCTCTACCAAGTTCGAATCCACTAGAATCCGCAACTCGTGGGTGGTTCAGTTCTCGGTTGTCTTAGACCGTGACTAATTCAGGGTATGCAATAGTCTGGACTATTTGTATCAGCCCCAAAAATCCTTCGTTACTCTGTGATTCCATCACCTCTCCATCACTACCACCACTTGCACCTATCACCCGATCTAATACTGCGGACATAAATTACACCATCATTTCATAGACCCAAAACAGCTCCAGCCTCTACAATTGGCCAAACAGTTTACGGCACGATTTTGATCACCTGTCTGGGCAAAGTGTTTAAAAATTGTATTGCCGCTAGTGTCGCATATATCGGAATTACATATTTTTCTTGGTCGAGATAGAATATCGGGTACAGATCATCGGCATGAATAGCAGGATGCAAGATATAGTGGTAGCCCCGGCATTGACCAGGAAAGACATGCTGCAAATAGAGAGAATTGCTCAATATGAAACATTCGCCCATAGTAGCGTTTGTACGGCCGGATTATGGGTTTTAACTTGTGATACATTGTACCTGGAGTGGTAGAGAGTGTTGTTAATATAAGATAGCGATAGCTCTTGAGGCTAGGAAATAGTGCTTGTGGCTCAGTGATGTAGTCATCCCAAATAGCAACGAATGGATTCGTGGATAGAAGAACATTAGCGGCAGTGTGACTAGTGAGAATGAAATAGATAGAGAGGGGTCAAATTCCCCCCTTAGAAAACAGAACACGTGAGTGGCAGAAATCAGGATATCGTCAACAACTGCAGATGTTGCATTATTCATGTATTGAGGTGTAGTTGTAGCATCAGCCCAAGTAGTGGTGAGAATCATTGAAACGAGGTGATAGAGGATTTTACACATGGTGATTCATTAGAATTTAGACCACAACTTCTCCGGTTCTTTATACTGCAGTATTAATGAAGACAATCACTAGACTTTTTCACCACGTCAATGTACCAAAAGAGCTTACGCAGTTCATGAAGACATCCTATGTAATAGAAATAAGGGAAGCATACATGGCGAGGAGCTCATTGTCGGATATATATCCAATATCTGATAGGTTCAAAAAAGAAGTGGGGTGACCTTAACAGTAAAACTGCCAACTGTTGGATATACGGTCATCAAAGTGACCTCTTCCAATGCTCCACTCACAAACTTCATAGTTTGTCCGGGTAAATTAAGAAGAGATCGGATACCCTTCGAAGCAGAATAGATGAAGCTCATCATATAGAGCAAAATCGAACACAAACACTAAGAAAGTGGGAAACCATCGAATTCACGATCAGAAGATCAGAAGTTTAGACACTATGAATTCAAACTCCGCTTCCACACAACAAGCCTCGCGTCTTACCCGCCAGCCATTCAAATTCCTTTATACAACTTTCACAATCACCACTCTCCCTCTACGCATCCTTGGCACACTTCTTTACTACATCCCGAGGTTTAACCGGCAACATCCAAAATGGACATATCATCAGGCTGTTGGAAAATCAATCTTCTCCATCTGGTGGCACTATACTACCACAGTCCAATTCCACACTTCCAAAAGTCTCAAGCCAGGCAGGGAAAAGGAACGCTTCGTGGTAATTCACCCACAATCTGGATCTCCAAGTCCCTACCGTGGAATCATTGACAGCAACCCAGACATTCGACCCGTAACCATCGGTAGCGTATGGTTCACCTCGCCTCCACCCGCAGGGGAAACCCCTAAGATGGTCGTTATACATTTTCACGGCGGCGCGTATGTGCTAGGTGGCGCAAGGCAGATGGAGAGTGGCTGGGGCCCCGAGGTTCTGAGTAAACGTATGGGATGTCCTGTTCTACAGGTGCAATACCGACTTGCCATTGAAAAGAACAGTTGCTTCCCAGCCGCGATTCAAGATGGTATTACAGCATACGCCTATGTCTTGAATACGCTTGGAGTTAGACCCGAGAATGTCGTGCTCTCTGGTGAATCAGCTGGAGGCAATCTTGTTTTGGCAATGTTGCGCTACCTATCAGCGGATGGTAAAGGTGCTCTTCCTCTGCCAAGAGCAGGACTGTGTTGGAGCCCTTGGCTTGACATGACTGCAGATTTAATTGAGCTTGATCGACAACCAAGTATCAAGACAGACTATGTTTTTGGTTCACTACTCGCCTGGGGTGTGAGATGTTATGTTCCTGCAGACTTTTCTAGTGGGGATCCATATTTTAGCCCACTTGGGAACGAGTTTCAAAGCAAGGTTCCCATTTTTGTGCAGACGGGAACGGCAGAAGTACTGTATGAGGATCATTTGCGATTTGTCGAGAGGATGAAGAATAATGGAAGCAAAATTGAGTTGCTGGAGATTGAAAATGCACCACACGATACTTTTGGTGCAGGCATGATTCTAGGGTTCGCGAAAGAGGCAGAGAATGCTGTTGATCAAGCAGCGAAGTTTGTTGTTAAAGAGGCTGGAGGAGCAGTTGATAATTCTGTCGGAAACGCGAGACTGTAAGAAAGGTATGAGTAGTTTTTTGGGGGGAACAAATGATGGTGTAGCAGTGCTTAGCTTAGAAAAAAATAGCGTCGCGGTCAATGATTGGGGTCGAATTATTTTCTCACATGGTATGCATGTTCCGTATTCATGAAAGAATTTGAAACTCAACATCATCAGACAGCTATTGGAAATGTGGACATACGGCGCAAGAAAACCTCTCAGGAGTCAGTTTATGTGTCCCATAGCCATACTTCAAATAGAGATGTGACATCTAATGCAGCAGCAGGGATCCCACTTCCATAAAGAAGCTCAATCGCCCCCTCGTCTCGCTCTTCTTCGTGCCAATTCGCATCAATCTTGACCTCTGTCTTCTGAAAATTTGCCTTGCATGAAAATGTCGCGGCAATTACAGAAATTTGTACTGATAACTGGATCAGTTGTCATACTTGTTCCTTATCATGTTCAACTTCTTGGTGTCCATGCTACTCGTCCTCCGTCGTATTCGTTCTTTATCACATTCGTAAGTCCTTTCTATCGGCGTGCTCCATATATGTAGCATATTCTCAATTTTGCGCTTGTCATATCGTTCCTCGACAATACCTCGGAGCTGTTCTGGTAGCAATTCTGATACGAGCCTCTCTCTGTCGGTGCTGGTTGTACACTTTGCTCGCCAGTTTGTCATTCCTAAACTCGACGACCACTATCTGGTTTGTGCATCAAACGGTTGAGATCGAAAAGAATTACCTTGATTTCCATTTGATCCCCAGGATATTTTGCCGGTGACTCTGGTCCGCGACGCTACTTTCCAGTCCTATAGAAAGCCATATGTCCATAATCGCAAAAGTTCCAAAGGGAGTCCCATTCCATGGTAGATAGAGAGCGTTTGGTAAACCGAGTTGAATAATGTTGTTCCAGTAGTCAATTTCCATGCCTGCGACCTTTATTTCCAATCCCAGTCTGCGTATCTCTTCCAGTCCTACAAGGCAACATCATCTGCGTAATCCCAGAGGCGATTTCAATCCCTGGCAAGTATGAGGCGTGGCGGGAAACTCATACAGGGCGTTGGCGGCTGAATCATGATTTGTGTGTGCGACCTTTCTCCTCTCTCTTCCATCCCATACAATAATTCCCATCCCATCCCATCCCCCTAAAAGTAACATCCATCAAGCTCGTAATGAGCCATACAGGTAGATATTATTGTTCACCCAGTACCCATGATTCAATATCCTTTTTATACAAGTATATGCGACAATTATTCGTAAATCTAGCGTAGGTCGCGTTTCCATCCAAAATAGTTTCCATCAATTTCGTAATAAGTTTTCCAGATAGAGTCCGTCAAAAGTAAACCGTAGCGTAAATGGCAAGTCGAATCCAATAGTGGCGCCTTGTTGGTGATAATGAGAATGCGGAAGTTGTTGCTTGAGTCGAGTTGTAAAGTTGAGTTTCACAAAGGTAATTTTGCGTCGGGAACTTCGAGAGTCACCTTTTCAATACGGTACCCCAGTTCTCTTCAAGAGCTATCTGAGGGGCGACCCTTGATTCCGAATTTTCTTGATTCGAGAAGTCTAACTTGACCAAAAGATTCGTCCAGATTCGGGCTATAGCTCCCACATATTGATTTTGAAGCGGGCGTGGTTTCGTCGAGCTATGTTGAAAAATGAAGAACTAGGCGTTTTAAGCGAACTTTCGTCTTTTTCGAGCCTTAACCCCTTGAGGAATGGCATGGTTAGTTTCTGTCCGTTGATTTTTTCAAAAAATATGTGAATTAACAACAAGGTTCGGGGTATGACACTCACATTTTTAAACCAAAATGGAAATGGTTCCGGTTTGTTGATTTTAGAAGAGGGTCGAAAAACCAAAGGGGCCATGATTTTTCTGCATTGCATCAGGCCTATAATCAAACAATTTAAGGGTTTGAGATTTGCATATAACAATACCGCGCAACTTCTCTGTTCCTAGCTTTGCGCTCACAATATATTGGTGCCCTAAGGGGCCACCTGCATGAAAATTGCATTATCAGTGCCGGTTAGAAGATGGAGGAGCGTTAATATTAGGCTGAGGCGAAGTTCTAGACATGTATCATCAGGTCGGCATCGAAAACTTCTGAAACTTGATGACGAAAGCTTTGTCCTCGACCTTCTACAGTATAAAACCCGCATGAGATCTGAAGTTTAGCGGCAGGTAGGAGTCTGGGGAAGCACTAGACCAATTTGAGATGAGCAACTAAACGCGAAGCTACCTATTAGCTCAGATCTGATAAGATCTGAATCATTTCCAAGTCTGGATTTGACCAATGAATTGACGATCGCAAAGGGGCCCAAGCTTTTCTCTCTCTTTTGCGCTCATTCAGAGCCAACCATTCTCTTCTCAACCTGATACAGTTTCATATTTTCATTAGATGTGCAACAAAAGAATTTAAGGTTTTGATGAAATCCCGTGTGGAACGTGCCTCTGGGGGTGGCTGGTAGTGAGTGAATGATTTCTGAGAAGATCTGATGAGAGTCAAGGCTTAAGCTTTGCGCTGAATTGTTGATTGGCTCCACACTTACTTCCACGAAACTCAGCCCTGCTAGATCCCTTACAGTCCAAGCTCTGCGCTATTCGTTTTACTGGCTACAGTACTACCACTCCGTATAGCGTTATCGACGGGTAGAATTCTGATGTAGCATTGTAGAATCTTATGGCTCAAGTGTTGCGCTTGATTATATATTATCTATATAAGAACAATTCAGCTCTACGAGTTGTATCGGGGCTCATGTCTTGCGCTCTCGGTCTATGCTTTTTAGAATCTAGATAAAAAATAACAGAACTGCAGGAATGAGTGATCTCAGAGATGGAGATCGTAGTAATATAATGTGCGATATGCGACAAATCAACTGCTAATCATTCACATTGACTAGCCAGACAAAAGAAGTGCGCTCACTCATCTGTTGAATCTTCTCAAGAGAGTCTCTATCATCAATATTTGCGCTCGCCGACGTATTGGCTACCTGATCATGAATACGTGAATCTTGATGTTCCTCAGATAAGCAATCCAGAGTTTTGATCTTACACTGGTTGCGACATTGCGACAGTGATATTGAATAAATGATGGGCCGTCTTCTGTCGCATGCGTGAACAATGATAGCGTGCGTAGCTCCTAAATTATATTTGCCACGAATAAGTAATTTGATATGCTATGAGAGTTCTAGAGACTTGAACCTGATGCGTCTTTGAGGAAAAGTGAATGTGGAGGATGGCAGATTCCCGCAGGGGGCAAGTAGCTCCCGCTTCATCAGCCTTATCAGATTTCCCCTAGATCTTGAAGATTACAAATGAGCCAATAAACCAACGAGCGCAAAGGGGCCTGAGCTTTTGTGTTGGTCTAGGGCTCTTCCAGAGCCAACCATTTCCTCTTCAACCTGATACAGTTTCATCTTTTCCATAAGACATGCAACAAAACGATTTAAGGTTTTGGCATACCTCAAATGTAGACCGTGCTTCTAACGTGGCTGGTAAATTGAAGTGAATAAGGTTTATTTAAGTGAATAAGTTTTAGGGTTTGAGTCTCAACAATCGATCCCTTGTTCAACCTACAAAATACGAAGGAGACGTTAAAAGTAATTGGTCCCAGAGGAGCGCAAACTGATCAGGCTTTGCGAACAGGTTCTAATCAATCAACGATCAAGTACACGTTTAAAATTGGTTTCTCTATGACAGGCTATAGTGGCGCGGGAACTACCTAGCTACATGTGACGATTATTTTAGCACACCAGTCTGGGAAGTTGAAATCAGATGCGCAGACGAGAACGAAAGTAAGATGGGTTTGATACACAGACTGTCCACCCAGAGGCTGATCGCAAAGCTTGGGCCAGTTTCGTTTCACAAATTGATCGCTCAAAAAGCTCTGTACTCAAATAAAGCTAACAATTATTACCTTTGTGAGTTCAGCAACAAAACTCGACTATGACGGCTGAAATGAGTGGTGGTGAGGATAATTGGCCTTCAAGTACTTCAAAGCTTGCGGTCATGACTAATAACAATATGTTTTGGTGCGATACCGCGGACTCACCACTGGGGATCCATCAAGCACTCGAACAATGCTAAGCTGCAACAGTGAGGCCTTGTTCCTATCTCGTCATAAAAGAATACGGGTGGTGACATCCTGCAAATAAACAAAAGATGCGCCTTTTCCCGTCTGTATAATTTGCATTTGCATCGCACTTGCCATGCTGGCAAGATCAATTTGATTCTCCAACGACTTTCATTACCACAAATTGTATTCAGACTTGAGAGCTATGGATTTTAATCACCGTAGCCCTACTAGACCGATGAATTCCGTCTAGTAAGACTCCCCAATCGTGCTGCTCATATGATTCTATTCCCTCCTCGCAGGTATCAGTATGCTTGAGTTGTACTCGTTCTTCGGAAGAAGGGACTCATATCCCATACCGCTTGGCAAACATGAAGCAATGCCGTTCATTTAACACAACAAGTTCATCACGAGTCACCATAATGAACTGTGGACGTCGAGAGGGTCTATACATTGAAAAAGCGTCGTATTTCGAGTGAAGCTAGGGGGGAAATTTGGTGTAGAAATGATGTTCCGATTTATCGCATAAGTTTTTAATCTGACATATGTATCATTTGACCAATATCGAATTCATGTTCTTCATGTTTCGGCTGCAAATACGTCCCGTATCATCATCATATGTGAAATGTAAAAAGTTTGGAATGGTTGGTCGTCAAATTTGAGGTTTGAAACTAGTGAAATTGATTACATAAATGCTGACTACGCAGATTTCTGACACAACGACAAATGAATGTCCCTCCAACCTCATATAGAGAATAAATCATCACTATTGCTATTTCGCTGTGAATAGTTGAGGCGAGACAATTGATAGGTAGGTTGGTGTGTTTGAGTTAATAGTAGCAGATGTATAGCGACAGATATTCCCAAATGGCTGGCCCAAGAAATCCGTACTATCTGGTGTGGCCCCTGATGGTGGATATATGGCAAGTTGGAGAATGTCTAAATCTGCCCCATCGTGGCTTGATAAATCGAGGTATGGTCTAGAAAGGAAAGATTTATTTCAATCGTTCTGTTCTGGAAGCAATCAAGTAGATGTGCATCTCCGGTCTCAGTAGCGAGGAGAATAGGCAGACCAACCGTAGTGCTGCTGCTTATTGGTGAGTATCTTCCATGAAGTAAGCGTTTTGCAATAGGAACAAAATTAAGATACACCGCAGCAGATATAAGATCTATCTCGAGAGCGTGGATATATCGCAGGTTCCATGCTGCAGTCTGCATTTTCCTGTCCAACTACTAACCCAGGCCAACAAAGAGTCTCTATGGTGGCTTTCAGGTTGCCGCCTGTTTCCCAACATAGGATTTCAGCAATCCTGCGAATTTGGAGATAACGAGGGGCGCCAGACTCGTATTTATATTGAACTCGGTATACCAGGTAGGAATACCAAAAATTCCTAGCTCGACGAACCTTATTGGAAGGACGAACATCAAAATATCGTCGTGATTTGTAACCGTCTAATATATGCGACTCAAACAGTGCGAATTGGACGTCTTGAGAAAATCGTCATGCATGCAATCTGTCAGCAAACGAACATAGACTGCGGCTGCTGACCCGAAGCAAAGCTAACTGCGCACGAGTTTAAGTATTAGGGACCTTTGGACTCCACGACTGATGACTGCATAAATCAACATCTTATAGACCAGCTCGGGTGCTAGATCTTGGAAAGGCATCTTCTTTGAGGCGGCAAAGCAAATTCTAGTTGTGTACCTGCGAAAGTTGAAGAAACACAATTGTTGACGGTTTACAGTGTTGAACAGAAATTAAAACGTGGGGGGATTGAGGTTGGTCTTGATTCGGGTTGATCAAACCATACACTAGCACGCCACTACATGAACGTGTATTTCGCCCATACAATTCATTGTATCTATATCAGACTGCCTATAATTCTGCGCTTGGCTTGGTGTGTTGTACCACACTGCTGCTGGTCTCGTTCTCAATACCTGTTTCCGAAGCTTTTCTAGTGATCTATGGCTCATTATTCAGTCTGTATTTGCATTTGAGGTTTTTTTGGTCGAGCTCTCTTCACATGTAGTAGTGCTGGATCATGCGATATTGCTGACTTGTGTGAATAGAGTTGATATTTGTGCGCTGTCTGTATCATATTTGTTCTTGGTTTCCACGGTAGAAATACCTTTGTTGTTCTTGTTGATAGTGATTTGGTCTCGCGCGCATTTTTAATATTTTAAGCTGATGATTTTCTTATCCACCCTAAGATGTACCAACATCCTTCTTTCCTCCTTGACTACTAATATATATGTCCTTACTTTACACTTGCCATCAAAAAAAGCGGTCCATCCAACCACACTCACCATCCAATCCGCTTCTCCGCACAAATCATCAATTCATCAATACATCAGACGACAACCTCCCATCCAGTCCCACCCGCTCCATAGGTATCCACAATTTTCACCCGTCTCCCCCTCCTCAAAAACCCAACCCCCAAAACAAAATCATTCACCACAACCCCAAATCCAACATTAAAAATAACAAAAGATATAACACCAAGGAGTAAAGCTATACGGTGCCAATCTAAACCAGACGGACTGAGTTCTAGCAATGGAGGCCTTGTGTCTGCCCTAGAGCGTGCTGTTACCACGGCGGCAAATGGGCCTTTATCCACTACGATGAAGGTTGGTCGCTTACTTTTATATTTATACCTTGGTAGGTTTCTGGGCGGTGAGATAAATTTGTTTCAAGGTATTCTACCCCCTCAGCAGATGGAGCTGGGTAGATTGAAAGTTGAATAATAAATTTATTTCATAGTTGTCGGTGTTCTTTGTGGAGGGCTTTGTATTGCTTCATTATTGAGACTTATTATGTTGTTAAGCATCGTGAAAAAAAGTTTTTCCAGATTCTGTGGAACGATTTCAGTGCGTTCCTATAGATCTTGCAGATCATCCCTATTTTCAAGACCACTTGCAATCTCTTGTAAAGGAAGGTTAATCCAACAACAAACCCCCATCTGCTTGCGATACAACTTTTCCAATCAGGTTGATAGATTGTCTGGACACCCCACGTACAATCGTTGGCAGTTGTTATTCTCTTGGAGAGTTTACTTGGCATCATGATTTATATTAGTTCGCGTAAGGTCCTGCAACCGCACTTCAGTGCTTGCTTGAGGGTTTGCCATTTCCTACGCTTGCCTATGGCCAAAACATGCCTGTGGATAATTCCGTTGCATCTTTACAAATTCACAGGAACGAGTCATCTGCAGGCGTAGAAATAATTCTCATCCCAGACAATTCCCAGTAAGAACCCGAGAGGCTCTTGGACGTGTCCTCTCATTTTCATTGTCTCTGGGAGAATGATACATTTTCAGAAGGCGAGAAATCTAGTTGGTAAGTTTTGTAGAAATCAAGATGTCGTTGAGTTATGGTTGTGTTGCATAAGGCTAGACCCAACAAGGTTAGTGCAAAGCCGCTACGCCTCTCACCCCCACGTTTATCCAACTGCTCTTCCCCAAATGTCTCAAAATCCAGCTTCATACGGACTTGAAAGACTTAACGAGAAGTAACAGGGGAACAGAATTCTACGTAAGTATCAACTTCCGTGTTAGACTCAGCGAACACTAATAAGATAGTGAGGGTTTCGGAGCAGTAAACACAAGAATGGCGCCAGTGTACAAAATAGCTTTGGTGCAGCTTTTTCCAAAGGTTGGTTGGCATTTCTTCGTGTGTACTACTATGGATGAGATCTATTAGTGATGGGTCTCCCGCTGCAGTGACATGTACATAAGAGACCGCTAGTCGACGTGTCCGTGGATTCGATTTCCATCGTTCTAATCTCTAAGCTCGTTTATGTTATCTTCACTATGAGGTATGGCCTATATTCAAGCCTGCCACTTGATCGAGGGAAGTTTAAAATCTCGACGTACACCCATCTCGAGAACCCTCTTTCCCTTTTGTATTTTTCCCAGCACATGTCTATCATTTCTATATGACGTGTACAACATGTGACATCCAAATTCCCCCAAACCTCAATTCGAGCTCACACTTTTTACCAGCCTCTAGCCATCGACTACAACTACAAAAAAGCGGTAGCATTTATTAGAGATGCCGCTTCGCAAGGATGTGACCTTGTAGTTCTCCCCGAGTATCACCTCACATCATGGGTCCCAGATGAACCCGAATTCCTCCCACTCTGTCACCACGACATCACTGCCAAATACCTCTCCGGCTATCAATCCCTCGCCTCCGAGCTCAAAATATCCATCGTCCCAGGAACCATCTGCACCACGCAACCCGAGACATCTCTCCTCCACAACACAGCCCACTTCATCTCCCCCGAAGGCAAAATCCTCTCTTCTTACACCAAAAAGAATCTCTGGCATCCCGAGCGCCCACACCTAACATCCTCAACCCATGATCCACATACCAGTTTCGAGACACCCCTTGGTAAAGTAGGCATGCTTATATGTTGGGACGCGGCATTCCCCGAAGCCTTCCGCGAGCTCATCTCCCAAGGCGCAAAACTCATCATCATCCCCACTTTCTGGACCCTCAGCGATTGTACCCCCGTAGGACTAGCATATAACCCGCTTTCTGAAGAATTATTCGTTCAATCTACATTAGTATCCCGAGCATTCGAGAACACATGCGGAATTATATTCTGTAATGCCGGTGCACCAGAAGGGAAGGGGAAGGAAGACTCTGGATTTTTGGGAATTAGTCAAGTTACAGTACCATTTAAAGGGGCGATGGGTAAGATGGGTCGAGAGGAGGGAATGAATGTCGTGGAGTTGGATATGCAGATTTTTGATGAGGCGGAGGAAGCGTATAAAGTGCGTATGGATTTGGCAGGGGAGGATTGGCATTATGCGCATACGCTCAAGAGAGGCAATAGCAGTATGGAAAATAAGTTGTGAGGAATACTATTTCATTTTCTTGGAGCCATAGTAGCAAAAGACGGGTTGATGTTTTAGCCCATTTCAATATACCAAAATCATTGACGATGTAGCACGAAAATAAGGAATAGATGTTAAGTTTTGATTCAATAAATGATTGTCTGATAACATTGTGTTGGAAACAATTGAAACCAAGCTATAGAATGATTACACACAACCTGATTGTTTTCAATGACCAGATTGAAGTCGCACAATGAAGAAGCCACAGTTCTTGAATTTATTTCGCACATTTAATTCCCTTGGAATGTTGAATCTATTTGAGATGTTGAATCCACAGTCAGTCTCCCACCACTCGATTGCGTACTGTTCATACCGGTCAGAGTAATATCTCCAACGAATAGCTCAATTGAGATCTCACAAGGCATAATTAGTACTTAAAATAACCAGTTCCTCAATTGTTGGATTTGTATACACTTACCAAGTACTGCAGATGGATTTCGACGCGCGTTTGTGTACAAATTTAGACTTTTAGAGCTGTTGAGAGGAGGAAGGCCATGCATGAATGCTGTGGAATAATGTTTGGGTTCGGAATTAGGTAGCACGTAATGGACGAAGAAAAAACTAAATAAATGATCTTTGAGGCTTGGATGCTTCGCATCACTTCCCGATGTCCAAATTCAGACTAGACAATCAATTTGTGTATCAGGCTTGAATATATCAGATATTCAGAAGGGGTGTATTAGTATTCAGATCCTAGTGAGGTAACGGTGAGCCCCCGGTGAGCTCAGTTTGGTTATATTCTTCTCCGTGGACGCACCCGGTGAGCTTCCAATGCTGGAGTTTGAGATTCTCGATATGAATACCAAATATTCAACGCGACCGACAAGGACGATTGTTAATGTGTGGAATTATAAAAAAAACTTAGTATGTTTAAGTCAAATGATATAAACCCTGCACAATTTCAGACTTTGCAGTTACTATTTCGAAGTTCATCGGGAAAAAGCTGTAAGCTCACCGGGAGTCGATTTTCTCCCCAGCAAGACGGATTAGAGTTTAATTGCTATCTTAGTTTTGATATTCGCGCACCTCAACGCCACACAATTATGTAACCCTAATCTAGCTATAATCCATGCTTATTAATCACTTTCCAACTTTCCCAATACAGTGGAACGGCGTCAGCATCTTCATGACCTTGTATTTATATTGAATTCAATGGATTGCTGGGAACTTTATTGACTTCCTGGAAATGAAAACTACCTTCTGAGTTACACCTCCCACTATCAAATTCAACCAATAAAACTATTAATGGGGTGTTCGGTGAGTCAGATTCACATCACCACCCCTTTTCCATGTCATCCTTTTACAAATGATGAGATAGTAAATTGCAATATATATACGAAAATCATCCTGTAGTTTGGGATTTGGACCACAAAAGCTTAAAGACTAAAATGCCTCCAAAAGCTAGGGGGAGATCGAAGGGAAAAGGGAAAGCAACAAGTCAGAATGCTGTCCCAGATGTATATCGGGATATGTTGGCAGAAGCCATACCTGCCCAATTAGAAGTCCCTGAACGGCCCTTGAAGAAACGAAGAGTTGGTCTTCGAGGTGCTGCAGGTGCTGCACCAGGAGCAGGGTCGTCGAAATCTTCTGTGGCGAAGTCACATGACGAAGCTGAAGATGAAGATGATGAAGAGGATGTGGAATTTGAAGATGTTTTCACGGCGTCAAGAAGTATCGATGATGAGGGCTCAGATGACGGTACAGAAAAATATCTACAAACAGCATATAGAGATTCCGAAGAAGAGACTGACGAGAGCGATGCTGATATCGAAATCGATTGGGAAAACGTCAATTTCAATACGAAAGACGATGAACCATCAGGGGATTTGGAGTTAACCCTTAGCAGGCCAACGCCTCAACGTCAAGCCACCAACCTCAGACGTAAACCTATTACTCAAGCTGACAAAGATCTTCGATTTGAGATACATAAATTGCATCTCTTATGTTTATTGTCACATGTCGATAGGAGAAATGAATGGTGTAACGATCCCCTTGTTCAAGACTCACTCAGGCCGCTTCTGAACAAGAAGATGTTGGAATTTTTGAGACCGAGAGAGGATTTATCACAGTTTAGTCAGACGGATTCGTTGAAAAGGGGGTTGGAAATGGTGGCTGTTATGTGGAGAACGAAATTTCAGATTACAAAGAGGGGGATGAGGAGGGCGTTGTGGGCAGATGATGAGGAGGATATTAAAAATGTAAGATCTCTCATGTTTATTAATGATACTAGTTCTGACGAGACGATGAATAGTATAAATTACCGGATGATGCAGATGCTTCATATGAAATGACGGATTTTAGGAGGGCGGCATCGGAACTGAAAGGCTCTAGAGACGTAGGAGCACAGCTATTCTGTGCATTGTTACGAATTGCAGATGTTGAAACTCGTCTGGTCTGTTCACTTCAACCCCTATCCTTCACTACCGGCGGCCCATCCATGCCAAAACCACCCAAGCCCAGGACAAAACCCCCACCACCACCACCCGCCCCTTCACCTGGATCCAGCACTTCAACCCTCCTCTCAAACCCACGCAGCCGTCTCGGCCACCCTGGCGCCTCCGCCTACAACCTCCCCACCATCACCCCCGGTCCCTTGCCTCTTACAACCCCCAAACCCAAACCCATCCGCGAATCCCCTTTCCCCATCTTCTGGCTCGAAGTCCTCGACTCCGCGCACCAAAAATGGATTCCAGTCGACCCCCTCGTAACCGAAAGCATCTCCAAACCCCGCTCCTTCGAACCCACCCTCACAGACAAAGAAAACGCCCTCTCCTACGTCCTAGCCTTCTCCCCCGATTCCTCCGCCCGCGACGTAACGCGTCGCTACGCCAAAGCCCCCAATTCCAAAACCCGCAAACAACGCGTTGAATCAGTTCCTGGGGGACAAAAATGGTGGGGTAAAGTGTTACGTCATTATTCGCGTGGTTGGAAAACGGACGTGGAACAAATCGAAGATGGGGAATTAGCGGCGCTTGAGGCGCGAGAACCAATGCCGAAGAATGTGCAGGATTTTAAGAATCATCCGGTCTATGCACTCGAGCGTCATTTACGAAGGAATGAAGTAATTGTTGCAGAGAGGGAAAGCGGGAAAGTGGCTACTGGCAACGGAAGTGCGAGTGCGGGGAGTAAAAAGAAATTAGAGAATGTATATCGACGCAAAGACGTCAAAATATGTAAGAGCGCAGATGCATGGTACCGACTCGGCCGCGAAATAAAAATTGGCGAACAACCTATTAAAACCGTACCTTCTAGAACCACACGAAAAGACAGCGTGGACGAAGAAGAAAGAGGAGAAAGAGCCGGGACAAACCTCTACACCGAATCCCAAACCGAACTCTACATCCCTCCCCCTATAGTAAATGGACGGGTCCCCAAAAACTCTTTCGGGAATATAGATATATATGTTCCATCCATGATTCCCAAAGGAGGTCTACATATCTTGGCCCCGGAATCGATTTACGCGGCGAAATTACTCGGGATAGATTTTGCGGCTGCGCTTACGGGGTTTGAGTTTAGGGGGAGGCATGGGACGGCGGTTTTGAGGGGGGTGGTGGTGGCGAGAGAGTTTGGAGAGGCGCTGGAGTGTGTGGTTGAGGGGATTCAGGCGGAGAGGGAGAGGGAGGAGGAGGAGGATAGGAGGGTCCGGGTGTTGAGGGTTTGGAGGAGGTGGTTGCTGGGTTTGAGGGTTAAGGAGAGGGTTGATGGGTATATTTTGGAGGGGGGGGAGGAGGAGGAAAAAGAACAGGGGATGGGAGAAAAGGGTGGGGATGATGGTGAGGATGAGGGGGGGAGAGAAATGGAAGTGGGTGGGCTCGTGAAAGAGGGCGAGGATGAGGATGATGAGGAGGAGGAAGGAGGTGGATTCGTGAAAGAAGATGAGATTATGGAGAGTGAGGATAGTGAGTTGAGTGATACATATACAGACGAGGATTATGATGATGATGATATGGGTGGTGGATTTATCCCAGAATAAACTTATATATGATACAAGCAAGGCGAATAATGCATTCATTACTTTTTTCTAACCATTTACCTTTTTGATGTGCCAATCCATATGTATCCCTAGAATCGTTACCTTCACCAGACAGTAACGAGCTTCACAGCATCATCTGGTGTCAAGCAAGGATCTTCAAACAATTGTATGCTCACTGAGATATCCCATCCTATCGCGTATCATCCAAAAAAACACAACCATCTCAGCAATTGACTCACCAACGCCCAACCCTCTCCCTCTATTCCCTAACCCCCATAACCCAAGTCATATAGCCCGTAGGCCAAGTATGTCTCTCCCTCCCACTCAAAACCTTCCAGCCGCTCGTATCCCCGCCACTCTTCTTCATCAACGCCTCCACCTCCCCCGCACTCCTCGTCCTCAACGAACTAATAATCCCATCAAATACCAATACGAATGGGATAATCGGGATAATGTATGTGAAGAATAGATGGCCTGGGGAACGCCAGAAATAGAAGGGGGTGATGAACATTATCATGATGCCCATGCCGAACATGGTGATGAGGGAGGAGAGAGTACGTTCTTGGAGTTCGAATATACTGCAGGAGAACGTGTTAGCTTTTTTTTTTTTGTGGGAGGGGAATAAAGGGGAGAATGAGGGGAAATGGGAAACAATGGAAATATACCCAAAACCATCAGCAGTCTCAACTGTATTCTTCAATATCTCTCCACCCAACTCATCACCAAAATGATGAAAAGCTAAATTATACAACCGGAACACTTTTGTCTCTCCCCCTGGTCCACTAATATTCTTCAATAAATCTTTTGGCGCATTCGCTGCATCAACGGATTCAGCTATAAAATTGAGATTCTCGCTATTTTTTGAGGCTGCTGTCCAATCTGGAATGTGTGGATGTAAATCTGTTAATACAAATTGTACCTTTCCATTTCCTTCATCGCCATTAACCGGACGTGGCGAGCGCGGTGTGAGTCCATTTGTTTTATCTTTTGGCGCCGCTGCGACTTCGGCGTAGGAAGCTTCGTGCGTGGCTATTGATGAGGATGTTGAGGGGTGGGAGGCGGTAGTTCTAGAGGAATTGGGGTTTAAATGCGCATTCATGTATACTTCGATATAAGGCGTGGGACCTCCTGCGCCGGCACAGAAATCTACATAGGTGTAGGATGTGACATTGTTAGAGAGGGTACGGGAGAGGGTTGTGGCGACTAATTGGGCTGGGGAGGAGGGTTGGATGATGGGGACGCGGAAGGTCCAGCAGAGGGTTAGGCAGGATTGAATTTTGAGGCGGAGGTATTGAGGGAACCTGGGGAGGGAGGTGTTAGTTATGAGATGAGATGTTGTAAGAGGAAGGATTGGGTAAACGAACCAGGGTTGATCATTGATCTCGAAGAAATGGATTCGAGGACAAATAAGCACCATTTTGGTTTCTTTTCTTTTCTTTTCTTTCTTTTCTTTTCTCTTCGTATCTATCTTCAATTGTACAAATCTTGAGTAATCAAGAAAGAAGAGCGTAGGAAATATCTCCAATTGAAAAGAAAAAGATGATACCTATGTAATTGAAAAGATGTCGTCTCCAAGGTGTGAAACTTGAACACAGTGACGCTAGCACAAAGCATGGCTCCCGAGGTCCTTCATTCCATTTCTTCTTGTGCATAACATATTGCATCACCACATTACCACATTTTTCATTGATTATATGATTCTTTGTTCGATATTGATATTCGTATTGATATCGACCAAATTAAAATGTATATCTTGATAATTGTATCAATTGTTACTGCCATTTTTTTGTCCGGCTTTTTGTTTAAGGGTTCGGAGATCAGGAGGGATGGGAAAACGTTGAGGTGAGTGAGTGAAACACGAATTTGGCACGAGATCACGAGTTTACGCGTTTGTGGTGATAACTCAAGCTCAAGCTCAAGCTCAAGCTCAAGCTCACCAGGACTTTCTACATGTTCATGGCCTTGATATTTTGTATACAACAGCGCATTCATTCGTCTTCCTATCATTTGATACCTTCTTGGGTTCTTCACAACGTTCTATCTCGAGCTCTTTCCCAAAGCAAGCTCATATTTAACTAACCACCCATTTAGACGACCACCAAATACATTACCCTTAGTTGGAAATGGTATTCTCTTCCTTCAAGCTCGTCACAAGTTATTCTCCTGGTTCGTCAAATGTGAACGGAAATTTGGTTTCGAGACATTTGAGATTTCAGTCCCCTCACTACCACCTGGTGTGGTGATAAACGACCCGAAGAATCTCGAGTATGTTTTGAAGAATGAGGGGATTTTTGCAAAAGGGGATTTCTTTAAGAGGAGATCGTGGGATTTATTTGGTAATGGTATTATCAATGCTGACGGGGACTTATGGAAGGTGCAGCGAAAAGCTGGCTTGAATTTCTTGAATGTTGCAAATTTGAAAGTTCTTACCGATGTGGCACTTCCACAGTATCTCGGGGAGGCTTTGACGCAGCTTACGCTTGCAAGAGATGACAATATTGTTGATTTGGAGGCTATCTTTCATGGGTTGACTACGAAGCTCATGGGTCGGATGGCATATGATGTAAAGATAACTCTGCTTCTCGTCATGGAATTTGCACTGACAATTGTTAGATGGATATGCATTCGGGCGATCCATTCTCCTTAGCTTTCGAGTATGCTTCTGGGGCTACTGGTGAAAGGTTTCAAAATCCTCTTTGGCCTGTGACTGAAATGGTGTTTGGTAGTCGTTTTAGATCATCAATAGCAAAGGTTAAAGCATTTGGTGCTGTAATTGTGTCGAATGCTGTCATTGCTCGAAACGAGAAAAGGCAGACGAAAACAGAAACAAGCTCTTTGGATTCTATTTCTGGCAGTCTAATCAACTCTTTGTTGGACTCGATTGACGATCATCAAATGGTGGCTGACGCAGCTCTAAATTATCTTTCTGCAGGTATTTATCACATCAAATTAACGTGGGTATTACCCAGCTGAGAATTTCTAGGTCGAGATACTACCGCGCAAGCACTAACTTGGACTTTTTATCTTCTCATGCGTAACCCAAGAGTGATGGATATAGTACGACTAGAATTAATCTCTCTAATCAAAGAGGACCCATACAGGACCTCCACATCATACAAACCTACCGATGTCCCATATATCATGGCTGTCTTCTATGAAACTTTAAGACTCTACCCGCCAGTACCTTTTGAGATCAAACAATGCGAGCAAGCAACCACACTACCTGACGGAACATTTCTTCCCAAGAATGCTGTACTTGTCTGGTGTCCATGGGCAATGAACCGATCAAAGACAACTTGGGGCGAAGATGCTGATAATTTCAGACCCGAGAGATGGCTAGAAGATGGAGTTATAATTTCAAAAACTGCTTTTGAGTACCCAGTATTCAATGGAGGACCTCGCACTTGTCTGGGAAAGAAGATGGCAGAAGTTGTGGCTGCCCAAGTCATTGCAACATTAGTGAAGCATTTTAACTTTTTTCCAATTGATCAGAAAGAGAGAATCAGTAAGAATAGTCTTACTTTACCCATGAAGGGCGGCCTACCGTGTAGAGTCAGTATTTACCTGGGTCAATGAAACATGGTTCTCCTATACAGGTTCATGACAGATATTCGTGATCGGAGGTCAAGCAGTTATGGGTTATTAATCAAACCATATTGGACCATAGATAATCCATTGTTCAAATTGGATCGAAATGTTGATACTTCGGGTATGTTGAATGGGTGAGTTGAATGGGTGAGTTGAATGGGTGATATGCAGGTTCCTCATATTATTCGGGATTTAGTCTATTTTGTTCAATTGCCGAGCTTGCTTGGATTCGATTTCGACATGCGAAAGTTAAAGCCTTTTCATTCATCGATTGCTTCGGAAAACGACTAGACGTTCAAAAGAGATCTGAGTTCACCGCAGAAGTGTAATTAAGGATATCTTTGTTCCCCTCCATTGTTCAAATCTCAACCAATCAGAAGCGTAATTATCTCGAGTGAGGTCAGTCCTGTGAGCGGATTACAAAGACAAAGGAAGCAACCCCGCGGCCTTTTTCAGATTTGACAAACATCAGCCAACATATACACATAGTTAAAGCATCGGCTGCGGAATATTACCCCGCTATCCATGTATATATGGAGAGACGATGAGCCATATTATTGATCTCCATCTGTTGTCTTTAATCACCCAACGAGCTTCCTCAATGTCTGGCACCCAATTAAAAAATATATCCGCCGATGGCGTCAACATCTTCTACCGAGAGGCTGGATCCTCTGAAGCGCCCACTCTCCTTCTCCTTCATGGTTTCCCTAGCTCTTCCCATCAATACCGGAATCTGATTCCTCTCCTCTCCAAGAAGTATCATATCTTAGCCCCCGACCTCCCTGGTTTCGGCTTTACTGAAGTTCCCGAATCTCGAAACTACAAGTACACATTTGATTCTCTTACCACTTCAATCGAGTCTTTCTTGAGCGAACTCAAGGTCCAAGAATACTCCATCTACATCTTCGACTACGGAGCTCCTGTCGGTCTCCGCCTTGCGCTTCGTCATCCAGACGCCATCCAATCGATAATATCCCAAAATGGCAACGCATATTCCGAAGGACTTGGCGAATTCTGGGCCCCCTTCAAAGCAATGTGGGCAACCAAAAACCCCTCAGAACTCGCCGCCTCTCGAGAATCCCTCCAATCCCTCACCTCCCTGGACTCCACCAAATGGCAATACGTGACCGGCACCCCCTCATCCCATCTCCATCAAATCGCACCCGAATCCTACACCCTCGACCACGCCCTCCTTTCCCGTCCCGGAAATACGGAAATCCAACTCGATCTCTTCTACGATTATCGTACGAATCTCGATTTCTACCCGCAGTTTCAGAAATTCTTTAGGGATACCAATGTGCCGATTCTCGCGGTTTGGGGAAAGAATGATCAGATTTTTGTTCCGGCGGGCGCGGAGGGGTTTAAGAGGGATAGTGGGAATTTGGTGGTGCAGTTTTTGGATGCGGGACATTTTGCTTTGGAGACTAACGCTGAAGAGATTGCGGATGCGATTCTGAGGTGGAGAGAAGTTTAGGGGCTAGGGGGGTGGAGTGGGAGGAGATGGAAATGTTTGGCGTTTTTTGCGTGGGCTTATAGGCATATCGTTACTGGAACTTTGGAAATGAAAAGTATTGCAATTTTATCATCTTTCCTGGAGTAATCACAGGTGTATCCCATAATCCGGAATACAGTCCAATAGTACAAGAAGTTTGAATCTTTCCAAAGATTTAGATATTCCAAATGATTTAAAAGATTTAAAAGATTGATAGATTTCTGAACACTGAAACTTTAGATCTAGTCTGCTGATATGGAATATCGGACACCCTGATACTTTTGCCCTGTTTAAGAATGTGATGAGGATCGGGATTGGGCTAATGAATCAATTATAATGGGGGATATCTTTGCTTTCTCCCTCCTGGATGGCAATAGCCGTGGCAGCAACTTCGTCTCGTCGAGAAACTCTGTCCTGTCCGAGAAACGACCATTATATCGTTATACCATTTAGGACATCCATCAACCCAGATATTTCTGGTAATATTTTGATGGTTCCTTCGCCTTGGCCCTTGGATGCTCCGATGCAAAAGCGTGGATCCATTTTGATATCGGCGTGAAATATCAAAGACGGAAATCAGAAAGACAGGCTGAAGCCATTTCAAACATTTTGGATTCACGTACCGCCAAAATGGATAGTAGAAGGTCTTATTTTATTTGGCGTTTGGGAGAGAGCCTCAAAAGTTTATCTTAGGATGGCATATTAATTCATCGGAATGGAAGATTGCTCGGGTCATCATCTTCTAATCAGGTTATCCACGGATTTCAAAAATTCAATCCTTAACGTAATCTAGTGATGGAGTAGATTTGCTATATCTGTATTTTGAACGGGCTTGAAGGTTGATAGGGCTTTGTTCTCCTACTTACGTGTATCTATGGTCAAAACTAAATTTTGCTTTTCTGGTTCATGTACTCAGAAATAATGAATCTAATCTCATGAAGGGAAAACTTGACTCTAAGCATCGGACTTTTTAACGGTCAACATCTCTATGTAATAATGACCAGACCGAAGGTTTTAGCCCACCCAACATCCTAAGTTTTCCATTAAATTCACGGGCTAGTTTGTTTGACTCTAGATTTTCTATTTTGCTTTTGGTTCAGACTGCTACAGTAGACAATTTACACAATGCCGAATCATAAAGAGATTGTATACTCTCTGCATAAAGGTTATAAAACACTACAGTAGAGTTATCTAAAGAGAGGTTCGAGTGTTTAAAATCATATTTTGCAGCCTGCGACACAATCTATCCTGCTCAATTCCTTCCATTGTATATAGCGTAATGAAATCATGTGTTTTCGCCTTCCAACCCTGGATTCGTTTGTGTGTGTTAAGTGACCACATCATTTATATTCTGATAAAAGGTACCGAAAAACCATCGTGCTGCTCGCCCTTATTTGAAATATTAAATGTCCGTTGCTTGAGGGGGAGTAGGGGCCTTACACTTCCCCGTGACACGTTTCCCCCAGTGCGTTTAGTAGTCCAGACTGCAGTCCAAAAATAAGTGACTCTTAACCATACTATTCATTCAAAGCAGTCAATTCACTTGAAGCATCCAATCAGTATAAAGAATTAAAACTCATTCAAACATTCATAGCCATTCAAAGATTGAAAGCTCTTCAAACATTAAAAATATATCATATGTAGTCGTTGCAGTCCAGACTATTGGTCGCACTGCTCCCCTCATTTTGGCTCCCACCTACTATCATTTAGTTTTGGGAATTGAATCCATTCCATGCCTTTCATACAACCAGAATCAACATTGTTAGCCAAGATAGTACAATGACCTATTTTCTTTCACGGAGATGCGTGTCATACTCGATAGCACCGATATTTGTAATCTTAATTCCCATATATTGAGCGAACGCGGATGATTGGCACAAATAGGGAAAAGAAGGGGCGCGGTCTCAATGTTTAATTTATAGTGACATTGATATTTAGGATATTTGAAGAGATTAATAGTGAACAGTGTCTTTATTACTTATATTCGGGTATTGATTTTTAGGTTTCAGAGGTTTTAGGCTCTAGGGTTGTGATGTCTGGGAATGTTTACTGTGTCTTAGGGCTGAGGATTAGGCTTTGGTCTGAGTGAATGATAGTGAAGGAGGGGAGGTAATAACAGGTGGGTACTTCCTCGATTTTGGGATTTATATTGTGTTCTTTGGTGGGAGTTCGTGAGAATGTTCTTTGATTACTACATTATACACTTCGTTCCATTACCACCACAATTTGGGAAAGGGGATTCGCTTATTTATGAGATGGCAATTGCTACTCTGTTTCTCCATATGAATTGTACTCTCCCCCCCCCCAAACAAAAGTTAAAAATTGGGCTGGGAGTAGGGCAAAAGATTTAACCTTTGTTCAAGGGAGGGGAGATTAATTTATGTTTCATTACAATTAGCCATGATTGAGCGATTTCATTTAAAGTTGTTCAACTATTCATCTCGCTTACACGAAGCTATACCGAGCCTAAACCCTAATCTAGAACGAAAAAACCCCCAGCAACTCACGCTAGAGACTGCAAGTTCATCAACAACATACTTAACTGCAATACGTTCTACACATGCCTCCTCATTTCTTTCATTTTCCCCGGATCCTAATAAATGGATTCTAGAACATTTTGTGAGGATTGATGAAGCTATTCATTCCTCGTTCTCCAGCCAATAATCTAAGTCGGCTTCTCTTTAGCTCACAGCTGCTTTCTTAACAATAAAGTGTTCTATCTATTCCTCACCCAGGTAACCATCCAATATAACTTCCCAATATTGCACTATTTTCAAAACACTGAAATTTACCCTAATGTTCATCATCTAGAAATCTTTCGATACTCTAACTCGATTCTTCAATGTTTCACCACCATTGGAACAATCTATTATTTTCATTTATTTAATTCCACTTTCTTTTACTGCTTTAAAAACATCAAATCTTTGGAAGTCACAATACAATACATCGCTTCATATTAATCCTTATACCAATCTTTGTCCTAATCAGTATGCCACCAAAACGGAAAGCAATATCTGAATTATCTGATAATCCTCATACTACCAAGGCACGAAATCGTTTAAACAATCGTAATGAGTTCGAAATTCGAATTGAAAAAGCTAAAGCAAGTGATCAAGCAGCAATCACATATCGTATGAAAGGAGTTTGTCGATCAACAGAGTGGGATTAAGCAGATGCAGATGAAAAAGCTAGGATAAAAGAACGGATCAAACAAGAGGTTATCCACAAGTGGTGAGCAAATATGAAACAATTTGAATTTGAATATATTCTGATATTGATAATGTAGAAATTAGTAAATTAATGGGTATTTATGTATCAATCATCGCACGACAATTAGGATATGGAGAGAAAAAATTATATAATATTTTCTAGTTTTAATGAGTTTTAAAAATTTAAATAATTATAATAATAATATAGAATAGATTATTATATCAAATAAATAAAAGATATAAAGAATTTAATTTAAAAAGACAAGATAGCATTTAAGCTTTTGTTTTTGTATTTGAAAAAGAGCTTATATGCTATCTTGTCTTTTATATTTTTTTATATTAATTGATAAACAGTTAATTAGCTAGATTAGCAAACTAACAATAATAACCAAATATCGTCAGCAAGCCAATTGGGGATAGAGACTCAGCTGATAGCTCGCTGGCCCGCTGATTGGCCATTCTGGTTATCACGGGTTCACTACCCGTTCTAGCTAGCTTAACCAAAGTAGATGCCTTAAGCATCTACTATCCATATAATCAATCCTCACTCCAAAACCCTTTTATTCTCTTTATAGAATATCATTTTGTTATCTAAATACCCTACCCATATCATAATAATATATTTTATTTTTAAAAAAGCTTTACTATAATAATATAATTTAACTTTAATAAATAAGAATATTTATTTACTATAATTCTATAAAACTAATAATAATTTATATTATGATTTTTTATATTATATTTTTACTAATTAAAGAAAATTTAAAATATATTTTAAAAAATTTTTAAAAATAAATATTATAAATATTAATAATATAATTAAAACAGAATCTACAATTTCTGCTTTTATAACTTCAACTTTAACCCCAATTACTTTAATATTAATTAATTTAGTAAATTATATTTAAGATATTTATAAGTGATAATAATTTGTTGTATATAAACTTAGTATTATTGAAAAATCTGAACTTTGAAACCTTAAATCATTTATTTAAATCATTGTTAAAGTTAACCCTAATAACATTGATTTTTTAATTATTAAATATTTAGAATATATTTTCTTTATTATTAATAATATTATAATATAAACTTTAACTAATATTATAGTATTTATAAAAAAAAACAAAAAATACAAAATTATAATTAATATTTTATAAAACAAAGTTATTTAATTAAAAACTTTATTATCTGCAAATCCGAATTTATTAAATATTATTCATATTCTTAAACAAAATATTAAAAATCTAAAAATTTTTAAAAAAAAAAAACCAATATTATAGCTTAACAAAACAAATACTAAGGTTAAAAATAAAAACTTTAGATTATTTAAAAAAACAAACTTTTAATATATCCTATCAAACAAAAAAAGTTATTCCATATAATCTTTTTAATAAAAAACATGATTTAAAAAAAATATTTTGCAGATATTCAAGATATTCTTAATAACAAATCCTTATTTATTTCAATTAACAATTTTTTAAAGAAACTTAATAATTTTTATATTTTTATTAATATTAAAAAAGAAATTTCTATTAAATTCAATAATTTTAAAATAAACGACAAAATACTTTTCCCCATTTTCTTTATTTAACTTGAATATTTAGGTAATTTATATTACAAAACAAATAGAGATATAATATAAACAATAAAAATAAAGGTTATTAATAAACTATAAATAATAATTTATTAGAATATAAATTTATATATACTTAATGATATTAACAAATAAAAAACTAAATTCTAAATTTAAAATTAGAATATTAAAAAAAATAATTATTATTTCAAAAGTTTGAAACTATTAATAATAAACTTAAATTAATTATAATAAGAATATTAAAACTTAATACTATTATTAAATAAAGATAGTTTAATAAATCTTGATACTTTTAATATTAAGAAACAATATATAAAGGAATAAGAATATACTTAGGGATTATATTATTATTATAAGGAATTAGGTTATTTTGTTTAGTAATATAAAGCGAAAAAAGCAATGGATATATTAAAAGCAATTTATAGTAATATAGTTCTAAACTTATATTCTTAAAATTAAATACTTAAATTAGTTTTTTATAGTAATTTCTAAAACAATTAAAATAATAATTATATTAATTTATAATAATAACTTTTTTTGAATTTATAAGTTTAATGAGAAGGATATAGCAATTTTCTAATTATATAATCTTAAGGATTCTATTAATAATAATATTAGTTTAATAATTTTTAAAAATATATAGAAAAGGGATTTATTATATTTAAAAAAAGTATATTGAATATAACCTTATAAATTATTTTTTTAATCTTTTTTTAAAAATTAGGAAATACTTAATCTCTACAAAAAGATGTTTATAAAAATCCTTAATAAAT
>NGKJ01000047.1:214342-239425 GCA_002162495.1 Myriosclerotinia curreyana | reverse complement strand
CCCCTCCCCCTCTACCTCGTTGGAGTGAACGTGGTGGTCTTGGTCTTTTTTATATAGAAAATATAAACTCTCTCCCGTACTGAGATTCAAGCTTATTTATACACCAATATGAAAAGCTTCATATTCCTCAAATTTGTTAACATAATCTGACCTGCTTTGTTAAGAGATGAGGAGAATAGATGCGTTGATCTGCTCTGAGTACAAAGTACGAGTACTCATGATGAGTGAGCGTTGAGTTGCTAAAGTGAGGGGAGTTTGAAGTGAAGTTTTTCAATTGGAATTTGATGTTAACGGAAAATTCTTGAGATGGTCGGTCTATCAGGTAAAATTGAAAATTTCAGATGTAATAAATATTCAACACTAAACCACAAACCACAAACCATACAACTCAAACACATTCGAAGCCCTCAAACAAGATCATTGATCATTGATCATTGATCATTGATCTTTCAATTCGAGACCGTCTTGGAGATTTGAGATACTCTTACCATACCTTCAAGTCAGTATTTTTCTCGCGTCGCGTTTCCCATCATCATCATCATCATCGTCGTCGTCGTCGTCGTTGTTGTTGTTGTTGTTATTGTTGCCCAAAATTCGAAAGCAACAATCAATCATCAACACCTAGTATTACTTTAATACCCAGCTTTCAAAGACTCGAATTGAAACAACTTCTGGTATTGATTGCTGATTTTATATCTAGAATAAAGTAAAAAAGTAATACAATTTTGGTATACCTCTCCTACATTTCTTGTTTACCTGCCTTGGACTAGAAGTCGAAGTCTCATACTCACACTACCGTAAGTCATCCCACCAACCATCCTTCATGTATTGATTCTAACTAAATTCCGTTAGATATCTTACTCTTGTATAAAGATAATCCTTCATCATGCTACCCGAAGGTCTCTATAGCAGTTATAAACGATATAAAGAAGACACCAATATATTCTCTACATGGCTTGGTCAGACTGCTGTCAAATGTGGATATAAACCAGACATTCATGCCAGAAGAGTCTTCTCGAACTCATCCACTACCTCCGAATCAAGTTCATATTCTGCTTCATCTTCCTCGTCAATCTTTTCTGCTGCCTCCACCACCTCTACTTCAAGCTCTATTTCAAACTCCTCAACCTCCTCCGGCCTCTCCAAACCCGCCAATCCTTCTACGACTACTGGTCGTCTAAAGGGGAAAGCTAGAAAGAATGCCAAAAAAGCAAAATTATCTGCTGTCAAACCCGCTACGCAGGTATTTGAATGGACGGTAGTTATTATCAGTACTAGAGATTTGGTTGAACAAGCAAAGGTTATTGCTGACCAGAGAAAGACGACTATAATATTCCCTTCCGTTGTCCATCGCTTGGCTGAGCGTGCCATCGATGCTCGTAAACGATTCCTAAAATGGTTTCAGAAGGCACGATCTGAGGACGAAGACGTCAACGCATCGCATGAACATTTTATTGGAGTTCTTGAAACTATTCTGGATATTTTGAAACCCTGTTACGAAAGCAACATGAAGGGAAATGGACATGGTGTTGGCGCGGAGCCTAAAGGGAAAGAGAATTTGGATATTCCAATCAATATGTTCGAAATTTTGGACGTGGAGGACATTGCTGATGAAGATCTTCCTGCTTCTGGTTTCAAACCTGGGCATGCTGAGACCACCACCAAATCTGCTCCCTTGGAAATATACCAACTGGATACGGATCCCGATATCGATGTACCTTTCATTGCATTTTGCTTTTTTGAAGATTTGCACAGAATTCAAGAGTTCGTCAAAGATACTTGGACTAGTCAAAAGAATGGTGATCTGGACATATCTACCGCCTATCTCTTGACCAACTTTGCTGTTAGTATTGTAAGTATATGATTCTACATTCCTCAATCCGCAGTGTCGGATATCTTTTCCGCAATACCATACTCATACACTGGTTTCACGATTTGACTCATCATATAGGTCCAACAAGAAGAAGCTCGAATTTTAAAAACTCTCCCAGCTCAATACGTCAATCGGGAGTCGACGATGTTGAATATAGTAGACAAATTATACTTCCCAACCATGGAACATTTTCAGGCCCCGAAAGAAGAGAACGATACAACCGACCTTGACGACTTTTTGTATTACCCAGTCTATCGAATCATCAATAAGACTCTCCGCGCATTACAAGATTGTCAACCCAAAAATTTTCCGCCTGCCGTACCACCAATATCACTATCCTTGTTGTATAACGGGGTCCAAAGGCAATCAACAATAGATAGGCAACAAGAGGACGATGTGAAGCTCACTCAATTCTTGTTAGAATTGGCTATCCAAGACAAATTTAAGGCTTACGGAGGTTTCACAGCCCCTCCAAATGAACATGAGGATATCATCACACGCTATCTTCGACTTTTCATTCGCACAAAAGATTCTGGTAGACTTATGTCAACCTGGATGGTTTTTGGAGCTGCATTACTTCTCGATATTGTCAGTACAAAGTTCTAGCTACCCCATGTCTACCACGTTCAAAAACTAACTTCAATCTATAGTGGCGAATCCTTGGGGACCATCTAGGAGATTCTTATGAAAAGCTTCTGCAGAAAAGCGCAATGGCAAAAGCAATGATACTTTATACTTCTCCCGGAACAATGGAGTATGATTGTACCAGACAAGATTTCATCGAAATATGGAAGGATATTCATGACATCATTGAGCACGACCCGATCCCTTATATGAAACATACTTGGCTCTCGACCATCTGCCATATGAATACTGACGATACGGACGAGATGCTAGCCTGGAACGTCTATTCTATGCAGGAGAATCAAACCAAGGAGAAAGTATCGCGTATGGATGAAGACTTGCAAGCATCTCCAAATCTTCCTAAGGACCATGAATTATGTGCGGCCGAAATAGAAATCATGAATACAATCAAATTGAAGAATTTATCTACGAAATGGATTCGGCATTCATCAGATCCAACATTCTTTCTTCATCAGAATCCTCTCTGTACCGGTTTACAAACATTGAGATTAAAGCTCTCTTTGGAAAGAGCCGGGCTTGAATTTGTTCTATCAAATGGGACAAGCTTTTCTATTGCACACATTTACAATGCCGGACAACAGATGAAGTATATCAAAGGCGAGTGGGCCGGTTTGGAAAAATTTATTGATGGCAACTTACATGATATATTCACGGGAGGTCGACCCAAGACTACCCAAGAGTTCTACAGTAAGTTTTGATTCATTCCCTTGTCATCACCATCAAGATACACCGTCATGTAGAGAATTTATCATGATTAACGAAATACTGACATCTCATAGCACGAGCACTGCTAGGTATGGGATACTCATCGACAAACTTGGTTCAACGTCGACGACAGGGTCAAATTCAATGGCGCGACGTCTACGATAAGTGGAAACAACCCGACGTCTCCAAGTTTCTCGAACAAGCACACTTATCCAAAGGCGACATGAATATCAACGGTGACACCATCGCCCGATGCATGTTCCGACTTCGAGAATTCGCGCTTGCGAGTCAAAAACTTCCAGAATCAGAAGCCAAGAAATCATCCGTTCTTCATCGTACACCCATTCAGATCCTTGGCGAGCTGAGAGATTTTCTACCCGCTGTTGTGGAGAATATGGAAATCGACTACATCACCGTAACGCGCAAATGCGATATTCTAATGGCCCAGCTCCATCTCGTCTTGGCGCGATCGGGATTCGTGGTTCCGGTCATGGCTCATCGGGGAAGTGAAAACTTTCAACTGATGATTAATATCATGGGACACCATGCACAAAATCTTCATCCGGATATCCTCCAGATCGCTGCACATGAAATTGCCCAATTTATCGACCGTGGCGATGCCGATTGGATTGCGGATGTGAAAGCGTTGGCGGTTCCTTCTTACATGGTTAAGGTATCGGCGCTCCAGATGTGGGAAGCGGCGAAACAGTTTACGGCGTCTCAGATTCCATATGGTGCTGTGCTACGCGCTATGAGATATAATCATATTGGTATGATTGAGAAGAAAACAAAGAGGCCGCTGTGGAGGGGGTTTGTAAAACCGGTGGTATTAGAACGCGGGATGAGCACGGGTGGACTTACCTTGGGTGGGCATTCGATTATGTTGGAGCTGGGGGTGGGAAAATCGGGAAAGAAGAGTTTGAGTACTACAGGTCTTACCTTGGGTGGGAAGTCCATCATGTTGTGATTGCAGCCGGGAAACTCGAAAAAAAATCTTGCCGATACTTGTTGTTACTGTTGATGAAGTTTAAGATTTCTAGGGTGTCGGAGTGGTTCTATAAATATGAAATCGATTCGTAGACCTGGATATTAATACTTTGTTATGAAGTAAAATAACTATTAATTCATTTATACTAATTCATACACCTACTCCTAAGTTAACCCCGCACCCCGCACCCCGCACCCCCCTTTTCAATTCTTCGCTAAGATTTTGACTTGACTAATTCTTTAACTGACTGCCAATGAATAGTTTTATTTTTTGATTCAATTAATAACTTTATCTTTAATTCTATTGAATGTGTTTCTTGATAGTTAGTATATCTCTGGTTCTAAGGTGTGGGAATTTATATAGTGGGTGGGTGAATTTGTGATTGTGATAATTTGGTAGTTTTGATTTAGTTGAGTTAGATTCAATTTTATTTAATTCAATTCAATTCGATAACAAAAGAAGTTAATATTTAAGGTTTGAAGATAGAAAAATATTTTATATAATGCTTTTATATAAAACTTTCAATTTTACTTTTTAAATTTATTTTAATATAATGAATATAATCAAGAAAAAATATTCTAAGTAATTTATTCAATTATAAATAAAGTTGTAATTAGTATATTAGTATTGAAAAAAAATATTCATTTTATAAAAGACTTATTGAATTTATATTCAAGCACGGACCATCTCCTCTTAGTCTCCGGAGTTAATCCGAGATCCACCCACACGCTATTATATAATTATGATTGGTAAGCAACCTTAAACACGAACCTGTCACCAAACAGAGCTTAATATTTCGATACTCTATCGCGTCTTTTCCCCGACCTTACAATTTCTCCTGTCAAGCCATCACCATCATCATCAACATCGACCATCTTGAAAAGATTGCGCATTTGTTTTTTAATATCCTAGTGATATCTCTTGTTTTTCTTTTCATCCTCAACTCTAATTGAGTTACGACACTACCAGGAACACTTCACCATCTCTTTTGCGCAAACTTGAAGCTATACCAATTGCAATAATGCCTCCTCGTAAGTCGCACATTGAAAATCGCAGAGTCTTTAGAAGCTCAGTCCCCAGCTGAAGTTTCATCACCAATACTGAAGCCTTCTGGATTGGAACAATTGTTCGGCATGCGCTTACCTTTTACAGAAATCAGCGATGATGAGGCTTCGGTTTCCGATATCAGCCAACAAGAATACGAAAAAGATTTCAAGGTTAAAGGCAGGAAGGATGAGTCGGAGCCTGAAGAAGAGTTGAAGGTTGAATCTGATGAAGAAGGGGATGAGGAACAAGGAGATGATGAGTATGCGATGAACTTTCATGGAATGAATGTTTACATTCAATGATTAACGGATGCGCAGATTTGTGGTTGAAAAGATCTTGAAGCATGCTATTGACGAGGAAGTAAGTGAGTCCTTTAACTATTGTAGGATTTGGCATCTCTAACACTGTTTAAAGGGTGTCTTGAGATTCCAAGTCAAGTGGGAAGGGTATGAGAAGAAGTCTGAATTGACTTGGGAACCCGAGGAGAATTTGTAAGTCACATTTGTTCCTCGATATATTACTTGACTGATCATAAGCTTTTAGGGAAACTGCGCAAGAAATTCTTAACGCGTATCTCGAAAAGGTCGGCGGTAAGGAAAGCCTTATGGATCAATTTAATGAGAAGAAAGCCGAGGCAGCGGAAAAAAAGCAAGGAAAAAAGCGTGGACGACCAAGCATGGGCGCTGGTACTCCTCAAACCAATGGAAAGAAGTCAAGAAGGAATGGTCACCCATCATCATCCACACCACCTGCATCCCTCGAGCCTGCTCAATTCAAACCACCAAGTGGAAGTTGGGAAGATGACGTTGTTACTATTGAAGCTATGGAGGGACCAAATGCGGAAGTTATTGTCTACTTGACATGGAAAGGTGGATACAAGTCGCAACATCCATTGCATCAAGTATACAAACGTTGCCCTCAGAAGGTAGAGCCTTCAAATTTCCATTCGAGTGTTCCAAGCTAACGAGAAAAACAGATGCTCAGTTTCTATGAAAGACATTTGTACAGCCTCTTCTTATGACCCCCTCTCCTATATGTTGCTAATATCATCACAGGGTTTTCAAAAAGACTGAAGAGGAATCATAAACCCCCTTTGTCACGCAACCTGAATTCTACAAACCTCACGTCTTCCAGTCTACCACAATGGTCATTTATTCTCTAGTTCATACTTTTTTATTTTATCAGCACCAATAGTGCATATGTAAAGGGCGTCTTCATACTCAAGTGTTATTTCAACTTTCATTATGGTTTTGATTTCCATTTCCGTCTGCCCTTTAGCAGGAGTTTACGGTTAAGGGCTTCAGGGTAGTCTATTAGCACCGGAGATGACTTTGGCTTCTTTTGGCTTGAGTCACTATAGCGCTAGTGACTCGATATGTAGGTACTCTTAGTAAGAAAAATGGATAACAATAAATAAGTTAATCGAATTATTATTGTATTGGAAATAAATGTAGAATGCCTGTGGTGGTTTTATATTGTAAAAGAAGATCTTATATGTTTGTTTTAATGCTGAATTGATTTCAGTATATTGAATTAACTACCTACCTAGTTAGTTAAGAATCAATCAAGCAAGCAAGCGGGTAAGCAAGCGGGTATGGTTAGGTATTTTTTGTACGGCGTTTTAATTGGGGGTTTGAGGAAGTTTTGGTGGTTTGTTTGATGGATACTTTTGGTAAGAAGAATAGGTACGTAGTACTTTCGATATACAAAATTTTCTGGTATAAAGGCTTTTTGTGGAAATTGGGATGGTCTCTAGATCTCTAACATTGACAGTGGAACAACAATAACAAGAAATTTGTATGGATTCTGAATAATTCTATCGACTGGATACTTATAAAAGATCTTTACATTGATTAGAGTATGATGGATGTTCTTTTAGACTAGACAGAAATGATTGGCTGGGAGGAATAGATGGTCACGTAGAGAGAATATTTCCTGGAGTAATGTCTTCGTGCGGCCAGAATCTTACTTTGAAGATGCTTTCGTTGATTAGATTTATACATCTCATATCCCGCCCGCACTATAAAATAATAATAATTAAAATCTTTAATCTTGTTTTGAGATATTCGAGCGTTATAATTTTCTTTACTTTTTATTATATTAATAAAAAAGCCTTAGTAATTTTTTAATTTTTTAATAATTTATTACTTTTAAAAATAATTTCATTATTACAAAAAATATTCAAAATATACAAATAACAAATATGAAAATATAATTGAAATTAGTTTAATTAATTTAATTTAAAATTTAAAATTAAAATCAATTTGATATATTTTTATTATTTAATATTAAAAAAAATATAAAAATTAATGAATCTCATTAAAATAAATAATTAACGAATTATTGAAAAAGTAACTTTGATTTGATCAAATTACAGTACAAATACTTCGTACTCCGTACAAAATTGCCAAAAAGCCATATCTGATTATCGCCTGCCTGAGGCCAAAAAGACACCCTTGTTCCCCCTCCCCCCTCCCCCCAACCACATCCGACCCATGTCTTAAAAATTATTCCCCTCCAAAGATTTTTTTTATTTTAATTTGATCCATCTCCATCTCTCACTTCAACTCCATCTCCATCTTCATCCAACATTGAAGGTCGGAACAATCTTTTTTGAACCACTTCAACCACTTTAACCCCTTCAACCTCTTTTTTGGTCATTCATTTTCATTCATTTTAGTCATTCGCATGAGATACATGTGAAAGTCTTTTCCAAAATGGATCAACAAAGATTTCTTGACCTCTTAAAGGGTGTTCAAACTCGTAGGTTTCTTTCGAGTCGCAATAACCCCTCCATTTTTGCTAATTTTCATCTTTTACAGCTGATACCGAAATTGTCAAGGCCGCAACCACAGAATTAAGAAAGACCTACTACCCAAACCCAGAATCACTTCTTTGGCTTATCGAGATCTTTATTTCCCATGGAGATCAAGCAATCCGACAACAAGCTGCCGTCGAGGCTCAGCGCTTGGTAAAGAAGCATTGGAAAAACATTTCAGATGCTCAAAAACAACAAATTAGAGAACAACTTCTACAAAAGACTTTAAATGAAGAGGTCAAATTGGTGCGACACTCTGGTGCTCGTGTTATTGCTGCTATCGCCGGTGAAGATATTGAGAATGGTCAATGGGCCAATCTTCCTGATACTCTCGCACAAGCCGCAGGATCTCCACAAGTCTCCCACCGTGAGGTTGGAGTTTTCATTCTCTTTACCTTACTCGAGACTGCTTCACCTTACTTTGCTGAGCAAACTGCTGTTCTCTTCAATATTCTCAGCAAGACAATTCACGACCAAGAGAGCACGGATGTACGAATCAACACTTTGATTTGTCTTGGTGCGGTTGCCACAATGATCGAGCCAGATGAGGACCCAGAGAGTTTAAAACTCTTCCTTGGAATTTTCCCACAAATGGTCAATACCTTGAAGAATTTTATCGATGCCAAGGAGGAGGACCGCACGGTACAGGCTTTCGAGGTTTTCCAAACTTTATTGGGTTGTGAATCAGCTTTGATCGCACCTCACTTCAAGGACCTTTGCAATTTCATGCTTCAGATTGCTGCCGATACCAACAACGAGAACGACGCTAGAACTCAAGCTTTGTCCTTCCTTATGCAATGCACCAGATATAGAAAGATGAAGATCCAAGGCTCCAAGGATTTGGGTGAGAAGATCACTATGACGAGCATGCAAATCGCTACAGAGCTCGAGGATGATGATGATGAAGACGACGAGACTTCCCCAGCTCGCTCTGCATTGGGACTCCTCGGTTTACTCGCAGAAAGTTTGCCACCTCGCCAAGTTATCGTTCCTCTCCTCAACGCTCTTCCACAATACTCAAACTCTCCAGATGCACGATACCGTCAAGCAGGTATTCTTGCGCTCGGCATGTGTGTTGAAGGTGCACCGGATTTCGTCGGTACTCAAATGGATAGTTTCTTGCCTATCGTTTTCAAGCTTCTCGAGGATCCAGAAAGTGGTGTTAGACATGCTGCTCTTAATGGTGTTGCCAGATTGGCAGATGATCTTGCTGAAGATTTACAAAAGACTCACGAGCATCTCATCCCTGCTCTCCTCAAGAACCTCGATGCTGCTATGCAACATGCAGCTGGCGGAAACAACGATAAACAGACTCTTGATACTATGAAGGCATCATGTGGTGCATTGGACTCCTTAACTGAAGGTATGGATCAAGACATTGTCAAGAACTACCTCCCAACTCTTGTCCCACGCCTCACCCAATTGTTGGACCACCCCGACATCGGTGTCAAATCTTCTGCCGCAAGTGCTCTTGGTTCTCTTGCAAGCTCTTCTGAGCAGGAGTTCCTTCCATTCTTCAAGGGCACCATTGAGAAGATGGCACAGTTCGTTGAGTTGAAGTCAAGCAATGATGAGCTCGACCTCCGTGCTACTGTCTGTGATTCTATTGGCAGTATGGCATCAGCCGTTGGCGCTCAGGTCTTCCAACCTTATGTCAAACCATTGATGCACGCAAGTGAGGAAGCTTTACACCTCGACCACCCCCGTTTGAAGGAAACCAGTTACATCCTCTGGAGTACTTTGGCAAAGGTTTATGAGGAAGATTTCACACCTTTCCTTGAAGGAGTTGTTACTGCTTTGGCTGCCTGCCTGGATCAAGAAGAAGATAACCTCGAAGTTGAGCTCGGTGAGCACGCCCAAGACTTGCTTGGCCAAGAAGTCATTGTTGCTGGCAAGAAGGTCAAGGTTGCTGGCGCTACCGATGTCGAAGATATTGATGATATTGATGATATTGATGATGACGATGATGAGGAAGATTGGGATGATCTTACCGCTGTTACCGCTGTTGCCATGGAGAAGGAGGTTGCTGTTGAAGTTATTGGTGACATTCTCACACATACTCGTCAACATTATATGCCTTACTTTGAGAGAACCATCGAGGCTATCTCACCATTGGTTGAGCATTCTTATGAGGGTGTTAGAAAGACTGCAATTAGCACAATGTGGAGAGCATACGCTTGTCTTTACAGTATGATGGAGGATAAGACCGGAATCAAGTGGACCCCTGGTCTACCCATGGCAACTCAACCAACTCCTGAGTTGGTCAAGATGGGGGAAATTGTTACAACTGCAACAATGTCTCTCTGGGAGGATGAATATGATCGGTAAGTTTCTTATTTTCTTCCTTTTTCCCTCTACCTGAAATGATGAACAACATGACGTTATACCCAGCTCACTCAGATGCACAAGTTGCACATGCTGCGAACGCGTATCTACTCCTGATCACAACCATTCTTAAAAAACATTTATATGAAGTTACTTGGAGATGATTGCTAACACTTTCTAATAGTGGTGTCGTAACTGATATCAACCGTAACGTCGCCTCCACCTTGAAGCTCTGCGGTCCAGCTATCTTGGCCCAGCCAAACTTTGCTGAAACCGTCAAGAACGTCATCTTCGCAGTCATCAACCGTCTTCACCCTTGTCAACAAGACCTAGGTGACGAGCTTGAGTCTCCTGATGCGGATGATGCCGAGTCTTCTGAGTATGACTGGCTCGTCATTGACACAGCTCTTGATCTTACCTCAAACCTTGCTCTTGCTCTTGGAGCTCAATTCGGTGAAATCTTCAAGGAGTTCGAAAAGCCTCTCAAGAAGTTCGCCTCTTCCAACACCCAATTTGAGCGATCCACCGCAATTGGTGTTATTGCAGAAATCACTGGCCACATGGGCTCAGCCATCACACCTTTCACTGCATCCCTTTTGCCAGTTCTCCTTAAACGTCTTTCAGACACTGACCCTGAAGTTAAGTCCAACGCTGCATATGGTACTGGTCTCTTGATCTTCCATTCCGGAGACAGCGCTACCTACCTCCCATCGTATAATAATATCCTTGGCAAACTCGAGCCACTTCTCCAAACCAACCACGCGCGCTCCATCGATAACGCTTGTGGATGTGTCTCGCGTATGATCATGGCTCATCCACAATCTGTTCCTCTCGATGACATCCTACCAGTTATGGCCGATTTATTGCCACTCAAGGAAGACTACGAGGAGAACGAGCCCATCTATGAAATGATTGCCGGACTTTACAGTCAAAGCAACCAGACAATCTTGCAACTTACTCCAAAGTTGATTCCAGTATTTGCTGCTGTTCTTGGCGAGCCAGTTGATCAATTGGAAGTCGAGACCCGGGAGAAGGTTAAGGGTGTTGTCAAGTTCATTGGTGGAAGTCACCCGGAGTTATTAAACGGTTACGATGGATTGAAGAATTTGTAAAAATTTATTTAAACATTTTCTTTAGGGCTGGTTTGATGGGTTGGCTGGATTTCTGATAGATCACTGCGTTGGTATCACCATGGATATGATACTATATAGTCGGTCTGAATAGACATCTGGATGGATAGATGAAATTTTGTCAAGGAAAATCAAAGGGAAGGAAATAAATGGTTTTTATAAGTTATGATATGATGAACATACCCCCAATGAACGAAATGAAGTATGAAGGATGGATAGATAGATTTATTAGTAGTGGTAGACGGAAATGAGAATTCATGTTTTCGTATTTTCTGAGTGTGGTCACTTTTTTGTTCGGTGAGTTTAATTTATTCAAGGGACTAATAATGGGTTATTATATCACGAATGTTTGATACTCGAGAGCGAGCCTGTCATTATTTTATGGCAATTTGGGAGATATTAATGGAGCGTGTGAAGTGGAGAGGAGATGGATGTATATTGAGGATGTATATTGAGGATGTATATTGAGGATGTATATTGAGGATGTATATTGAGGATGTATATTGAGGATGTATATTGAGGATGTATATTTAAGATGTAATAACTACAAGACGTATAGCTTATCTAAAGGGGTCAGATATTAAGATGTTCAAATGTTAACGAGGCGAGCTGCAATATCTATCTAGATGTTAAATTACCTTTCCACCACCATCTATTATATAAATATCGGTAGTCTAGCTCTCTTCCTCTCGACATGGGTGATATTGTAACCATGACCATAACCATATATTGGTAGACTAAACCATCAAAACCGACGATTTTATTGCACTGGTCTATGATATTAAGTGGATTCGACGGTAGGGTTATATATATATGTATGTTTATATAAGTATAATGCCTAAACCATAACGAAAATATAGTAATGAAATGTAGAAGATTGGAAATGTAGATTAATGTACTACGAAGCATATAGTGGAAGTTGAATTTATTTTATTTTGTTTTATAGATATTTCCTGATTTCTTGGGATGTATTGCTGGAGGTGAGATGAGATGAGATGAGATGAGATGAGATGAGATGAGATGAGATGAGATGAGATATACTTTTATCCACATTTTCACAACCTGTTGGGTTATTACATACCTAGGTCTGTTGTTGAAAGCTTCGAAGATCTGCAAGTTGCGTTGATTATATTTCAAAGTAACTCACCTCTTGATTACAAGTTGTTATAACCATTGACTATTATATAGATATTCGATATACATTCTCGTCTCCGACACAGTACCAGTAAGCCCATTCCCTGTTATTCTTGAAGCTGTGTTTATTCCACGCCACCATCCGTAATTATTGAAAACTCAAAGAAAGATATCGAAAAGCATTACAAAATAGCCTTATTATGTTTCTTCAGCATGAATTATGGTCTCTGATTCATGAGTTTATGCCGTCAGGTCAGTCGTGCCACGCAGGTAAATTGATTCCCCGCTGGGAAAATCAGGCGGAGAATTGATTGTTTGGCTTGGCGAGGGGGTGGATTGATGGGGAATTTGGGAATGGGGATTTAAATGGTGAATAGGGATTGATCGTCCTCAAACTTACAATGCAGAAAAAAGGTGTTTCGAAGTACTATCCTCTGATTGGGAACTATATGATATATATGTCAAAATCCATAATTCCTAACAAGTGCTTGAACATGTCTCTTATGTGACATTTGTAACGCTTACTCCAAGTCATTGACCGATCCCTTCCGGTAGATTACCGCCGCAGAATTAACATTTCACTCCCAGATTTGAAGATTTGAATCTTTTCATCACCAAAGCATCTTTCGGGACCAGTCACGTTCTTGTAATAGCATGGCTTAAGCGGGCTGTACTAAGCCCTAGCCCCTCGGCAATAGACTTTATATAGTTCTCTCCGTTCAAATAGCTAGCATTCCTTAAGCAATAAATACGAAGAATACTAGTACTATTTGTTGACCTTCACCTTACCCGGTGAATTCCAACAGCATCCTTATCTTACACACATGAGCCGAGAGGATCCCAGAACTGTGTGTGTAGCTCTCGGGGGATTGTCAAATATGATCTTCGTGAAGTATGACTTTAAGAGTTTTAGCTAACCACCTATTAACTTTTCGGCTACTGTATGTTACTTCTAGTATATCCACCAAAGCAATTTTTATTGGTTCAAAATTCTTCTAGACAGCCTGGCCTGGTAAATCCATCACCTGGGGAAATTCTGCGCGTGTAGTGTCGTCTAGATTGAGCGATATTCGTGTGCCTTAATGAAATTGACGAGATATGCACCGTGATGTTATGCTTATATATCTCTCTCTTACAAAACATAAGATGAATAACAGGGAATGACAACACTTGGAGGATATATATGACACTAATATCCTCTATCAATACAAAATATCAAATGAGTAACATCAGATGATATTCCTTGGATGATACACTACGCTCCATGTTTCACATCCATCTACACAACAATGTATAAAATTATCTCATCTCCAACTTCTGAATGCTGAATATGGCTTGCGGTCTATATAGTATCCATCTGAATTCCAGAAAATTAGGTAGTAGGATGCTTGAAATATATCATACTTATCTCAAATAACAGAGAATGCTAATAGAATGATCAAGTTAAAAAGAAAAACTTTTAAATTATTCACTCAAAGCTATCAAAGTTTATATAGTATCGATTTGAATTCCAAAAGATTCGGTAGTAGAATGCTTAAAATCAAGTGAACAATCCATACCATACTCATATCAAGTAACAGAGACTGCCAACAGAATGAACAAGTTAAAAAGAGCAATTTTCAGACCATTCTCCCAAAACCATTAGAGTTTTGAATGAAATCCTTGTACTAAAACAAGCAACCTATATGATATCCATCTGAATTCATTCAAGTGTCTAGAGAGCAATATTCGAACTAAAGTGGATGATTCCAATGCCATTCGCCTGAACTATGAAGGATCTCGAGTATAGTGTTCAGATTAGAATAAATAATTAATATGCTATCTGCTGAAGATTATGCATATCCTTTAATAGAGAACACAAAAATATGTAAAAATTCAAAAACTATACTTCTAGATTCATTACAATCCAAGGTTAAATGATCAAAATATATAGCAAGGGTTTGGATCTCATCAATAACATCTCGGTCGAGAACACATGCATAATAGTATGAAACCCTAGGCTATTGATCTCTCATCTCTAGTACCACGACTAAAATGGTGAAAACATCTATGTCACGCAGACAGCACACAATGTTCACAAAAGTCACGCATGAGACGGAAATTTCTAGACAAAGTTTATTATTAGGTAAGCTTCAAACTAGTCTCTGTGGTAAATCAAATCATCTCTCTGCGCATTCTCGTTCTTGAAGATAAACAAGGACAATGAGCAGAGTAACTAAAAAATCATCAGACGCAAACCCCCCAAATCATAAGTAAAAGAAAAAAAAACCATGGTATCCATCCCATGCGTCCTATTGACCAACCAGACGCAAACCCCAAACCACAAGTAGAAGAGAAAAAAACCACAGCATACATCCCACGACTTCAGTCGCACGACTAGGAAAGTTTGTATGCAGCAGGACGAACAACGCCAGTCATCCCAACATGGGCAACCCTGCAAATAGCGAACTGGATCTTTGGCAAGACCGGCACGCGAGCCTCCCATCCAGCCTCAAGACGTGCTGGCCACTGGGTTCTTGGATGGGCGATGCTGTAAGCCAATCTTGCCGCGTACTTTTGCTGGAGAAGCGGACTGTCCCGAACCATCTGCAAGCACAACAATTGGTTGTGATAGAGCACCTTTTTAAGTTCCGGCGAGGAAAGATCGGCCATGAGTTCATCGAACGTCTCCGGGTTCATATTGTCGGTGTAGCGAATCCAGTAGTTGTAGCGAAGTGACTCCCAGCGTTCGTATGCATACTTGACTGCTCGCTCCATGTTGCGCATTGCTTGAGCTCCTTCGTAGTCGTCTAGGCGTAACTCGTCGATGATTCCCCATGTAAAATCTAGACGGATGGATTAGTAATGTTCAACTTCGAGATAACGATAAGGAGGAGAGGACATACCCTTGATTCCCATGAGACTATCCGTGCGATAGTATATTGTGATCTCATCAATGTAGTACGGCTGCGAATGACCAATAACCCTGCCTCTCGGTGGCAGGGCCGTAGAAGGGACGACTGCAGCCCAAGCTTGAGCTACTTGACGGTCGTATAATTCACGTCTCTCCCGATCCGTGAAAGGATCCGTGCTTCTGAGGGGCTTGCGTGGAAGTACCGGCTTGTTAGGATCCAAATCGTAAAGGAAAGCATTAAGCGCAACACGTCCCTCTAAGTGATGCTTATGTTCCAACCAAAAATGGTCGTGCGAATGATATTGGTCAAACATCGGCATAATTCGGTCTTTGCCATTAATATGACGGTAGATTGTTGCCGGGCCAGTTGACGAATTAATTGCTTTCTTTGAGGAAGCAGTCCCGTTGAAGCTATTCTGCGTGTAATACTTCAAAGCTATTTCCCGAGCTTCTGCATTAACAAAAAGCATGGGCGGTTGTGCGCACACCCACTTGAACTCATAATTATGAAGCGAGTGGGTAAGCTTAGAGTCAGAATCGTAGAAATTGATGCAAAGAATGTTATACCGAGGGAAGTTTGGATTTTTAACACACCAGACAGGAATATCTCTAGGAGCAAGATCCTCGACGTAATGGTTCCAGATTTTGAGGCGGAGCTCCATTGGCAGATTGGGAAAATAATGAAAGTCTGAATAATCGTTCTTATTGGTGATGAGGTGACAGTATGGCTCGACGACAGAGGGCTTGCGGTTTAGGTATCGGCCAAGTCTATGGACGATCCTTGAAATTGCCGGAATGCCCAGGCGGGAGGTGAGACGTTGAATGCGAGAGCCCTGTATATTTTCAAGCTTTAGAAGAACGCGATCTCGGGTAGCTACATTGGCTTGGTTGATAGCAACGAGGCTGGCGTTCTGATCTTGGTTTTCCGACATTTTGTGATGGCGTGGTAATGGATCGAACTAGAGGAGCAAATTTGTGCGGAATAATCGATAGATGGATCGAAATTACGCGTTGGAATCGTTAGATGAGAGATGAAGTTGGAGGCAGTATTCAATGGATCAAATTGGAGGAAACTTGTGCGTAATAATCGGTGGTAGAGCTGGCGAAACAAAAGTTGCGCGTAAGAATCGAGAGATGGGAGTTGTAGTTGGAGGCAATATTGAGTGGATCGATTTAGAGGGATTGAACTGTGCGCAAGACCGGGTAGATTGGATTTGAGAGGCAAAGCTGGAAGTAATTTCTGGTGGCTCGAACTAAAGAAATCAAATTGTGCGTAACAATTGATCGATAGAACTTAAGAGATGTAGCTGGAGGCAATATTCAGTCGCGCTCGAACTAGAGAATTGAGCCTCAATGATGGTGCAAAGAATTAGAAGAGACGAACTTAGAGGCAAAAACTTGTTGGTTGAGGTTGGAGAAAATAATTGAGGTAGGAGAAGGTTGATTGAGTTTGTGGGAAAGAAATTTTTACAGTCCTCATGAGAAAAATTATTGGAGACTAGTACTCGATGGCCTCACGAGGCATCGAGGCAACGATGAGGCAACGATGAGAGAAAACCAACGGGGATGCCAGACCGGTCTAAGTTGTTGTGCTGAATTCAAAGTCTTTGTAAAACAATCCGGGTTGTTGAGGTTGTTGAGGTTGTTGAGGTTGTTGAGGTTGTTGAGGATGTTCAACAGGTTATTCAGGTGAATGGCCTTTTCCGGTCACAAATTTTTGATCATTCTGTTTGATATTGTACCTTGATGATCCAAAGAGCTCTAAAATCTTTTGGCTTGGGGTTGAAATTCAAAACAACCATATGATAGATTATCTCAGATCCACTCCTGAGAGTTAAAGAATATTAACACTTTGAGCAATCTAGGAGTCACAACAGTACCTTTCTCTCGCTTAGCAGATCATACCACCTTCCAAACTTCACACTATTTGATCAATGAAGAATATCTAAATGCATGGACTTCTCCTTGGTGAAATTCTCCAGGATGACAAATTTTTGAATGATTGTTGTAGCTGTTTTGAAGATTGAACCAGGAAGATACAAACTGATGCTCAAGGAAAGTTAATCTTGAAGCACTCCTGGTTTCGATTTGTATGAGTTTGGTCAACATACTCATTGGTATCTTTGGTGGGTTTGATTTGACCATTGAGGTGATTGACAATTGGCAATTAGCATCAGTCCTTGTTGTTGACCTGGCTTTGCTTGAGCCATATTAGTTCTTTTGCTTTGCACGGACCACATTAGTCTTTTGTTGGACCTGACTTTGTGGCCTAAGAATTCTGCCACCTAGGTAGATTTTCTTCAATAAATGAATACTTTGACAAGTGTCATACTCCTCAGAGCTGACTGTGCAGAACAAGTGATGATTGATAAGTTTAAATTTACAGCAGACTCCAGACTCCAGACTCCAGACTCCAAACTCCATAGTAGCTCAAGTGAGAAATGCCAAGAACTATCTTGTGGTAATAAAAAGCTAATCATCTTTATTAGATGAAAAGTCCAGAAGAACTTCTTGCAGAATTCAGAGAGTGTTAATTACAGCTCTGATTTTCTAAAAGAGGCAAAGCATTCCAAGTGGAGTCTTTCTAACACCAGATTGTTGACTGGAAGGATAAGAGAACTCTAAAATTTTCTACAAGACTCAAAGAGAGTAGAATACTGCGTTTATAACTCTTCCAGATGAAAGCAAGACGCTTCTGTGAAATTGCTCTCAAACTATGTTATTGAATGGAATGGTAAAGAAGTTGATGAGATTATTGCGGGAGAAGTGTTTGGATGTGGGTTGAAAGAATTCTGGGTTGATTTTGTAGTTGAATCAACGCTAGGTGCCCGGACCACAATTATTGATCACAAATCACAAACAAAGTCCTTGCTTGATCTTTGGCTCTTGTTGAGATGGACAGCCTGGGGAGAAACATTGCAAGACTTGCAGTGTCATGTCAGAACCACAATCAATCCCCGGAATAGAGAAATAAGAATGATATCTCACTGCCAACATCTCAAAAGCTTCATCCCTCACCCACCACTCTTCTACCATGCATGGAGTTTTTCGACTCTTCTCTCTCAACACGTCATGAGGTTGCAGCATCTAGAATGCACTTGACTTCCATACAATATGCAACATTCGTCGATGATAGTAGCTCGAAGGGATCTAACATCGCTCACATCGAAGGGTTTATAGTTGAAAAAACCAAGATGAAAGAAGGGAAATGGAGAGGCGATGGTGGCGGATTATAAACATTGGGAGAAAGAGGCGATTATACCGATAGCTGGGCTACCAATGCCAATGCCCATGTGGGGCTCCAGTACTCACACGCTTGTTGGTGCTTACGACGTCGAAAATAGAAGGGGCGATAGCGAGATCCAGGATATTTTAGATGGCGCGTCCGCATATCGTAAGAAATTGCCAACGGATACTTGGAATGCGATCTGAAACCTCGTCGCAAAGGATAACCCGAGGAACCTTGATATTTGGGCTTGGAGCGTAGAACATAGGATATCCAAACAACCGGCGATCCGTGGGAGCATGGAGATACAGACCAATGGGAACGGTCTAGGTATATGACAACACAAATCTTTCCTCCAATCTTGCATGTCAGTTTCCAGTCGTATGAAATTTCTCTTGTATTCTACAAAATTAGCTTTGATGTCAGCATTCCAACGCCTGTTGGAGACTATAAGATCGAACCTCAGATTTGGCACCACATTGGTAAATGATTGTATATGCCTGATGGTTTGGTTCGAGTATAATAGCGTAAGTTGCTTTTGGGAAGCCTTGTTCGACAGAGCACCTGCTCTTGCCTTGAACCTATCTTCACCACAAAATAGTGGCAAAGATGTTCAAGAAGAGGGAAACTAGATCACTCCCGACAAGTTTGGTGACGAAGATTGGAGACAGAGGCACAGACTAGAATCCTCAACAATTTGCGAAAATGAAGCTCACCAACAACCTGGTTCAGGAAACTCTCAAGATTCAAGAAGGTATCAAATTCTACCTTTATAACTTCACCAATAACTTCCCCAAGCGAATTCCTGGAGATTTCCTATTCACGGAAAATCCAGATCTCTACGAGCGAAATCTATTGGCAAATATAGAAGGAGCTCGAACGCAGACAGCAGAAGTGCATCTCTTTTGCGGAAAGCAATGCAGATGTTTCGTTTTCCACATACTGCCGATGACCCGTGAGTTCCACTCACTACATTTCATAATAATGTATCGATGCTAATCTATAATAATGTATTGATACTAATCTAGCCACTCAGTAGACATTCATTTGCTGATCCAGGGGTGCCAAAAGTTACGTGAAGCTTACGATCCATGGTTAAGTTCGTGATCACCTGTGTAAACCAATGTGTGAAGGGTGCTGTGCTATGGGATCGGGCGTGAAATATCAACTTGAAGAGTGATGCTTTGTAGTATCGCAAGTCAGGAGATCCCAATTTCGAAAGATCCACTTTATATATCTGATAGTCCCTTGTAATGATTGTAGCCTGTTTGATGGGGTGTGGAAGCTGGTTTAGATGAAGCTTTATAGGACAGAAGATAGAACCTGCATACAGATAAATTTATCGAATATACGAAACTGACCTCATGAACACAGCATCGTAAGAAATCTACAAGGTTTCATCTGAAATTCTTCAGGGGGTGTGTTGAGTGAATGTTGACTGATGGTTGAGGTTGAGGTTGAGTGAAGTTCGAAAATAAACAGTGTTCGCTAAGCCCAATATGAGCTAGTGTCTTGGCGATAATGATCTGGACTTTAACCAATGATCTATTTCTGGAATTGATGTAAGCTCGAGAATGAAACCGCAAAATGCCAGTGTTATCGATTTAAATACTACCGAATTCCTAAAGATGTACTTTTCTCAATCCAAATGTGAGAGTCATGGAGTGCACATTCTTGCAGTTGCGATATTCTCATTCATTGAAGGCTCGTGATGGTGTTTGCACATCATCGTGCGGCTCGTTTGCGATAGCAGAAGTAGCTTCTTCTAAGCCTGCGAGGAACACCTTTCCTAGGCCTGCGGTAAATAGCTCTCGATGCACGACTTTTACTCTTTCCCAGAGCTCCCCAATGAGATTTATAAAGTATGAGATCTGGACACCTGCAGCACATTCCAAAGTAACGTGGATATAGGTGGAATTTTAAAACCCGGAGACAGGTATTTGAAGATGATTCTCTAGCACATGCCCTACTTTAACACTTTCTGTTGTGAGAGGATCCAGGAAAATTGCGTTGCGTTGCGTTGCGTTGCTTAAAAAAAATTGATTTGGATGGGAGATTCGCTCAGGCTTGGGATTAGGGAAACTTATAGATCCTTCAGGTCGTATTTATACGAACTGGGCATTCGACCGTTTTTGTTTTATGAATGAGTTTGATTGGAACGATTCCAAAGTGTTGCAACGCAACAAACCTTTCCTCGCATGCCTTTATTCATAGCACTCAATGCTTACATATAGTTGGACCCACTGGCTCACATCAGTAAGTCAGACGATGCATAGAATGGCTAGGGAGATTTCCCTCTAGCCCTATGCAAATATGAGTTTCTACAAGGTCTTCACCACGAACAAGTCGGACACATTGCTGTCGAACTTGTTCTTTTTGAAAAATCATCTGATCTTGTATCAAGCACAATAATTAACAATCCTTTCCAAGAAACAACTCATGTGGGATCAGACACAGTTAGCAATCCCGCCAAACCAACGTGATATGCTACAACTAGACGTCTTTTTGAAGAGATGGCATCATGGAGACCGCCATCTTATCGGAAAAATGGTCTATAGTGTATGGGTATAAGTCACCGCTTTCTAGTATGGAGTTTAACTTAGAGGCGTACAGCCATTGTTCAGCAGATGCTACCGTTTTAGTAGTAGAATAAATGAGCAAGTCGAATATTACTTTCTCCTCATCCGTGGTCAATGACACAATATTTCATTGAAGCACCTTCCCAAGAGCTTCAGATTAGCAACTCGGGCGAACATGCCGAGATGACAAGTCATCTCCAGAACGTGCGTTCATAAACGTATGATAATAAGTTAGTGATCGGTCGGGACTGCTTTTTTCAGTTTAGAAGGAAAATATGACTTCATTGCAGGCTTTAAGCATTGGATGATATTTTATAAAGAACTACTATGTCCGCAACTATTTGATAGGTAACCCTATTCGGAGTAGTTCTCCATGGTTCGGTTCGCAAGTTAGTGTCGGCATTTGATGTTTTCGAATAATGTTTTCTGGAAGAATTGATTTGCGCCAAGGAGAATCTCGCATACGGAAATACCACACGGTAATGCCCGCTGCGGACCTTTTACGGACGACAACCAGTAACTTGTGCCTTGTTTCATAGCTTGTTGTTTTCAAACATATGCACCCCACAAATTACCCCTGATATCTTTCCCCAGCATAAAGCATCTAACTACCTCTGGCAAAATGAAACAAATCGGTTCATTTAAACTCAATTATATCAAAACACACTAAACCCTCTTCAATACCTAATTTTTATGACCGAAGCAATGATTCTCCAATCATATACCTGTATCGTTCAACTGATCATTCTATAAAGGGTTTAGTGTGTTTTGATTCAACTGAGTTTAAACGGTATAGAGTAATAGTTAATACTTTTTCGCTTATCGAAGACCCACTTCTCCCCCTTCGCTTCCTTATTTTATTTCATTTTCATCTATTTCGAATGGTAGCGTTGAGTCTTTGCCTTGTTCTGGACTTACAACGACTATACACTTACATCATGCCAATCTGGCATATAACTAACTCTACGAATTCTTCCAAATTCCCAACTTTCTTAACACATCAAAAGTTTATCATTCTTTTTTGTACAGTCATTCTTTTTTCAACCATTACATTCTTTTCAAGAAACTATCATCAAAATGAAGTTTTCGCAGGTCGCACTTCCTCTTCTTTTCTCTGGTGCTGCTATCGCTGCACCAGCTGCCTCCAAGGTATTGAAGGCCAGATCTACCCAGATCTGTGGTCAATATGACAGTGTTGCCACTGGTGCTTACACAGTTTACCAAGATCTCTGGGGTGAATCTCAAGCAACATCCGGATCTCAATGCTCTACTGTTAATTCTTTGAGTGGTACCACCATAGCTTGGTCTACCTCATGGAGCTGGCAAGGTGGCGCAGGACAAGTCAAGTCCTACGCCAACGTCGCTCTTGATTCGGTTGTCAAGGCTGGTGTTCAAGTCTCTTCTATTTCCAGCATCCCAGCTGTTTGGAAGTGGGGGTAAGAAATTTCCTACTCCATTCATCAATTAATCCTAATCTCATTTCAGATACACCGGATCTTCCATCATCGCCGATGTCTCCTGGGATATCTTCACTGCCGCTACCGCCGGAGGAACGAATCAATATGAAATCATGATCTGGTTGGCTGCCATCGGAGGTGCTGGACCAATTTCATCCACTGGTTCCCCAATTGCTACTCCCACCATTGCTGGTAACTCATTCAAGCTCTACTCTGGGCCAAATGGAGACACCACCGTCTACTCTTTCGTTGCCACCAGCGAGGTCACCAGCTTCGATGGAGATCTTATGGACTTCTTGACATACTTGAACAAGAACGAAGGATGGTCTACCAGCCAATACATCAACGTTTTGGAAGCTGGAACTGAGCCTTTCAGCGGTAAGGAATCCATATTCTCGCTCAGATCAACCGTACTAACAAATCGTGACAGGAACCAGCGCCGTCTTCGATGTCACAGCCTACAGCGTTTCAATTAATAAAGGAAGTTCCGCCGCTGTCAAGGCAGTCTCCAGCCCATCCACCTCCACCCCACAAGCCCAAACGAGCCCTACCAAAACCTGCGGAGCAGCACCAACTACTTCCAATACCGCAGCTACTACCAACACCTCCGTAGCAGCCGTCCCTTCCACCACCGCTTCTTCTTCCACCGGCTCCATTCCTTTGTACGGTAACTGTACTGGGGGCAAGACTTGCTCTGAAGGCAAATGTGTCGTTTCAAATCCTTATTACTCCCAGTGTATTGCCGCATAGAAGATTCAATACGGATCACTACCTACACAGTGACATTATTCACGCATATCATTACCCACCGATTTAAAGGAGAGGGTGTGTTTATAAGGATTAAAGCTCACATTGTGGGCTACTTAACTTTCCAGCGAATAATCTACTGGGCTTGATTGGCATGTCACTTGACATTTGATACGCAGCCTGGCGTATGAGAGGCAGATTTCGTGTTTATATACATTTACTTTCTTATAGAGGATAATGAGAGTTTTACATTGACCACCACAAATATGTGTTTTGCAAGTCTGTAGTCTGCAGTTCTTTGTGATTCACTTGTAATAACCTCGTTGTGCTTACGAGTGAAAATATTCTGTATTCATATCACCTTCCTCCTGATACAGTTTTAGAAAATCCTCGGTCAATTGGATGACTGGGTGTAAGGTATTTTCAGCAATGAATCATGTCGTTGCTCTTCGTCATCATCGCAATCTTATCATTCATACGACATATTAAACTTGTGATTATTGAGATCAGCAAATTGATGAGCCATGCAATTTTCAGATCTATGGGTAAAATACTAGACCGTTGAATGCTAGAGCGTAATCGCACTGTATATAGCAGGTGTCAAGATGGATTTAAATTCCATTCGCCGCAAAAAAGAAATGCATAACCGACACTTGAACCACCGGGAAGATTTTATTTAAATGGTTTAATATTCAGCCACTCAGGCCTTATAGTATCTAGAATTGGCAGATTGCAAATGTTGCCATTTCTAGCTTGTATAGTTAGCAGTTAGGGTGTATACTTAATGGTTAGAGACTGTTTAAAGCCGTATTTATTGCAAATAAATTGGCAGCGAGAATTGAGGTTTCTGATTCTCATAACACTTTCAGGGATGATATCAATACTCCTGAGATGAAAAGTTCCTCCTTAAGTAGCGCTTCATCACAGAAATTCCTAAGCCACCTCAGATTCAGCACTTGAACTTTCATTGTTGGTATTTGGGACTCCTAATACGAAGGAAGTACTGTGCATTATATAAGATGAGAGTTAGAACATGATAGATAATTGTGGGTATTAAGTGATCCCATGGGGTTTGGCGAAGTGAATTACTAGGTAGTTGGCTATATATGTGATGAGTATTCATCGCTGCCATATATTTCAATGACAATTTGCCTAATTCCAAGGGTTAACTAATAACAAGTATCGTCGCCACTTCTTTCGTTATGGGATCGACAACAATAACTTGACGTAGAGCGTCACAGCTGGAGCCTCAATTATATGATATATCCATCTAGCATCGCAAAATCCCATCACTGTATCGGTTCGCCCCCTAGGAAAAGTCCGCTCATCAAAAGCAAGAAAGGAGATATCATCAAAAACGACAGAAGCCAGCGATCGAATTTCTCGTTTCCCCCTTTTTTTCTTTTTTTTTCCCTTTTCCCTTTTCCCTTCCACCAACCCCTACCCCTACCCTAACCCCAATTCATAATTCCATTTCATAATCCACACCTAAATTCTAATCCCTCCTCCAATTAAA
>NGKJ01000047.1:195130-214242 GCA_002162495.1 Myriosclerotinia curreyana | reverse complement strand
TCCCTCCAACTCATCAACATCATCGCACCAATTAGATCTGCATCCAAGAAGCCATAAGAATGCAACGACCAAATTACCAATCCATCTTTGCTGCGCACTCCTCTACAGCTATCCACACACTTTACACCACACACCACACACCACAACAAAAAGACAAGCACGTTTTAGGAAGGTATGACATATATTCATGATTTTCCCCTATTTCCTCACTCATCCCCTAAAACATCCCATCAAACCTCTCTCTACCTAAAAAGGTACCCCCTCTCAAAATCTCTATAGAACGGATATCTTCATTCCTCTCCATCAAAAAATCCCCAAAAATCTCTCCCAAAATCTCTCCCAAAAATCTCCCCAATATCATATTCTCAACAAGAAATATCTCAAATCCCCATCTCAAATCCATACTACCCTAGAAGGCTTCCCCATCAAAAACCCAATCCCTATCCCATCCATAACGACTTATAGTATCCGGTGGAATCCAGCCACATCATGTACAAACCAATGTATAATGAAAATGCGTATGTATGCGTGTGATGATGGTTAAAAAAAGGTATGTGCAAGAATCAAAATTTTGTAGAAAAATTGTATGACAAATAAAATTTTAGACAAGGAAAAATCCTACTCCTAGCATGGCTACCAAAGCAATCATGCTTCCTTCAATCTTTCCAGCGGCACTCTTCTTGGTGCTGGTAGAAGTGGGGGCAGAGCTGGTGCCAGTGGCGGAAGATGTGGATGAGGATGAATCTGTGGATGTAGATGTAGATGTAGCATTTGCACCGGTGGTATCACCAGATGGAGTGTTACTTTCGTCACCTGAAAGTGGTTTGATGGCGAGGTTAGAAATGGTATTTCCTGCGGCATCTGTAACTTTTTGAGTGACCTTGGTACTTGAAACCGAAACGATCTTTCCATTATTTGCATTCTTGATACCGTTGTCGATAATATCTTGAGCTCCTGGTGGAACAGCTGGAATGGTCCAATTGTTAGAGAAAGATGAGCTACTAATGAGTGATGGATCGCAGATTGGCGCAACTGTAGTCACATTTTGTGCCTTGACTCCTTGGATTGCTGTAACATTGAGAGTGTTGAATTGGGACTGAAGAGTACCGTAGTCGGGAAGTAGTTGAGCAGATCCATCATCATTGATGGTAATCAATCCGTAATTTGAAGACTCTTGTGTGAATTCATAAACCATTCCCCCGGAAAGAACTGGAGTCATCAATGGACCATAGAGGACTGGAACTTCTGTGAAAACACGGGGAGATGGAATGTTGCAACCATACTCAGAGAAGAAGACAGGAACACTAGTATTGCTGAAATCCGAAACAAGAACATCATAACCGGAAGTGGTGTATGAAGAGTGTCCACACCATGAGTAACTGTTGAGGGCGAAAAGGTCGACTCTCGATGGGTCGGAATCATCCTTGGTAGTGGTACATTGAAGGTAGTTCCATGTGTCAAGGAGAATATTGCGGACATCTGCAGCACTGTAACCGACTGGAATTGGACGGGTAGAGTGTTTCGCGATATAGTTCTTGAGATCGCGAGTTACGGCCTATGATTATTAGTTTGAGATGTAAGAGAGAGATTCAAGAAACTTACTCTCATATATGGGCCAACGGTTTTTCCCGTGTCATCATCGTTGATAACTTCATTTCCAGCAAAGAAAAGTAAAGTGTTTGGGTAATCCTTAAAGGCCTCAACAACAGAGAAGGTTCTGTTCAAGTATGAGGCATCGTAACTGTTCCATGGGGCGCTTCGATCGATACTCTCGCCGACTAGAGGGGAGTTGACATCAATCAACATATAAATTCCAACCTTATCAAACATCAGTAAACTAAGTTTCATGTTTCAGATTCCAGATTCCAGATTCCAAGCCATCAATCCACTCACCTCATTGAAGATACTCGCACATTCATCATGATTGAGATTTCCATCCACATTATACACACGAATAGCATTTACACCCAATTTTTGCATCAAAGCGGCATCTCTCAAACAAACTGCGCCATCACTGAGAGGATCCACCCCACTTGAAGGATTATAACCCGAAGATCCACCTGGTTGATATGCGACACCCAAGAGTTGAAATCGATCACCGGTAACCGAATTGACAAAGTCGGAACCTTTTATTTCTATCGTTTGGACAGCGAGTGTAACTGTTGCGCAAAGAGCGAGGACGGTTGTGGGGATCTATGATTAAGAATTAGTATTTGAGTGAGTATACTTACACAACCGTCGGTACAATAGGTTATGCATGAATTCCACCATCGTTCACTGCACGTAGAAAGCCAATTGACTCATTGAAGGGTAGTGCAGTAAGTAAGGTATTCCTATCCAAGCCATAAACTGCAAGGAACCGAGGAGGAGTTTCTTTCCAAACATACCATAGAAGACAACATGATTTCTACTTTTTTTCTCCAAAAATTAATCAAGTAGGCGGGTAGTACTGAAATGTACTATACTGTAAAGCAATCTCTTGGTAAGAAAAGAAAGTCCAAAAGACCAAGAAGGAGAATGAGAATGAGAATGAGAGTCAGAATGAGAATGAGAATGAGAATGAGAGAAAATGGGAGAGAAAGACAGTCCAATTCGGATGAGCAAGTGTGAATTATGAGAAATCCTTATAAACGAGTGAAGTGAAGGATTTTCAAATAATAAGATGATGAAGATGAAGATGGATGGAAGAGGAGGAAGATGAATGAATGAATGGATGAATGGATGGATGAAGGTTCACACCAATGAATGTAAATTCAATCGTCCCTACTACTTGAAGTGAAGGAAGTGGTAAGTAGGTAGGTAAGTACTAAATAATCCATGAAAAGTTTAATCTTGATAAGAGATTTCTTTTTAACTTTATACGAGATATTTACTATTTTAGACATTATTACTAAGGAACTAAACTATTACAGGTAATTATATCATTTTTATTATTATTGTTATAAATAAAATGTAAATTAGAATAATAAGGATTATCAAGATCGACAATAAAGGAAATTAATATCCACTTTTATCTTTGGTAGTATCTTAACCGTTGGACCGTTTGATGTCGATGTCGATATGTCGATATGTCGATATCAATATCAATCATTACTGCCGCTCTCATTATTCGTCATATCTTATACTATACTATTCTAATCATCTACTCGAAATGAATAGCTTCAAATGTTGAAAAAATTATAATAATAATTCAATACAGCGACAGCGACAGCAACAGCAACGTCATGTACAACAAGTATTGATATGGCTCGTATTGTCAAGTTTGGCAATTTCTGCTTGAAATCTTCAACACGAGTTCTTTTACCTACATTTCTCATTTATCATTTCTCATTTCTCATGCCTTATCCACCACACTTACCCACTCACTCACTCACTCACTCACTCACTCACTCACTACCATGGTTTCGATATCATCGTATCAGCTCGGTTCATTATGAACTTATGAGAAAGTTCTCCTACACAGCACGAAAGATCTTCATATCTCGTTACCGTAGATGAATTCTTGGCTGCTTTTGCTTTCTCTTCTCTTCTCCTCTTCTCTTCGCAAAGCTACATTAATGCGTGTCCCACTTATATTTCATGCATCCTCCTAACTCTTTTCAATACGATACTGTGAGAATAAAGGCTTGTACCTACACAGTCTACTTGAAACAATATTGCGTGTGTTTTGCAAGTTAATTGAAATATTGAGGGACAAGTCCACTGATGGTGAATTGGCTTGGAACTCTCATCTCGATATGAAACTGTATGAAAGAACATATATTCACTACTATTCAAGTCACCTAAATAAAGTACCAATCAGATGAGGGGGTTTGGAGTTTTGTTGCATATCTTGATTCGGACTGAGGTCGAGGGTATAGAATAGGGCATAGAACGGACTATAGAACCGGATCATAGAATTGGATCATAGAAGTGGACCATAGAACCAGACCATACAACCGGACCATAAAACCAAGCTACAAATCCAGGCCATAGAATCGGGCAACCAGCATATAGAACCAGAGGACAGAATCGGGTAACAGGACCTTGGGACAAACCAAAAGACAATACCAAACCAAACCAAGACTCAACTAAACTGAAAAACATAACTGATGATTTCTCATCTTCAATCCTTTCGTGAATAAAAAATCCCTTCAACACAAACCACTGCAACGCCAAACTCGCTATTTCCCACCATAAGCCAAACTCTCCACATAAACACCAATCCTTCTTTTCCTTCAAACAAACTTCGACGGAGCAAAGGGAGTAAGCCCCTCAGAGTGGGAGGGAATCAAAGAAGCAGCGGTTATCTTACGTGCAGCACGACTTCGCGAAAAGAACGGAGGAACAGCTCTTGGGGGGGTAGGGATCGCAGACTACGGATTTTCCCGCCCCGCTGGATCGTGCATTCGTGAGGAAGGAAGGATAAAAGGGTGGGAGGGAGGGAGGAAGGAAGGATAAAAGGGTGGGAGGATGGGAGGAAGGGAGGGAGGGAGGAAGGGAGGAAGGGAGGAAGAGAGGAAGAGAGCTTATTTTGTGTTTGCAAGTTCTTTTAATGTTCAATGTCTGTCACAAGGATGAGATTTGAATTTCAATCTCGAATAGCAAAGGTTCAAAACAAGAAGACAAATTCAACTCCTTTCGTGATTGTCGACCCGGCACAAGTGTGCAGATTCCATTCATACCTCTATCGTATCCAGAGACAAGATCGAGTGCTTGGGTTTGGTGAAATACAAAATCAACAATCAACAATCAACTGGAAGAAAAATCACAGACGTGCGATGAAACTTTTCTGTTCTCTCTAGGCCTGCAGGAAAAGTGGGATGAGAATGAGGATGAGGATGTGGATGTGGATGTAGATGTACAATGGTAACCGCTAAGCTTCTCCAAAGTCTCTAATCCCAAATTCAATACTTACAGATGGTATTTGGGGTGAAGAAGTTTGGTTGCATATCTGAAATTCTAGTTGGAGTTGTGTTCCTGATTAATGGTTCCCTCAATCAATCGTTCCCTCAATCAATCGTTCCCTCAATCAATCGTTCCCTCAATCAATCGTTCCCTCAATCAATGGTTCCCTCAATCAATGGTTCCCTCAATCAATCGCTCAATCATTCAATCGTTTATTCCCACCCTTTAGCTTGCCAAGTCCCAGGATTGCTCATTTTCCATAGCCAGTTGGATTTGTGTTCCTAACATCATTCGTTCTAATCTACTCACTCGCATGCTACTTCGTATTTCGGTCGTAATTCGCATCATCACCATTGGTTAACAAGTTACTTCTTACTTGTTGCTTGCTCTCTCTCTTACTTTCTCCCTTGGAACTTTGAAAGTAGGCTTAGGAACACAAACTGAGCTCCCCGGAAATCAGACATGCAACAAAATCCCTTTTAGAGCCAGTAAGCCTATAAGATTCTTGATATACACAGTTTTGTTGCACATCTGATTGCTTTGGGTTTGTGTTCCCAGATACTTGCTCACTTCTTCTTTCTCAAGCTCACAACCTTTTTTATTTGTATGTTCTTTGGTTCTTTAGTTCCTTCGTTCGTCTCTCTGTCCCTCAGTTTTTCTCGTTGAGTGTAAATTCGCCTCCTCACTCGTTGTTGGTTCACTTCTACTATTAAGTATAGTTTTCTTAACCATAGTTTTCTTGAGTATAGTATTTTCAAATATAAATTCAGAAATGCTTGATCCTTCGCTGTTGTTGTTAACAGAGCATTAATTATATTCAAGCTTTCATTTATACTTTTACAAACAGATCTAGGAACACAAATCCAACACAAAAGCATCTCAGATATGTAACAAAAGCTATTTTTACATCAGCCGATGGGATTAGTGATATTTACCATTTTTTTTGCATACCTTAGAGAATCAGCTCCGCCCACCAAAGAGGAGACTTCAAGACTATTGATGGCAATGAAAAACTGCATAATCCATGAACAAACTTTTCGTATTAAGTAAATACATGGAGAAATGTCTTTAGCGGAGTTGTATCAGACGAAGATGATTCGCTAAGCGAAAACTTATTAACAGATTTTCCAGAACCTTTAAATTTACGAATTTATTCCAGCGCTTCTCTCGACGGACTCAAACTCACTTTTCCCAAGTTGTGTTCTAGGACTACCCCAAATCATCAAACATTGGTCAATCGAGCCTTGAATGTTGTCTCGGTCCCGGAATTTCAAGGATCAGCTTGCGGTATTCTATGCCCTTGCACATGACAATCCATCTACGGGAGAACAGCTGATCGCCAAAGAAGACCTGCACATGTTACGTGATAATGGCAACACTATAGGGTAGAATATTACTTCATCACGCAGCAATACAGAAGTGTCCAAAAACTTTGAAGTTACTTCTAGAGCGTGGGGCGTCCATTAGTGCCAAACATAGCGACGGGCGGATATTATTATACGACGCCGTCAAGTATATTAGTACTGCGGATTTGAGAGATCTTTGCGAGATAGATGGTGGTGAGGTCATTGCCCAACCGCTCAATGGAAAAACCCCATTGCACATTGTAGCCAAGACGGGAAACCGCGATCAATATCCTGCTTCAAAACAAAGCTGCCATCAACGTCATAGATAAATTAGATCAGACACCGCTGGTATTGGCTTTTAAATTGAAACGTGCCGATGTCGTAATGTTACTACTCAGAAATGGCGCAGATTGCAACGTCAAAACCGTCAAAAAAGAAGACAGAGGATGGACGCCTTTACAAGTAGCAGTTGACATCGGGGACATTGTTATTTCAAGGATACTTCTCAACCACAAACCTGGACTTAAGAACATCAAGGGCAAGGACCATCAAACTACGGCTTCGCTTGCCGTTGAAAAAGGCGAGGCAAGAATGATTCTGTTGTTTCTAGAGAATGAGCAGAAGGTTTTCCTCGCTTCATATCCCTTCTTCCCTGACATCTGCGCCTTGCACACCTTCAACCACTCGGGGTCGGCGAATGAAACATCTTCTTCTGGTTAACCAATTCTGGGGGGTGTTAAAACATAAAGATCTTATATTTATGGAGAACATTCTGTCAACTAGGCAGTCTGAAATGTATTGACTCTTGAAAATGAGATTCCACGCTCCAGCCAGGAGAAAGTGCCTTGCATATTGCCACCAATCAATTTGAAGTATTTAGACTACTGATTGATAAATCTAACATACCGGTAGATGATCTGGATGATGACGGCTGTACCCCACTGTATTAGGCAGCTTGCCGTGGTAATATTCGATCTGCCAAAGCCCTTGTGTAATTAGGAACTAAAATTAATTCGAGCGATTCATTAAAGAAAATCCCATTACATATTGCAAGCAAAACAGGACACCTTGAAATCTTCGAGTTCTGATTAAGGGGTGTAAAAACATCAATATAAATGCCCAGACTAAAATTTCAGAGACTTCTTTGATCTATGCAGCTAGACGACGATCCATCCGTGTCACAAAGGCCCTGCTACCTCGAAACGATATCGCTATTGATGTTAAAGATAACAAGTGCAATACAGCACTAGATTATGCCCGATCCCAGGGAAAAAGGGAGTTGGAAACTTTACTTCTTGATGCTTTGACTAGGAAACCAAAGTCACAGTTTAATGATCAGTTTTTTGACGCATTGACTCAAGTCTCAATGTCTGGATCTTTATCGAAGGGAGAAATGAGTGTGCGGGATTAAGGCTAGAGGATTGGGAGGGATCTAGCTCGGGATATATGTTGTTTTGAACATCGTCGCGGCTTTCATCGGAAAATGGGGGGATTTATCACTAGGAAAAAGAGGCACTATGGTTTTTTGAGAAGGGGTCGAAACTAGAGAGATATCAAAGAATATTCTCGGCATATTCAATTTATGCCAGATGGCAAGCGGGAGAATGAGGTGGGGTGCCTTGAGCTTCAAGGTCCGAGATTCAACAATCAAACAAGTTCCAGACAAAAACTGATCAAGCTCACCAAGAACAAATGAGAAAGCTAGCTGGGAGTTAGTTGCCTGATTCAAACAATCATGATCACATTGTTGCACTTTACAGTTTTATCTATACAAAGATAATTGAAACCGAAGAGTAAATCCTAGATAGATTACTCGCTTATGGTTTTAATTTGCAATTTGTTTATTATTGTCGCGCATTCATGGAATCATAAACTGTAGACGCCAGATGAACGTTGATAGCAAATCTCTGATGGCCAAAATATATTGGAAAGAAACAGAAGCAACTCGATAGTAGACATTTAAACAATATTATAAGCGGAACATATATATTGGAACGTGAATCTGACGATGAGATGACTTACATCTTAGCGAGAAGGGCAATTCGGAGTGTGGAATGCTCCAGGTATGTCTGAGATATCGGTTATTCGACTTGATTCCTTCGTTTTCGATGCAGAGCAGCAAGGAAACAGATGTGGTAGAGGCTAATGTGAGGTTATGGCGGAATTGAGATTACTGGAACGAAAGTTCGGAGAGTGGTTACACTTTGATCGTATCTCGGTAGTTTATCGATCATTCTCTCTATCTTAAACTTCTCAATTCTTTTTCATGTATCCTTTCTGGCACTTCAAGTTGCCACACTGTGTTTATACTAGTGACCAACAATTTTTGTTCCGTCCAGCACTCGCTCTTTCTAACCTCCTCTCGTATCTCGCATCTCGCATCTCGCACTCTGCTCACCCTCCTCCCCTTGAATTCGATCCGACATGCTACTTATAGACTCCCCATCTCGAAGATATACTTGTATCATTAAATTAGGCACCATGTCTTGCCCGCTTCTCACCGTCACAACCTTGCAGATAATTTATAACAGATAAACATTAAATGATGAGAGAACAATAATTTAGCAATTTAGCGAGACATGTGAGTCTATCATACCTTTCCGTCTTTAAGAGGAGTAGTTAGAGCGTGAGGCGAAAATGGCATTTCATTATGTGCAAGCGCATGATAAGCCAATGAGTGGAATTCAGAGGTAGAGGGAAAGGAAGTAAATAGAGATTTAAGCGATAACGAGAAAAGAAAAGACTACATCATACTGAAAAAAATAAGAGAGGTTTGATGATAAGTCTTTAGCCCCGTGACATCAAAATTTCGCCCGACAAGATCCTCAGCAGGATTCAATGCTGCATTCTCATCTGCGCCACCCGTTTCTCCACTACTCATGTAAATATATCAGACTCACTAGATTAGTCGATCAATAATATCTAGAATACATTCACAATATCGATTAAATCCTATCATCTAAATATTTCCCGTCCTAACTCAGGTTCCCGTTCGCATCCTCAATGTCAGCCCCCATTTGTGCCAATGATCCATTCAGCCACGTTCCACGTATTTCTTATCCTCCAGAATCCAGATACACAAATAGAATGCTGCCTAGGTAGTATTCTTTATTCGGCACTCCGAGAGGGGTAGAACGTGGTTGTGCTTCCATCATGCATATTGATGTTGTTCCAAAATCCCGATTATGCAATGCAACATCAAAGTTCCCTATTAGTCCGTCCTGTCGACAGAATATATCATGACAGATTACGAAGTATACAACATCGATTTGTGTCACGCACCAGATATCATGCGACCCGCTAGAGTCAAGAGAAGCTTTCTCAACAGGGAAAATTGAAGCTATTCATAACCCAAGCACCGCTGCTCTCATAGCTTTATGTAACCAACCCCGATAAGTCAAAATCCCAGAACTTTCTGACATCTTTCAAGATCAAATTCCCAATCCCCATTAGCAAATTAGCAATCTCGCAATTTTGTAGAAGAATCCACTTGGTTCCATGTCTTCCATTTTGTATCGAATTTAAAGAACCCGTCGCCAAGTGATCTGTGATGAATATAAATTTAGCGATAGTGTGAAAATAGAATGCATGCCTCCCTCATCTCCCAACAAAATCAGAAGCTTTTCATGGACGCTCGGACCATATTTTATATCCCCACTAGCTTAATATCGCTTAGCTCTTCCCCATCAATCCAAATCCAATCCACTCCATTTGTTGCCCTGCCAAACTCAATTGTTCTTGAAACATCGTCGTCATACTCCATACTCCATACTCCAACCAAACCACCACCATCAATCAACCACCATCACCACCACCTCACGAACTACCACCTCACAAACCACCACCATGCCCACCACCCGCCGCAGCAGTGGCCTCGGCCCCGCGCAAAAAGGCACTCAAAAAACGCTCTCCTTCACCAACACCACCAAGATAACCAAATCCAGCACCCCATCCACCCTCAAGCCCCAATCATCCCACCCCAATCTCTCACCCCTCCACCCCTCCAAACCATCTCCTTCCCCTACCTCCACCACCTCTCCAACCACCTCAACCACCCCCCCTCCAAGCACCCTCAAATCGCCAGTATCTCCCCTCCCCCTCCCCCGAACCCCCGAAGAACTCCTCGCTTTAAAAATGACCGATGCCAAAATCCGCAAGTATTGGAAAGGGCGCGAGGAGCTCCGATTAGCGCCGCGGGTACACCAGAGGAATTTGGAGATTGGCGAGAAGGTGTTGAGGGAATGGGATTGTATGAGTCAGTTTGGCGTATGTATTTCTCATTTTTTTTCCTCTCCGACTTTCCCAATTATTTTTCTGCTTGGTCTCTATGACGTCTCCCCCTCATTCCCACCATCTCCACCCCTCATACCCCCATCCCCCATCCATCCACAAAGAGACTAACCCTCTCCAGCCCGCCATCGGCATCGCCCGCACCCAACGCTGGCACCGCGCCTCCAAACTAGGTCTGCACCCCCCCCTCGAAGTCCTAGCCGTTCTCCTCCAGGAAGAAGCGAAGAAGAATAAAGCCGTGGAACGAGCGTATGTGGATGAATTGATGGGTGCCAAGGAGATTAGTGCGCAAGATTAGGGTGGAGGGCGAACGGGAGGGAGGGAGGAGATGCGATGAAGAATTAGGCAAAGGAAACAGTGCAAATAATAAGCACACGACCTCTCAAAAAAGAGCATAAACCTCGACTTTGAGACCCGGGGAAAAAGCGATAGCAGTGGGATGGATGGATGGGATGGATGTACGATACGATACGATACGATCGACACGGCAGGATCTTTCAATTACAACATACACGACTGAATAAATAGGATATAGCTAATTAGGCGTCCGGATTTCCTCATTTCTTCGCACCATACAATACAATACACTACACTACACTACACTACACTACATCTGGATCTGGATCTAGATCTAAATTTACAAAAGGAGAACTACTGGTACGGAGAAGGAATTTGAGCTATGGATGGATGGATGGATAGATATAAGTGCATGGTTAAGTGCACAAGGAGAGGATCGGATAGGAAAAGAAAGGATAGGATCGGATAGGAAAGGATAGGATAGGAGAGGAGAGGATATGATAGGAAAGCAGCTCCCTACCCTACCTACCTACCTACTTCTATTTGGCTATCGCTATCAAGTAAAATTGCATTTCACCTTGCAGCTTTGGCATTACTACATGCTAGCAAAAAAAGTAGTACTACTTACCTACTTTTCCTCAACACTGTGTACACACACCTAAAAGCATATCCATTCATATATTCATCATTTTAATTTTCATTTCATTTCCATTAAAAAATCTTGCTCTATAGCAATTCTTCATCTACTACATGATTGATCTTTATAAAAACTCCATCCAGCATGTTTGGACCAGAAAAAAATATCCCTGTGAGAAGTAGAAGCATGTTCTATAACTTCCACCCTTCGCATTTGCCTTTACAAAATCATCCCCCAGCTAGCCCCACTCTACATTTGCACCTCAACACGACCTTCACTACCCGGCGCACCCGAAGACAAAGATGGCAAAAGATAGGTAATATCATCCCAAGGATGTCTATAGAGTCCAGTGCGCAATCTCTTTTGATCGAGGTAATGAGCAATCAAACCGATAGAACGTCCAAGAACGAAGAGACCGTTCAATACACCCATCTTCATATAATCTTCAGCCTCCTCCGCGCTGAATGCGCCACAGTTGCGCATCAAATCAACAAAGCAGACGGCAACAGCACCATCAACGTTCAAGATCAAGTTATCTTTCTTGGAGGTAGTGACGGACTCAACAGCCAAAGCATAGTCGAGCATCTTGCAACTTGGGAAACGCTTCTTGACAAACTCTTTTACAAGCTCGACACGGAGATCTGGGTTGTTTCTTGACTTAACCTTGTGGCCAATACCTGGGATGAGCTTGTTTTGCTTTCTCATGGTATCGACGAAATCACGTGGGGAAAGACCCTTGTCGAAGGCCTTGGTGAACTCCTCAGCAGCACCATCAAGAGCACCACCGAATCTGGATCCGATGGTCAAGAGACCGGAGACGAGAGCGGAGATGAGATCCTTTCCTGCTCTAGTGGTAATGATAGTGTTCATGGCACCAGAAACAGCTGGACCGTGATCGGCAGTAAGCATAAGAACCATCTCGAGGAACTTGCTTGCGTAATCTGGGAGACGACGACGGAACCACAAGAGAGACATAACACCACCAATTCCAATATCCTCCTTGAAGACATCAGAGATTGGCATACCGGCGTACAAAAGTTCTTGTCCACGATCATCAGAAATGGTGGAGATGAATGCGGCAGGCTTTCGGATGAGACCGAGTTCTTGAGCCCATGAGTAATCAATTGGGATCTTTGGTACAATTGGCTCAGGTTGTGGTACAATGGTTCCATCCTCAACCAGCTTATCATAAACGGAAGCGAGGACTGATGGCATATCTTCGAAGGTATCTGGAACGTGGAAACCAGCCTCCTTCATGGACTTGTTCTTGGTAGCAGCAGTCTCGAGTTGAGAGTTGGCGAATGAACCAGCGTGTCCGAATTGGACCTCAGTCTTGAACATGCTTGCGCAAGTACCAATGGCCCATGCGACAATTGGCTTTGTGATGGTTCCGTTCTTCACGGCCTCAATCACTCTGTATTCCTCAACACCACCAACTTCTCCTAACAGAACCAAAATCTTACATTCTGGATCGGCTTGGTATCTGAGGAGATGGTCGATGAAAGTTGTGCTTGGGTATCTGTCACCACCAATGGCGACACCCTCGTAAACACCATCGGTTGTGTTGGCGATGATGTTATTGAGCTCGTTAGACATCCCACCAGATTTGGAGACGTAACCAACGGAACCCTTTCGGTAAAGCTTGGATGCAACAATGTTGTCCATCATACCACCCGTGTTACCGATCTTGAAAGATCCTGGCTTGATACCACCGACAGTAGCTGGGCCAATAATTGTAACACCCTTCTTTGCAGCTGCATGAAGAATTTCACGAGCACGCTAAAGTATATATGAGCACACGACCAAGTTTGTTTGTAGCAGAAAACTTACTCTCTCAGGTACACCCTCAGCAATGATGGCAATTGACTTAATTTGTGGGTATTGCAAAAGTTCCATGGTGGATTGGTAAACACTTCGCGATGAAGCAAAGTTGACAACGGTATCGACATCCTCGTGCTTGGACATGGCCTTTCCGACATCTTGGTAAACTGGAAGCAAAGTTTCACTGGTTCCCCAGTACATCTTGCTAACGAATTGACCACCGAATGTGTAAATGATACCTGCAACCGAAGGAGTCTTTCTCTTGCAGATGAAGTCGAAATCGAGCATACCCTGGACCGCTCTTGGTTGCAGACCGTAAACGAAACATCTTGTCTTGTCGTGGAAAAGGGTATGTTCAGCTCGAGGGCTCAAAGGTCTGGAGGGAGCGGCAAATCTGCGAATGTTGTCGTTGGCATTGCCTTGAGCACCGGATCCTGTAGCGGAAGGCATGGTGAAAAGAGGAAGTAATTAAAAAAATCTGAATGTGCGAAAGAGTAAATTGTTAGTTAATTGAAGAAATCTTTTCATGTGGCCCAATAAGGAATTGACTATGGTAGTGGTGGTGGTGGTGGTGGTGTAATGGGCTGAAGGAAGGGGAGAAAGAAAAGTTTGGGGAAGTCCGTATACGGAGGAATGAGAATTGAGATGGAAGAAGAAGAGAGGGATGATTTGAGTTGAATGTGAGCTTACCTCCGTAGTAGTAGTAGTAGTAGTAGTAGTAGTAGTAGTAGTAGTAGTAGTAGTAGTAGTAGTAGGTGCAGAGTCAGAGTTTCAAGGGGGAACCTTTTCTTCTATTGAGATGAGGGTATTTTGAATAATGGGAAGAGAACCAGAAGAAAGAGGGAGGGGATTGATGAATAGAATAGAATAGAATAAGGAGAATAAGGTAATCGAGACACTTTTTTCTCTCTCTCTCCAAATAATTATTCCTTTCCTTTCCTTTCCTTTTCGTAGGTAGGTAATAATAAGTGAGGGCCAATATTATTATTGATTGGAGTTGAGGATTGGCTGAGGATTATTACTCCACTAGGAAGACTACCTACCTAGTAGAAGTAGAACTCAACGCTCGGACCTGACTGAACTAGACTGGACTGGACTTGGACTGATACCTATGTTAAGTTACCTAAGGAAGGAGAGAGAGAAGGGGTGAATGCTTCCTTCTTCCTTCCTCCTTCCTAAACCCTTTTTGAGTTATCCAATTATGAATTATGATTTATGATCCATTCTCCTTCCCCATTATTCAATAATAATAATAAAATATTCAATGTTGAGTAAAATTTTGGATGGGTTGAGAGCCAATAAATCTTCTAATCCTTGTCTAGTTAGCGTCCCAACGACCACCCTCCACCTCAAAAAATCTTGGGGATCCTCATTTGATACAAGGGGGGAAATTATCATACCCTCTCTGTTACAACACAGAGAAATAAATAAATAAATAAAAAAATAAATAAAAAAATAAATAAAAAAATAAATAAAAAAATTAATAATAAATTCGCTCCTAAATTCAAATAATAATAATCAGCACCTTGTCTTCTTGTCTGTCCACACTGTCCACACTCACTATCCACACCCCTCCATCCAAACTTTCTATTTTCCTTCTCAAAAGATTAGAACACTACTAGTAGTAGTAGTACTTCATACTCCAATTCCTTTTTCCTCTTCTTCCATATTCATTCCCCCACAAAGAGAGAGAAGATAAAAATAAAAAAGATAGAAGAATATAGATTCCCAATCTTTCCATACCTACCTGCCTACCTACCTACCTACCTACCTACCTATTGTTTTCATTCCTTTTTCAAAAAAAAGAATTCAAATCTTTTTGGTCTATTCATTCATTCATTCATTGACTGACTGACCATTTTGGCTTTCCATTGAAAAATATAAAAATACCCCCTTTGGTACGTACCGATATATTCTTACTTCCCCCCTCCTCTCATATTTTATTCGGTGTTCTATATCGCATCGCATCGCATCGCATCGCATCCAATTCCCATCTCATCCCATCGCAATCATAGCACCACTTTCGGTTTCCTGCTTTGTATAGAGGGATAGGGCTGTTGAAACTTGAAACTTGAAACTTCTCACCGACTCCACTCATCGAACCTCCATAGTCTCACCGTTGTTTAAGGTGCTGTGAGTTGGCATAAGCTGCAGGGTCTGGGAGAGTTTGGATCGTCAATTGCGGTGGGGTGTTCTCGACCTTTGAGGAGTTCTGGGCTTGCATCTGTCTGTCAAAAGTTGTTAACCACTTCTCAGAGAGACTCTCTGGAAACCTTGAAATCTCCTATCAATTTCAAGCCATTAGAATTACCAGAATACTTTGTGCTAATCTGAAATCTTAAACAGTAAACTTACCAGTTTTCATACTTGAAAATGTCTGCGAAAGCAATCCTCGAGGCCGACGGAAAGGCAATCATCAACTACCACCTTACCAGAGCTCCCGTTATCAAGCCATCTCCTCTCCCAAAATCTACCACTCATAACCCTCCTTCGAAGCTCGCTTCCTTATACTTCCCAGAGGATGCTGAGGTCTCAGCAATTCTCGACCAAGCAGAAACCTCATACCCATGGCTCCTTACTCCTGGCTCCAAATTCGTCGCAAAACCTGATCAATTGATCAAGAGACGAGGAAAGAGTGGTCTTCTCGCTTTGAACAAGACATGGGCGGAGGCAAAGGCATGGATCGCGGAGAGAGCAGGAAAGCCAGTCACAGTTGAGACTACTGTTGGAACTCTCCGTCAATTTTTGGTAGAGCCATTTGTACCACATCCAGACGGAACCGAATATTATATCAATATTAACTCCCAGAGAGAGGTATGTGCTATTTTCACCTTTGTAAATATTTCATTTTCGATGGTGGATTTGGTTGTACTGGATTCCCACCTTGGAATTTTCTTGTCAACAAATAAAACGACATTGAAGTGATTGTCGAGAAGTTGGAGATTTTGGGCTTTGCAAAATTCCAACATCTGGGGTGGGATTCATCGGGCTTTTGTTTCTTTGTGTTTACCCATGGTTCGGAATCATGGACGGACGAAAGGAAGCTAAGGACCCGATTCAAATCTTCCCCTGGTCCGCAGCTCCCCTTATTAAATCTTAAAAGCAAGCGAGTTTTAAGTCCAGCATAATGAAATAGACGGTAGACGCCGCCTATACCATTTATGCTTCTTGTACTGCTCGCACAATTTCATAGATTATCTATGCTCTCATATACATGTCCACGTGCTAACAATGTTATCATTCAGGGTGATTGGATTCTTTTCACACACGAGGGAGGTGTCGATGTTGGTGATGTCGATGCAAAGGCCGAAAAGTTGTTGATCCCAGTTGATCTCTCCGAATATCCTTCAAATGAAGAAATCGCTGCAGTTCTTCTCAAGAAGGTCCCACAAGGTGTACACAACGTTTTAGTCGACTTCATCACCAGACTCTACGCTGTCTACGTCGACTGTCAATTCACATACCTCGAGATTAACCCATTGGTCGTCATTCCTAACGCTGAAGGTACATCTGCTGAGGTTCACTTCTTGGATTTGGCCGGTAAGATTGATCAAACTGCCGAGTTCGAGTGTGGTGTAAAATGGGCTATCGCACGCTCACCTGCCGCTCTGGGTATGACTGCCGTTAAGGCAGCTGATGGAAAGGTAAACATCGATGCTGGTCCACCAATGGAATTCCCAGCTCCTTTCGGTCGTGAATTGAGCAAGGAGGAAGCATACATCGCTGAACTTGATGCAAAGACTGGTGCATCTCTCAAACTTACAGTTTTGAACGCCAACGGCAGAGTTTGGACTTTGGTTGCTGGTGGTGGTGCTTCCGTCGTTTATGCCGATGCTATTGCCAGTTCTGGATTTGCTGATGAGCTTGCCAACTATGGTGAATACTCTGGTGCACCAACAGAAACTCAAACTTTCCATTACGCCCGTACCGTCCTTGACCTCATGCTCCGTGCACCAATTAGCCCAGAAGGCAAGGTTCTTTTCATCGGTGGTGGTATTGCCAACTTCACCAATGTCGCTTCTACATTCAAGGGTGTCATTCGTGCTATTCGAGAATTCAGTAGCTTATTGATTGAGCACAAGGTTCAAATCTGGGTTAGACGTGCTGGACCTAACTATCAAGAAGGATTGAAGAACATCAAGGCAGTTGGACAAGAGTTAAAGCTTGACATGCACGTTTACGGACCAGATATGCACGTTAGTGGTATCGTTCCTTTGGCTCTTGTTCCAGGACGTCTCGCAGAGAGCAAGGTTAAGGAATTCAATGGTTAAAATGGGAAGAGATGAGATATGAAAACATTTTTGACATTTTTTCTTCGAGGGCATTTTTTTGTTTGGCTATTCCAAGCAAAAGGTTGCACGGTGGCGTACAAAGCTTGCTTAAGAGAATTAACAAATAGATATACTCGTAATTGTGACAATTATTCTGAAGAGAATGGTTTTTGGATGTTTATTTTTAAGTGATTTGTGATTTGTGATTTGTGATTTGTGATTTTCATCGTGATGATCCATTTCAAAGTACGAAGTATTTGGCGCTAAAAGCTAGAAGCTAGAAGCTAAAAGCCATCGCACGTGACCAATACATTTTCTTCCCATCGATAACATCGATATCGTCCATGCCATCCATCCATCCATCCATCCATCCATCATGGGATTTAATTAACCTCGTTTGAATGAAATCGTTTCTTGCAATTGGGAAAAAAAGAAAGAAAGAAAGAAAGAAAGAAAAAGAAGAAAGAAAAAGAAGAAAGAAAGAAAGAAAGAAAGAAAAAGAAGAAATAAATAAACGCGCCTTCGAGTTCACGTCCGATTTACGTTCTGTGGGTCTGGGGTTTATTTATTTATGTATGTGTATGTGTGTGTGTGTGTGGAGAAGAATTGGCGGGAGGGATAATTGAGAGGGATAGGATTGGATAGGTTAGGTTAGTTGGAGAGGTTAGGATAGGATAGGTTAGTTGGAGAGGATAGGTTAGTTGGAGAGGATAGGTTAGTTGGAGATTGATTGTTAGGGTTGGGGTAATATATATATAGGGGAGTTAAAGGAGCAAGAGAATAAGGGAATAAGGGAATAAGGGAATAAAGGAGTAAGGAAGCAAAAGAGCGGAAAGGAAAGAAGTTGGGAGAGAGAAGTTGGGAGAGAGAAGTTAAAAGAAAGAAGTTAGAAGAAAGAAGTTGGGAGAGAAAATTCGCATTCGGGATTCTGGTACGGGATTCTGATACGGGTTAAAGAACTCCTTAAGGGGGTGTTTGATTCGGTTCGGGTGTTTGATTCGAGTGTTTGATTCAACCCAATTCGATCCAGTGCCTCGAATCATATCATCATACGATCATGTATTCTGGTATGAATGGATGTTTACGAATGGGGATGAGGATGAGGATGGGGATGGCTGTAGAGAAAAGAATTACTGGAAGAATGAAGGGAAGAATGAAGGGAAATCTTCTCTCTTGCAATTCTTCTAGCTATGTGGGAGGGAAGGAACGGTATTTTCATGGTGGAGGTGGAGGTGGAGGTGGAGGTGGATTTTTGATTTCGAGGGCTTTTTCTTCTGGGGTGAGGGGGTGTGGGGGGGCTGAGGCTGGTCTTGAGGGTGGTGTGGATAAGGATCAAAAGAATAACCTTCGTACATCCGACTGCAGCTCCAGCTCCAGCTCCAGCTCCAGCTCCGGCTTGGCAAATGAGCGAGGAGATAGTCGAGGCGATAGTCGAGGAGCGGAAGAAAACCACAAACCCTTTCTCCACAAGACCATCTTGATCACGGGTGCATCGAGAGGGATTGGAAAGGCGATTGCAAAGAGGTTTGCGGAGTTGGGGGGGAGGTTGGTGGTGATGGGGAG
>NGKJ01000047.1:160410-193720 GCA_002162495.1 Myriosclerotinia curreyana | reverse complement strand
ACCTCAACCCCCCATCTCAACCCAAATCTACCCACCACCCAACTAACCCCCCCTCTTCACCACCCAGCACTCACCCGCGCTCTCGCCGCCGAAATGGGTTCTGCAGGAATCAGAGTCAATGCCATTGTACCCGGATACATCGAGACGGATATGACGAGGGGTATGTTTTTTATTATTTATTTTTATTCTTATTTTTTCCCCTCCTCTTATTTTGCATTGTTTTTTTACTATTCTTATTCTCATTCGCAATCTCATTTACAAATCTCATTCTCATCGACAACCGCATTCATCCCCCATCATTTCACTTACAGTTCGTCTGTTTTTGCTTTGGGGACGGGGGATGGGGGGCAAGTGTATCAACACGAACATCAAGTGTGTAATATGAGGGAGTCTTCATATTTCTATTTCTATTCTTATTTCTATTCCTATCTTTATCTTTATCTTTATCTTTATTTTAAATTTAAATGTATTTCCATTAATTTATACTATTTTGTATTCCGTTATTCTTTTATTCTATCAATCCATCAATCCATCAATTCCTCCCCACCCCCTCAATTTGCATCTGCAATTGCATTTGCATCTTTATTTATTTTCGCATCCATCGCCATCCAAATCATACCATACCATTTTATTTTCACCCCCTCAAAATCCATCTTCACCACACCCCCATTCCATTCCATTCATTCATATTTCATATTCAAATAAAAGCGCACCCTCCCTTTTGCCACCACTTCTTCCTCATCTCCAAACTTAATATACACAACATCGCATCATACATTTTAAATTTGAATTTGCTCCTTCCCCTCCCAAAAAAGGAAAAAGGAATCAGGAAAAAAAAAAAGGGCCACACTAACACACAACTTATCAAAGCCATGACCGATGCCGCCCGCAAAGAAGCACTAAACGCCATTCCCCTCTCTCGTTTTGGACATGTTGATGAAATAGCCGATGCCGCCGTCTTTTTGGCAAAGAATAAATACGCAAACAATTGTGTGCTTAATCTTGATGGGGGGTTAAGCGCTGTATGATTTTTTTGGGGAGAGAGAATTGAGGGTGAGGGCTCGGGAAGATGGAGATAGATGAGTTGACATGGTTGATATCGTTGAGATGGGACGGATATAAGTATGTAAAATATGATCAAGGAAGCATCTAATCATCATCAATCATAATAGCGCCATCATTCGCATCATCCAGTACGATGATACCATTATCCAAAGCAGCCTTTCCATCAGAACCCGATAGGGTCTTGGAACGCTTTGAAGATGGCGAAAGCGAAACATCATTACCGAGGGCATCGGAAGCAGATCTCTTTTTGACACTGTTGGAATTACCATTTTGAAGTGCTTCTGACGATGGGGGTTTGGCGTGGCCATTTGTATTTGTAGCATTGCCATTTGAGACTGTGGGTTCGGGGACGGGAACGGGCTTCTTGCGACGGGGGATTGGTGATTCGGGGGTGGGCTCTTCGGTAGGGTTGGGGGTGGAAGATCTTGGGTGAATGTCGAGACTCTTGATGGGAGTGTCTTCCATTTTGGTATCGCTGTATGATTGTCAGAATATGAAGGAGATAGATGGGAATGAAAAAACAGGGTTCTGAGGACTTACGATTCCTGAACATTGAGTACGAGATTTACTCTAGGACCCTTTGGATTGTCATCATCTTCATCGATGACAGTTAGGAAAGTATCTCCCTTGATGCCTGCAAATTATGTTAATCAATTGTCTGCAAATTGGTATACTAAAAACAAACATACCAAGTTCACTAAGTTTCTTATCCAAATTCTCCGTCTCCTCAACATCATAAAGTAGTCCACTTTCATTATTAACCACAATTTCCTCTCCATACCCAAGTTGATGTTTCAGGAAACCCTCGACGAGATCACTAAGTGTAGCTCTTTCCATATCAACCAGCAAGCGAGTTTGTGCGACGCTGCATACAGGGCAATCTGGATTTGGTTCTCGGTATTTGTCGGAGGAGAGGAGTCTTTCTGGGGCGAATGGGGAGAGAAAAATCTATTGATTTGGGTGAGTATTTATTCTAGTCATTTAAGGTCATGGGGAGAGGACATACCTCTTTACTACTCGAGTAATCACCACGAAGGACTTTAAAAGATTGTAAAACGCAAAGACCGGCTACAATAGCATTGGTAGTCGCGATAGCAGGAATGATGTTACCAGCCATTTGTTTGATGTCGAATCGAGATTTAGTTTCGATGCCAAAGACGATAGATCTTAAATTAGCGCTTGCAGTGACAAAATCCAGAGTATCTTCATCATCTTTGTCGAAGGTGATTATTGGTTCTGCGGAGCCGGTACCATTTGAGGTAGCTTTCATTTCTTGTAATCTTTTGCTTAATCGTTCCAGACTATAGGGGGGTTAGAATTGCTAATGTGAGATGGGACAAGACAATTGCATACCTATCTTTAAAAACGATGAGATTCTCATGCAAAGTCCAAACTCGTTGATCATCTTTGATTACGGCTTCCTTTGTGGCCTCATCATTTCCTGCTTCTACATTGAGGGTGGCGTAATCTAAAGCCTCAGGCGGTCGTCTGGATTTCCACATATCCTCCATAGATCTTAAACGAATGATATCATCCTTATAGACCTTATCGAAGAGCAATTGAGGAAACGCATCAGTGCCCATCGATTCCTTAATCTTCTTCAAAGCTTGAGACTCTAATCGCAGCTTCTCAATCTCCCTGGCTGCCTAATGTCAGCTAGGCACCTTAATATAGTATTGGACAACAAACCGTTTTCTGAATCTTCTGAATGATCCATCTCGGTCGATTCATCCTCACTAGCACCAAACACCTCACTTTATTGAATTTAGCAACATTTCCCTTCGGTTCACCGTGCCTGACGTACCTCAATAAATAGCTCTTTCCCCAAACTATGCAATGAATCGGTTGACTTGGCGTACTCCGAATAGTGCAAACCGGAAAACTCTTTGGCGTCTCCTTTGTTGTACAATCATAACATGCCGTCTTTCTCTTCTTAATAACCTGAACCTGTCCATTGAACCCAGTTGTGCCCGACTCGATTAAAGGTACATCCGCCGCCAAACACATCTTGTTTACATGCCTCCTGGCTTCGAGATTATCCAGCGCATTAAACACCGTTGTGAAACCCTTGAACCAATCCACATTGAACTGTGAATCTTTAATATTCGCATGATGTGCCTCCAGCTTGACTTTCGGGTTGAACTTATGCGCCGCATCTTTCGCAACCTATAAACCTCTACATCAGCCCACATGCGCATCTGCCATGCATATATAACCTACCAAAGCCTTCGATTTCTTAATATGTTCATGGCGAAACAGGAATTGTCGATTTAAATTGCTGAGATCGATGGTATCCAGGTCCACGATGTGAATTACACCAAAACCAGCCAGAACCAAATTCTTGAGTAATTCACATCCGATTCCTCCAGCTCCTACCATCAATATCCGTGCCTATTTTGAAAGTTTAGTAACTAAATTCATCTTCAATGGGTTTCCGCAAAAGGTAGGAGATTCACATAGCCTGGAGCTTGGAACAAACACAACTCCAATAATTTAACATATTTATTTTTGCAAATTGGAAGAAAGATAGCAGTGAACTTAAATTCAATAGAAAATACCATGAGAAATAACCAAAGCAAAAGTTGAAGTACTTGACATTGTGAACTTAAGCGCTTACCTTCTTGACATCAATATTCAAAGGTACCCCCAGTGACTGCGTGTTGAATTGATCGCGCATCGTGTTGACTATCATGCGAGAGTGATATGCGACAGCGCAAGATGTTGATTGAGGATCAAAATAACAAAATAAAGGGTTGAGGTTAATTTGAGAGAGAAGTTCCAGGCTGATCTTTAACTTGAGATGGTTCCTGAGGCTCTGCTTACTAGGTATATTTCTTATTTCCCAATAATAAATGCGCGAGCGCGTTGATAAAGGATAAAGGATGGGAAAACGCGCTTGATTAGATAAGCGATTTCCTTATCGCTATTGTTGGTACAGTAGTATTGGTCTGTGCGAGGCTTTTTTTTGTTTCTTTTTTGTAAGTGAGTGAAGTGAGTGAAGTGAGTGAGTGAGTGAAGTTTGTTTTTGGATATGAGGTCTGATCGTCTATGGCATTAAGCTGAACTTATGCTTGTAGCTAGTTCTACTTTACCAGCAATATAAAAAGAAATTAATATAAATTTCAAAATCAATCGTTCCTGCCATCACTTTATTGTACCCACACTTCATGAAAATATATATCCCGCCGACTTGTACATCATATCTCTCCCATACCCCTTCAACTCCATCCAAAACCCAACATCCAAACCACCACCTCATTAGATTCCCAAACCACCGTCTCCCATCCCCCATCCCAACCATGTCCGACGACGAAGCCGACCCCGAGCTCCTTGAGCTCCTCCGCCAACACTTCCGCAAACCCACCTCCCCCTCCATCCCCGAAACCCGGGTCCTCGAAAGCGCAGAATACGTCTACAACAACTCCATCGACGTAGCCCTAGACATGGCCTGCACAAAAGCCGCCGCCGCATCCATCTATTCCCAAATGCAAAAGAAATCCTACTCGACCAAAACATGGTCATCACATGACCTGCACCCCCAATCCAAAGACGAATCAACCGTCAACTTCATCTTCACGATGGATCTCCTCAATTTCTCTTTTTGGAGCTTGCAGAATGAAGATGAACGATTTGCAGTGGAGTATAAGGGGAAGAAGTGGACGGGGTATTGGAGTTTGGTTGCTGCGTTGCAGAGGGGTTTGGAAGAGGGATATCCGATTACCAGTTCGTGTTATTGGCAGGATGAGAATGAACTTACCGAGGAAGTATTCGCGCATGTATTTCGATCATGTACGGCGGAACCAATGCCACTTCTCTCTACACGTCTCACACTACTCCGTGAAGCCGGGACGATTCTCTACGAGAAATACTCCTGCTCCTTCGCCAACTGCATCAAGGAGTCCAATCACTCAGCCGCTGCTCTCGTAAACTTGCTCGCAAGTTCATTTCCTTGTTTTAACGATGTAGTTTCGTTTGAGAATAGGAAAGAAGTACGATTACTCAAGCGTGCACAAATATGCGTAGCAGATCTATGGGCTGCGTTTGAAGGAGAAGGGTGCGGCGAATTTCATGATATTGATAAACTCACCATGTTTGCCGATTATCGCATTCCACAACTGTTAAACACGATGGGGTGTTTATGGTACGCGCCGGCTTTGGAGAGTAAGATTAGGAGAGGTGAAGTTATCGAGAGTGGACATAGTTGGGAGGTGCAGTTGAGAGGTAAGGTTTCCTATTTTACCCCTTTTGAGTTCCCATTCGTTGGTTCTTCAGATGTGAAGAGAATCCAGAGTATGGACCTGATCTGATGGATAAATAGGCTGTAGTATTTGGTGTGTAGAGTTGATTAGAAGAGAGATTTTGAGAAATCATCCCGAGGCAAAAGTAAATGCCATCTTGATTGATTTCTTCTTGTATGACACAATGAAAGAAAGAGAATTGGAGGGAAAGGACGAGATACCCCATCATAGAACGAGAAGTATATGGTATTGAGCAATAAATATAAATAGAACATTATGTACAGTAGCACGAAAGCAAGAGAACATTGCGGAGTAACTTTTCAGACACCATCAAAGAGCTAATTGCATGAATCTTGTGTCGTTGAATGCGGTGGAGATATCATTTGTACAGATCTGGTATTTATCTACCTGTTATACATATACACAAGTCAATCGTCTCAGGCCCCCTAGGATGCACCCATATGCCACCCCTTTGATCATCCTCCTGATCCAAAACTCCAAAACGCCCCGGCATGCATAAACATATACCAATACCTATTTTATGTCTATCACCAACGCCACTCTATGCAGGTATCTCATAAATACACACGTGAAAACATCTTGAGCCAAACAAATACCCTTCCATCATGATGCCCCAGGTTTTTCAGAACCCCTCTCTTCCGGAACCGACGATTCAGATGGTTCGGGTGATAAGATTTTCTCGTCCGATGAACTATCTTCTAGTTTCTTAAATCGAAGAATACGTTCCACTGAAACCCTTTTAATCACCTCGTACTCTTGTTCTTCGGTTGACAAGAGTTTGTCATCTGGCGGGTCATACTGGAAAGAAAGTTCCTTGCGGTATCCTCTAATCACCTTATAGTACCCGCCAATATAAGTCTTTCTGGCCACAAGAGGAGGATACGACAAGTAGATTTCCTTGGTCAAGAGTTTGACTTGTTGTTTGCTCTTATTGATTTTCAATAGGAGCAAGTTCAGTTCTCGTAATTTCCTTGATGAGTTCAGTGGAAAGTTGAAATTGAGTTTCTCAGTCAGTGACTTGATTTTTCGTTTGCTTCTATTAACTTCATATTCCAGCGATTTCAGTTCTCGCAAACCACTTGAGCGTAGGTAATGTAATCTAAATTGAATTCTTTGCTCCAAGAGATGAATTTGCCGATCGAAAAGTTCGACTTGCTTTGCACTCTGATTAACCTTGGCTGTGAGATCAAATATTTGTCGCTCCCTTTCCTTCCTTATGCGGGCACTTATGCGGTTGAACTCCTTCTTCAAAAGAATGATTTGTCGTAAGCTCTGATTTACCTGATAGTCGAATGCATGCAGTTCGTGGAGCCTCTTTAATCCTTGGAGAACGGCAATTCTTCGTTGCCACGATCTGTTTGGAAATTGCCTTAATCTGAGATGATATGTATATCTCCAATCTCTAGGAATTCGGCGATAGTGCCAAGAAACCAAATTGGTTTCGGTCGAAAGGATGTTCGCCTTTGATAAAGCTACTTTGGATGCTAAGCTCTGCAGCATCACTCTCCTACCCTGGCGAGCTCCTAACTTCAATCTCTTTGCTCGTACTTTTTCCGTGTACGAAAACTTGTCGAAAATCTCGAGGGAAAGATCAACGCTTGACTGCTGAAATGACGATGCATTCTTCGTTGCGAGTTTCTTTGGCAAATAATCCCAGGCCTGCGTGTCTCCAAATTCAAGTACTTTAATGATGGGTTTGTACCGTATCGTTGATATCTGAAAGATGGTTTGTAAGGAACGACTTCTCTCGATAAAGCGTTCGACAGAATCACGTATCGAGCCAATGTTCAGCCAGAATAGAAGCCTCCCTAAGTTCCATCGAGGAACATCTACTGGTAGAAGGCGTGGTAAATTCCGAGATGGATCAATTCCACAAAGATACAAGAGTTCTTTTATGGCCCAGCGTGTGCTTTTAGTAAGCACAATCAGATGAGGTCTTACGACGTTTTCGGCCCAAGTCTCTAATATTGACCGCAGAAGTGACTCTCCAGCAGCATGATCTAGTTTGGCCACACAACTCGTCACAGCCTCACAGAGTAGTTCCGGCTGAATCTCTTTACCATTACGCAAAGCTGCACGAATATACATGACAGATTGTCGAGTAGTGGTGACTTGAAGACTCGTCCTGATAAGGGCATCAAATATCGATGCGTCTCGTGGTACCTTTCGCAGGAGCCAACCGTCTCTCAGGATCAATCTACTGGCATTCTTCTCTGCCCAATCTAATACTACTCGCCATTCCAACTGATTCTCATGTCTGCGTACAGTATTCATAGTCCCATCCACCGCCCTCATGCGCCTAATAATACTTCGGTAGCCTTCTAGATCATTCTTAGCCGCATAGTGATTCAGTATAACTTGAATAGTCTTTGAAGTGGGGCCGAATTTCGAATCATGGAGGAACGAATCAATAAATATTTGAGCATGGTCATGAAGCATCAACTCGGTCAATTTTTCGATTAAAAAGTTGTAGGTAAAGATATTTGGTGATGCCGAGCTTATGAGAAGATTGTAACATATCTTGGCTAGAAGTAAACTATGAGTATTGTGAGCCGGGGACGTATTCTTGAACAGGGCTTTCAGTGCATTATGCAGATGAGACCTTTCCTCACGAACTTCGTCATTCAATTTGTATATAGGCATTGTGATGTCGCCATATTGCAATTGTTCAACTCGCCCTATCATTCTCTCAGTCTCGAGGAATATGTTAGGCGGCGCTGAATGAAGATCCGCGGCTATGGGTGAATTTTTTGTTGTCCACATCAATCGATGGACTAACTTTGAAATCATAATTTCTACCCGATCTAACTGCTGCCGAGTTTTTGGATCGCGAGGTCGGAGCATAGATGATGCATGTATGTATTCGCCGAAAGTTTCTCCACCAAGTCCTTCATCATCAGGTAGGTTCGCAGTAGATTCTGCTTTGGCCGATTGAACCGGGAGTACAGTAGGTTGGGGCAGGGGATCCTGCGGTATTTCTTGTCCAATAGACCCAACAGGTTTTGGAACATTTGGAGGTATATACTTGAGGTGCGCTCCCAATCGATTCATGGAAGAGGCGGCCGTCCAGCTGACAGTCATAGGTCCCGCAGACCCACCAGCTTTTGCAGCATTGATTCCAGCTCCTGCGAAAGGAGAACCAATCTTTGAAATTCCTGGTATCCTTGATGTACCGGGTATATCTGGTATTCGCTTCTTGACTTCATTTGCATTTTCATCTGGCTGGCAATCTTGGGATTCCTCTACTTTATCGGTAGGAGGTCCAGCCTTTGCTTCCGCAATGAGTCGATCCCATTGTTCCCTTCGCTGAGTTTTTCGATTCGAATCTGCCACTGCAGCAGTTGCGAGTATGGTTGAGTAACATGCCGTGAATATATCCCCTATGCTAACCCGTCGACGTTTGCCAATTGCATTTGTTGCTTGACGAGCAATGGTTGTACCAATTTTCAGACAGTCGTTACAACGACATGATGATCTAGTCTGCGCAGCGCGGAACCATAAACTTTGCATTATATTTGCATACTTGTTGATTTATGAATCATCAGGCTCCGAACTAGTCAGTCAATTAATTGAGGGTTGGGAAGTTTCGACTTTTTGGCGCTGTTATTGTAAAACAAATTTGAAGTTCTCCCACCAAAACCCATCGGGCGACTTTCGCGATTTGGGTGGCTGCTTTAAGCGATCAGATCTTTGATAGAGCCACGAACCGACCCCTCCTTCTTCATACCCCTCCATGATTTTCAAGACTACTTGGATTGTAAATTGTAACAATAAATCCATAAATCCATAAAGAAACTAGCAAATATGCTCACCTTAACACTTACTGCAGACCTTTCTGGGTGAGTATGAAAAGAATCCTCTCAGATATCCAAGAGCTAACATTTCTACTGTATATAGCGTGAATGAGCTTGTCCCTGATGACAGCGCAGAGAAGAACTTTTGGTATACCTTCAAGGTACAATGTGTATCATGTCGAGAAACTCACCCCAACTTCATAAATATCAACCGATTTGTCAGTTCGAATCAAGAATCCTACCCAATGTATTCCTTCTGAGACTGATGTGAATTTCAGGAAGCAAATGAGATGAGCGGCAGCAGAGGAGAGGCAAACTTTGTATGGAAATGTAAATTTTGCAAGGTTTGTAATTTCACTCATCCATATATCACGAAATAGAAATGCTGATTTCGTATAAAGAAAGAATCATCTGCATCAGTTATATCAACACCCATTTCATATCAAGCAGCTTCTCCACCAACTCGTCAGAAGATCTTGGAATTCGACTGTCGAGGTCTTGAACTCGTAGAATTCAAGCCAGAGGTAAGTCTTCTATTCAAGAATCAGGTGTTGCTTATGTAGCTCATGTATTCATACGTTGTAGGGAGATTGGTTGGCTGTTGGTACAGAAAGTGGAACTAAGTTTACTGCCATCGATTTGATTGATGGAGAATGGTATGATTATGATGACAAAGTAGGAGAGGAAGTCAGTATTAAGGACTTGAAATGGGAGATCAGGAGAAACTGAGATGATATCATGAATGAGTACGAAAGGTAATGAATGTTACGAATGGTTTGGTTGAAGTCACCTGGTCTGGCTCGGAATATGGGGATGAAGCGATGAGGATATTTTGATACTTACAAGAGCAATTGAAGTAACATTTGATATCAAACTCAACCTAAAATATGACAAAGTAGTTCTTACATGACCGATACAGCTTCTCGAACATTTCTTAAATTAGATTTTTATTGAAATGAATAGATATTGAGCTTATTCCGCTCTAGAAGATCACCAGCCTCGCTATCTCAGCCTCGCGCTCTTACGCTGCCTCGCTTAGAAAATTTCCAGAAGGCAGCGCCAGCAACCTCACCTCCGACGCGTCTTGCTCAATTCCGCGTCCCTCCACCAGCCACCCTTCTTTCAACCTCCCCCAGCTCACATCATGAGTGTATGTCGTCCGCTCTTCCCCCTCTTCCCCTTCTCAATTCAAAATACTAACTTACTTGTAGTTCGTACCAATCAACCCCCGTCCCTTCCTCCAAAACCTGTACGTACCATCCATTCATTCATCCATCCATCCATCCTCTCCTCTTCTAAAGCTTTCAACCCCCAACATCCACTTCCGAATCCAGTTCAACTAACTAACTGAACCCCTCCAGCGTCAACGAAGAAGTAATAATCCGCCTAAAATGGGGCGGTCAAACCGAATACAAAGGCAAGCTCGTCAGCATCGACAGCTACATGAATATTCAACTATCGGGCGCCGAGGAATGGATTGATTCGGAGATGACGAGTACTTTGGGTCAAGTTTTGATTAGGTGCGTATCATTCATTCTCCGTCTTCTCTATCAGACTCATGGATTGGAACTCGCGCATTGAAACTCGGGGGAATTCATCCATTGTCGCAAACCTAACATAAAGCAGATGTAACAATGTCCTCTACATATCAGCCGCCCCTCTCAAGAAAGAAGATGATGATACGAAGATGGATGGATGAACTGGTGGATTGGCGATTTGACTGATGGATGTGGAAAATATGAGAGGTGGATGCGGATGGGCGAGTACGAGGGGTCCCGATAGAAATTTGATAGATACCTAGGATGGAGGGACAATCAATTGCAGAGAGCATGGCATGACAGATATGAAGCAAGCAGATGAGAGGGTTCGGGGACTTCTGGATTCTCAATTTCGGAAAGCAGGAGAGGAGAAAATTACCTACAATGATATATTTACGGACGGCGTTCAAGCAAATTAAGCTTGCGGTTACAAGATACATAACAAGTCACGGTACGCTTTTATTGAAATCTGATTTTAAATATGCTTGCTGGAAGATGATGGTGATTTTTTGGAAGGCTAAATGAAGTGATTGATTGATGAATATGCATTTCCAATACGAGATCCATCTACATAAGACAGCCAATCTGCCGACTGCTGCCTACCTCACTCATACCCAATCTCAAACGCTTATTAGGTCCAACCATAACAAAAGCTTCAACGAGCCACTCATACCATACTTTCCTATCATCAGTTTGTCTCCAAATACTGACTTCCAGTTCGCTATCATCTGGGATGTAGAGGGGTGACTATTTCTACATTAGTTATGTTCATAAGGGATTGGAGGAAGGAGGATACATACCTTCAAAGGAAAGAAAATCGGAAACCACGAAATCATATCTTTGCTCTTAGCATCGATCGTATCGGGACGCGTACTCAACTCGACTTTGCTCTCGGGACCCGCACCCCCATCATACAAAACAGCCTCGAAATATCCCGCCAATCCATTGACCACACCTCGATCCTTACAAACGAACTTGAGACGTGCATAGCGAGTATTATGTTCATTAGCACCATCACCACCCGACATACTTCCACCACCGCCTCCACTAACACCGCCCCCTCGTCTCGCTTCTGCAATATGCAGTGTGCTTACGGGAAGAGGATGGGTGAATTCCCATGCTTGTTGGATTTGGGGATGATCTGGGACGGAGGAGGCGAGGAAATCAATGGCGTGGAACATGACTACGTAGGGGGTATCTGAAGCGGTTTCATCGGATGAAAAGCGGTGGAAGATATCGGCATGGAGACGAGGTGCGAGGATTGGGGATAGATGTGCGGTGTAGGAAGCAGGTATCGAGATACCGAATTCTGGAGCTAAAACATGTTGAACTCCATCTATGCATTCAGGCGATAATTCGTTATCTGCAAAAGAACCCAACAACTCGGAAACGAGTATATCGACTTTGCCGTAGGTTGTTGCTGGAGTGGTTGTAGAAGTTGTTACGGCTTGGCCTATACGTCCAGCTGCATTTCTTAATGGCCCTTTCCATGCACGCATATCGCTCTTTACAATATTGACTACTCCATTCCAGTCGTCTTCGTTGTGTCGTTGAAGAAGAACGTAGGCATTTGGATTCTTCTCTACAGCCCATACCTCTACTGGGACACCAGTGGTTTGACTTGCCTTCAAAGCTCGAGATACCAAAGGTCCTCGTCCAGAACCGGCTACTGCAATGACAACAGCACCGCTAAGACTCGATGTAGCCTTTTCTTGTAAGACCCAATCAGAGAGTGCTCGTTCAATAGCGCGCTCGTACCAATCATATTTGACAGGATCTTTCTCAAAAACCTCATATGTAACAGATTCGAGATTGTCAGTCAATGGTTGAAGTGGAGCCTGCAAGTAATCTTGATAACCTGAGCCAAACTTCTCAACTACTGTTCGTTCTGGTTGGTTTCTCTGGAGATATCTTAGATATACCAAGTGAGCTGCAACATCCTTTGATTTTGTTTGCGATTTGGTACTATTCCTCCTAGCTTGGTATGCTTCGGCTGGAGTTGGGGATGGTGCATCTTGTACAACACTAGGTGATGCATAACCATCTGCCACAGTAATTTGTTGATTTGGGTCGTCCAAACCAGGAATCGGACCCACATCACATAACAATAGCCACGGAACATTCTTGAGTTTCATATAGCGGGAGAGCAAATTTTGGTGAGCCTTGCCCAAAACTGGGTGTCCACCTTTGTTCTTCAAAAATGTGGAAGTAGTGAAAGTCAACAATTTCAGGGGCTCGGCAAACCAACGAGATTGAAGTGACTCAATAGGAAGTTGACGGGGAAGTGCCAACGCTGTAGAATATTGGTTAGCATGTGTCCATTTTTAGACGTTCAGTCCATGGGCAGAAGCAGTACCTTCAGAGATGAGGAATAATACTCCGAAGGATTCAACTCTCGCGCCAGGGTCTTTCAATCTTCACACATGCAAACATAAGGCAAAAATAACGAAAAGACTTCTGTGGAATAAAATATATGTTCATTGATTTCTTACCTACTGAAAGTCTGGAATTGTATTTACATACATCCCGGATCAAATTCCAAGTATCCCAATTCTCATACAACTCAATTTCCCTTTCACCCTTTGCTGCATCTGCTGTTCCTTGGTACCTGGAAAATGGCAAAAGATCTCCGGTCATCTCTTTTTCATCTTCGAGTCCATACATAGGAATATGAATGGCTATGTTGATATAGCTGGCAATTGCGAGAGCTTCCTGAATAGCACGAGCATATTGAGCAAGTCCAGTGTTATCTCCTGATCCGCCATTGTATGTTCTTGGACCTGGTATGATAACGTTGCCCACTCCGCAGAATGACGCATATGCAATTTCGATGTTCAAAACCTGACGAGAAATGTTTGCGATTAGCGGATCTGGTGAGCATAGATCTATCCAAGGGCTGGAATATGCGATGAGCTGCGAGACTGTATCCGAGGGAGTTAATGGTGTGTCGACAGGATTGAGTGGTGGGATAATGGGAGCTGGAGGGGTAGCTTTGTTTTGCGCATCGCTTGATTCGATGGCTGATATTTCGGAGAGGTGATTCGAGATCAATGTGAGTACTCTAGAGTGGAAATGAGGACTTGTAATTGGGCTTGTGAGCATGTCATACTAGTAAAGATAATCATTAGCAAGACTCTCATGAGCGCGAAAGATCACATACTCCAACATCTTGAGCCTGTCGCAGAACAAAATCCGTGACAGGCAAAGGTCGTTTCGATTCATGTTGACCAATGTAAAAGGTTGGAAGATTTTCATCGGCTGCCGCATCAGAGTCAGCATCCGCATCCGCGTGCTCCCCAACAAAAGGATTCGAGGTCAGGGTACCGGTAGCCATTACTATAAAGCGTGACAGTAAAATGCGCCGGTTGCGATTTTGGGATGTAGCTGTGAGCTCTAGAGCTCGTTTGCGTGGGTTTGTAGAAGATGTTTATTATGGAGAGAACAAAGTATTTCCCATACCGCTACAAATATCACATATACCTATAGACAGTGTAACAGTCCGTTCCAAAAGGATCTGGTATCAAAATGAGTTGGTTTCAGTACCTAGTGTAGGTGGGTGAGGTTCTTCTGAATTTTTGTCCTGGATCGATGGGATGATATTTTGGTCAACTTTTCTGCCAGATTTTATCAAGGCGGTGTGGAATTGAGTACTTGTAACTTGTAGACGGAATCGAGTAAACAACTTGCAGTTTCATCGAATCACTTTATTCTCAAATCAACAAAAAACATCAATTTCATATTGTTCTATTGCCAAGGCTAATTTTCATCCATCTATTCCATCATTTTATTTGTTACAAACTCATATTGTTTCCATAAGAGGTTAATAAGGGATAGAGAAGTTTGAGCATCGTTATTGATCGCACCCCCCAACTGTCTGGATAAAGATATGAGTTGATTGATTGAATGATAAGTTTATCATCAAAAACAAAGGACCCCTTTAGGGACTACCTCAAAAGATTGCTGGTGGAAGTGATATACACTCTTTTTTCCTAAAACGGCACAAAGCTGCGAGGTCCCATTCATCAATATGCGATTTAAAATATAGGGCAGGTTAGCATGTATATCAAAAAGATCATACGCATGTCCCTTGGAAGAGAAAGGAGGCTTAGATGCAGTCATTTCTTAGCTGCTCAAAGATATCTCTTGATTTCTTTTGCAGTATCTCTTGTTCTCCTTTATTCGACATTGTGTCCCGAAGCAGGTTTGAGCTGCTTCGCGAGATGGCAATCCCCTTTTTTTCTCTTTCAGTATGTCAAATTGCAATTGTAAGACCGAGATTTAGTAATTTCTCACATTGTCCTCCGCAGTCTTTTCGCACCTTGAATATGAAATAGCCACTGCGTATGTCACTCACTATGCTGCAGGGGAGCAAGTAGTCATGACTTGATTAGGCCGGTGCTTTGGTTCTCTTCCATACGACGCTCATTGTCTTCTGATTTCGAAAGGGAATTTGTCCAAAATGCAAAACAGCGATGAGTAGAAAATAAAACACTCTTCTGATCATCATAATGGTATCATAATACTATATGTAATTATTAGCAAGTCCCATCTTTATGTCTGGTCTCTTTTCTCGCTGTCATTGTTTTGAGCCGGAGATATGAGGTAACCTTACCAAAAATGAACAAAAACAACAAAAACAACATACGACAGTAGGGAATCGCTGGTGGTCACCCACTCACCCAACTACAAATCTACAGATCTGAAGCTTGTGTATGGCAGAGCGGGGGGATGCCCAATTCTCTTCACTCTATGGTCGTATGTACCAGTCAACAGCTCCTCACAAGATATACATGGCATTTCAAAGGGGAGGAATTCGAGTGCTTCAAGCCTTGCAGTATGAACACCCATCCAGCTACTCAAAGCCTATGATGATAGCTTGCAATGTCTGCTTTCATAACATTGGCATATTCTCTCCAATCTGAGGGTGTTGTGGGCATAACCTTGAAAGAGGTTCGAATTTTTCAAGGATATCCAAATGATTTAGAATATCGGAAAGAGGTTCGAATTATTGAAAAAGCTTCCAATAAATTTTATAAATTTAATTCCATTAGGAACATTGAAATGGTGGGGTTTGCATTGAATTGACAAATTGACAAATTTGTTGGTGATTCTGAGGTTCAACTCCTGATCAGATTTTAATTTTTGTCCCCGGTGACCTAAGCTTTCTAGTCCCCGGTGAGCCTGCGATTTATCTGTCTTTCCCCGTGAGCTTGAGTTTAGTCAAAACCTGCCGATATCCTTTCCAGATGAGTGTTAGCGTAAAGAGTATGCGGCCGGAGAAACACACGCCGGTTTCAGCATTCTTCATGATTTCAATATCAATATACTTCTTGTCGATGATGATCAAATTATCTCTGAGTATTATCAAATCTCATGGATTTATCTTTCAATTATTCCATTTCTCAGTTAAAGAGGATGATCAATCGTTTTCCCATGTTTCAATTTCAGCTTGGCTCGTTTCCTACAAGAGAGGAAGTCCAGTTCATCAGCAATTACAGGATTTAGGTACGGCTTGTGTACTAGGTAGGTTTGGTTGAACTGATTATCATTCGTTATATTGTGTATGCCCCATGGCGGGTAGATAAAATGCAATCATAAGGTTACATCCCAAGTCGGGTTTGCCGATGTGTCTGGCACATAGTTGCCCATAAAGATATGTATTCTATAATTTTGGATTTCGCAAGAGTGTGTCGCCTTTCCCGAAAATAGTGCTTTTGCGAATTGCGTTAACGGACATCATAAGTGAATGCGTAAGCCAAGCTCCACCAATTGCTTCGGTTAAGAATTGTCGGTTAAGAATTGATTTGATGAGCACAGTGTCCAAATAGCACAGCTTACAATTCCACAATTTACGGCTTATAGTCTGGTCAAGCACGCGATTATATATCAACCTATAGTGTACAACCGACAATCAAAGAATATGTTGGTACGGCAGTGAAGATTCTCACTCGGTGACAGTACCAATTTTCAGTGAAGGGGGGAGGCCACACATCATTTGCTGAAGCGGCGTCAATCAATGAATGAGATATCATCGATTTGGCTAAGCTCAATACTATATCAGTAGATGAGAATGGCAGCATCGCACATGTTGGCGCAGGATTGAAATGGGGACCAATTTATGAGTGAGTATTGGAATCTAACGGTGTGATTGTTGCTGGTGGTCGGACTTCTCTGGTTGACATTGGCGGATTATTGGTTGGAGATAAACCATGCTTCGGATTAAACGCAAAAGTCGCAAGTAACTTCGACTGTAGGTGGTTACTCATGGCTTACACCCCAAAAGGGATTTTTAGGCGATGTCGTGATTAGCCTCGAGCTTGTGATTGGCAATATTTCAATTATCAATGCCAATGCCACTTGAAATTCAACCCTTTTCGTCGGAAAGAAGGGTGGAGTTAAAAATTCTGGACTTGTCACTCGCTATGACCCAGAGGAATTTCCTTTCGATAGTATGTGGGGAGGGATCATGGCCTATCCAACAAGCACAGCAAAGGCTCAAATCGATTCCTTCAGCAATCTCACCAACCATATAGTGGACGACCCAAAATTCAGTTTCTCAATATATGGACATATCAACAAGCATCTTGCACACGGATCATATTGAGTAGTTGAGGCAGGTTTCACTAACTGAGGCTCCAATTATTCAATCCGACGTATTGGCGATTCCGGATCTGATATCTAGCTCTTTGACCGATAAGCTTGCTGATGCCTCAACTGCAAATGCTGGGTATCTTTTCGTTACGGCGACTAGTGCCGAAGTGTACGGAATTGCTGTAAAGATCTCGAATAGGCACTTGAAACCTCTCAAAAACACTACACGCCTTGTGCGGTCCCTTCTCTTTCAACCAATTCCTCTTATCGTTAGCGAGCATTCAGATACAACTGGTGGAAACGCCATGGTGTGAATTGAAGCAAGACAATTGATGCTTTTCCTGATCTATCTGACTTGGATTGAAGCCTAGGATGAATCATGATGAGAAACTTACCAACGCGGCGTATGCTACGATCGAGAGGGTTAATGCGGCTGTTGATAATCTTGAGATTGCCAACCCTTTCATTCATCTCACTCATGCTGGACGAAAGTAGAATTCGCTTGCGTGGTGGGCAGATCAAAATTTCAAGAAGATGAGAGCTCTGAGCAGAAAATCTGACCCTTAAGGTGTCTTTCGGAGGTTGGTTAATGGGGGTTCAAAATTACCGATACGGAAACTGATATGGTATTGTAAGTTGGACCTCCACACGGGTACAAGAATGGAAGAAACTGTCAAAAAATTTTGCCACTGCACTTGCTACCAAAATTTCGGTATCGCTTCCCGCAAGAAACCGTTGACAGCCGTTGAGCTGGCGGAGATCATCAATCTGGTCGGCGAGTATCTAAATCATGCATTAGACAACCGGTATGATGAACGTTGTGGTTGCAGAGAATTTCTATCGTATGCATACCAATCTTTAGTCTTCCACCACTACAAACAATCGTCTAGGCGGCCGGGGTGACTGGATGATAATCGCAAGCAACGAACCAAGGAAACGGATCGACCTCATGACTTAGTCTATATTTCTTGTTCTAGGTTTCCATTACTCGGGCTTTAATTCATTCGATTTAAGGAATCTTTCCAACGTTGTTGTGGGTCTGAGAGCATAACCTTACTGCTGTCTTTTCATGTATCAGTACCCTATTCTCCATCTTGGTACTTACGTCAAACCTTCTATCATATGCCGTGTCGGCGAAATATCTTAATTAGTATTCAATGGCATGGTAGTAGCTTACTACTTTTAGTTCTTCTCGGGGACCTCGCTAAGCCTTAGCAAGTCGAAATTTGGCACCCAGGCTAAAGGATTAGGATGAATGCACGATCGTTTTTTGCCCCACCTTTACCCAATACCCAATTCCAGGAAAATCATTCAATCATCCCACCAAAAGACCTGGCGCTTACATCGTTCATGCAGGAATCGGGGACCTGCAGGTTGATTCTTAACTAGCTGTTGTCTGAATTCTTATACATTCTACCTAGGTAATATAATAAGGGTCTATATTCTCCGATCGGCGAATTCTTCGAAGTAGCTTTCATACTAAGGTCCTTTCGTATTTTGGAAGGTTCGTTGTGTTACGATATCATACGGTATCACCTTGTCATAGCTGGAATGCTTGAGCTTATGTTGTACGACTGGCTGAATAAGACCTAGCTATGTTTGGAACTCCAAGTTTTGTCTGACACACAATTGGCTGCGGAGTAACCAGTATCGGAAGAGAAAATATGGAATATAAAGGTTGTGCACCCTACGTTGAAAAAAAGGTCTCAACATGCTTCAAACACAGGGCCGAATCGAACTCATTGGCAAGAATCTAAGTATCACAATACAGTTTCATATATTCCTCTGAGTCAATTTATTAATCACTTCCGAGAAACCGACCCTTTCACTTCTCCATTCGATTCTTCTCGACTGCCAGAATTTCACAATCGACGAGGTCTTCAAGAAACAGGTTCCAGCAAGGCTCGGGATAAACACTCATCCAAGGCTCGGGGATTCACGATTCCAACGCTTAAAGATATTGAAGCACTCGAGATTACGATATCTCGTCAGAGACTCGTAGGTAATTCGAGGCTGGGTCGGATAGCACCATGACAGACACGACAACCAGCACTCTTTCACAAGTTTCGGGGAAAGTTGAGCAAGATTATGATATGGAACCTCGTACTCCATTCATGACCGATGTCGAAATATCAGCTGTCGATGATACACATTTAAAGAATACTACCGTTCGAAACTTTACTTGGAAAGATGTGACTGTCACTGTTAAAGATAATAAAACGAAAGTACCGAAAGCAATTCTAGATGATGTTAGCGGCGTGGTTGAAGCTGGTCAGTGGTGTCATTTCAAGGTTTTAGTCCAGATTGAGTGTAGATCACTAATAGATTTGCAGGAGAGATATGTGCTTTGATGGGACCGAGTGGTTGTGGAAAGACTACACTGTTGAATGTTCTGGCCCATAGAGATGCAGCCGCGAAATCGACTGTCACAGGAGAAACGCTGGTCAATGGTTCAAATCCATCAAAGAGAGTCTTTCGAGATATGAGTTCCTATGTTGAGCAAGAGGATGCTCTTATCGGCTCCTTGACTGTGCAAGAAACACTGAATTTTGCGGCTCGTCTTGCTCATAAAAAGTATGATTATAAGTCCTCGGAATATTTCTTCAGAAGCTGATTTCTTCCTAGTTCATTGGCGAAAACTGAGCGAAAGAGACGAGCCACCGGATTGCTCGAATCATTCGGTCTTCGTAACCAGACTCATACCATTATTGGAACTCCAATTCAGAAGGGTATCAGTGGTGGTCAAAAACGTCGAGTAAGTGTTGCGAGCCAACTCATCACTGGACCTAAAATTCTCTTTTTGGATGAACCCACGTCAGGTTTGGACTCTGCGGCAAGTTGGGAAGTAATGTCTTTCGTGAAGGAGGTTGCAAAACGAAACAATGTTAGTCATACTCCCTTTCTTAAGGAATAATATTGACTTGATTTTTTAGTTGATTGTTATTGCAAGCATTCATCAACCTTCCACCTCCACTTTTCAACTGTTCGATAAATTGTTGCTATTGTCTTGTGGAAAGCCACATTACTTTGGGCCCGTCTCAGAAGTCAATCAGCATTTCGAATCCATAGGATATCCAATCCCACTTCACATGAACGCCTCAGAGTATCTTCTCGATCTTATGAATACTGATTTTGCAGCCAACCAAGTCCAAGCACAAACAAGGCTCCTACGAATTCAGGAATCTTGGTTGGCTTCATCCACGTGTCGACAAATGCACGATAAGATCCAGCATACATTGCAGAATGTTGAAGCTCTACCTGCGGCCCATTCTTCACGTGGCGGCTTTCTCAACATATTGATAACATTAGTGCATAGAGCATTCATTAAAAGTTATCGAGATGTGGTCGCTTACGGTATTCGTATTGCGATGTATATGGGACTCGCTATCATGATGGGTACAGTTTGGCTACGTCTCAAGACAGATCAAAGTGATATTCAACCATTCATCAATGCTATCGTGAGTATTCCAATTCCCCGAGATGGATGGTTTTATATGGCTAACGAGCTCTAGTTCTTCGGCTCTGCATTCATGTCCTTTATGGCTGTTGCTTATGTTCCCTCTTTTCTCGAAGATCGTTCTACGTTTATCAAGGAGCGAGCAAATGGTCTATACGGACCTACAGCATTCATGCTCTCGAACTTCATTATTGGTTTACCATATCTATGTATGCCCCTATTATTTGCTCTGTCAAGATTCAACTAACATTTCATGCAGTCCTCATAGCCTGCCTCTTTTCAATCATAACCTATTTCCTCAACAATTTCCGACCCACCGCCCAAGCCTTCTTCACATGGATAATGTGGCTCTTTCTTGATCTGCTCGCCGCCGAATCTCTCGTAGTTTTCATATCCTCTATCTTCCCCTCCTTTGTGATATCCCTTGCTCTCACTGCTTTTGCAAATGGACTTTGGATGAGCGTGGGTGGTTTCTTGGTGCCTCCACATATCCTTAATGTGTTTTGGAGATATGTTTTTCATTACATTGATTACCAGGTATGTTCTCTACTCTAATTTCCTATTCATTCGCCTTTGTACCACCCTTGTTGTTCCCTAAACTAAAGTAATGCTAATGCATGGAAATAGACGTATGTATTCCAAGGAATGATGGTCAATGAATTCTCGGAAAGAGATTATACATGTGGAAGTTCTTGTAACTGCATGTACATCACCGATCTCGCATCCGAATGTAAGATTCGGGGAACAGGAGTTTTGGATCAATAGTAAGTCTCTCGTTCCCTAGCGATCTAGACCTCACTAACAATATACAGTGGATACAAGACCGGTAAGACTGGTGAGTGGGTAGGTATATTAATTGCAATTATTGTTGTATACAGGATTTTAGGCTTGGCTGCTATGTATTTTAGACGATAAATCATATATGGTGGATGGGAAAAGAATTCTGAATTAAGAAGGCGTTTAGGTGGCTTGAATATGTTTCTTGTCTGAGCGGCACGGGTAGGGTGTAGTGACACAACGTTGTACATGCATGCATAGGTGGGAAGGATTGTTTATATTAAGGCCTTGCCTGGGTCCGAGGATTCGAGAACTGCATTGAGTGGTGCATTGTGCACTGTATATATTTTTTTAGAGGTAAGAGATATACTCAGCTTTGAATATTGGATATATTTGATACTTTAACGGTTCCAATGGAAAAAGTTTATTCAGCGCATAAAATGTATTCATCCTTGAACTGCAATCCAAACTATTGAAATCCAGATTAGTCCGAGGAATGAGTTGAGCCGTCTGATCATGAGTTTACATCCATCCATCCACTTGGAATGTAATCGTCATCCATTGACCCATTGATCCCTCGAGCCTCATTATCCAATCATCGCATCTCCCCTTGTCTTTCCACAAAGCTCTCCACAAAGCTCCCCATCTCACTCATCCATCTCTTAGCAATAAACCATTCATCCTCCACCCCACGGTCCCACCACATAGCCTCCAAATGTTCAGGCTATACATATCGCTACGCATATCCACAGCATATTAATATTACCCGGATTCACCCGGCTCGAGTACAGTTACACAAGTCGTTACACAAGTTAACTCATCACACAAGTCTCGTCACACAAGTGACACGACGGCACGAGGCACCACCTCTCGTTTTGACTCTCGTTTTGACTGCACTTACAGTGTTGCACGGCATATGTATTGAGTGTGGAGGTCCTAGAGTGAGTGTACTTACTGTATGTCCGTTTTCTTCCGAGGGGTGTACAGTCTACAGTCTACAGGATGCTGACTACTGACTGTGTGAAGGGAATTTTGAAGGAGATGTGAGAGAGCAAATTAGATGGATGTGATGATCGCATGAGTGGGAGGTAGATTGGTACTGTGCATTAGTAGTTTAGTAGTTTAGTAGTTGATAGATGATGCATCACAGTTTAGCGATTCCAAGCTAAAATTCTCGGCTGGAATCGTTTACAGAGTTGCCGTATCCGCTATTCCATATGTAGAAGAGCGGAGTTGCCCAGGTGGGAAGGTACCCTACATACCCTACCACGAAATTCAGGTACCTGAAACAATATAAATGTATCTGCATGTCCCATGTATTCCGTACCACCCCAAATCATACGATCAACAGTCCGCACACCACAACCCATGGAGTCAGTCCACATAAAGCTGGGATAGGTACGCCACTCGCTCATGTTGTGATTACTTTTCCTCCGTACCTGGACAGTATCCAAATACGTATCATAGATAGTATATTGTGTATCCATGCACTCACTCCATGGCGCAATAGCGGGGGAGCTTGAACTCAGGGACTTCTACATCTGCATACCTACCTAGTATATCATCCAGAATTTGATCGATTTTCACACCCTATGTTCCAGCCGTGCGTGCATAGTATGCACACCCAACGACGAAGATCCATGAGATCCTCACCGCAAGGTACGGGCTGGATTTACTGTACTGCACAGTACATCCATATCGGCGTTGGTATTAACTTCCCTTTTATCAAAATGTTGTACAACATCAGTGCTGACATACATAATATTTTGGTGGTAATATAGGGTTGTAGTATTTACAATATAGACGGGACGATTATATCATTATAGGTATGGGAATGGCGCCTATGACAGCATGACTTGGTGACGGTAACATTTGGTTAATCTTGTGATCAGGAATTGGATCTTGGTATTGGCGATGTTTGGGATAATCGGGTTGCAGATATATCTACTCAAATGTGTATGTGGAGTGAGTGCCAATGTACTTGGCAGCTAATCATTAGATGTCTTGTGAGCACGGCATATGCGTTTCGAGAGGTTTCATCGATATTCACCCAGGGCTTGTAGTTGTGGGGTATTTGGTACTCTTGTTGATTCATATGTATCGATACTCCAAGGTACGTACATGTGTTAAACTTTGACATCGCCTAGTTTTTTGACTACGCTTTCGAAGAACCTCATTCCTAGTCTTGAAGCGACTCTTTCATCACCCATCTCATCCTCCCCGTCTTCCACTCCTAACTCTTTGCCGCCCACTATACATCTTTTCACGACATCTTCCACTATTTCGCCCATTTCTCCTCCTATTTTCGATAGCATGTCCTCGCTCATAAGGATTGATTGCACATGCTTTGCTCTCAGGCTCTTCGAAGGCCGTTCGCTGATCTCGGTCATGATCTCAGTTATTGGTCTCCAGAAACACAATTCAACTAGTACAACCCCAAAACTATATATATCGAAACTCTTTCGGTAGCCTACATATATCATCAGTATCATCGATCGCTATGGTTTTGGAGAAACGGCTTACTCTCTCTTGGGCCAAACCCAATGTTTTGGGTACTTGGATGTCGATACATATTATGCTCCTCACCATCTCCTGGAATCTCTGTCGTTTCATCCTTCCTTGCTGGTCGGGCAAAGTCAAAGCCACTCAGATACACTTCATCCCAATTCACTACTCGACGTCTACCGTCCCTCGATGCAACTGGAAAGAAAACAATATTGTGCGAACGAAATCCTTTGTGTAGCCAATTTACGGAGTGTAGATATAATAAACAATTTGAAAGTGCGTGAGCTAATTTTATACGATCAGTAATGCGCGGCTTAGGATAAACCGAAAACAGTTGGATAAGAGAAGCAGGAGAGGTATTGATCGAAGGTGGTTTCCGGAAGACAAGTCCAATGCGTGTCCCTTGCGCTTCATCTTCTGGCTCGGAGTCGGTAGATAAAGGAGAAGTAGGCTCGGGCACAAGATTATCGAAATAGCCGAGACAATGAGGGACTCGGAAAGCCTCTGGTTTCGGCTCGTGATGAAGGAGTGCAGCAAGTTTCTGGACACGGTCCACTATAAGGGGAGGCGGAGAGATAGCACCAGGGCTATAATCGTATTCCTTCCATTCAATCCACACCGGTTCTTCAATACCGTCGTGGTAATATGTAGCCTCGCATCTAATAGCGCTTGTGTCTATTGAAGCCTCCCCAGGAACAAATTTGATGCTTGACTTGGCTATCTCAAGACCCAACCTCTCATCGTTAGGTCTTCCCAATGACAGAGCCTCTCCTGTTGCCTCATCCCATGTTGAACTTTCTGTCGTAGGATTAATCGACTCGTTGAAGGCTTTGAATTTGGCAAGCTGAGATAGCAGTTTCAAGCCCGAGCTATTATCTTCCGCGTGCTCGTGGGGAATTGATGAGGTAATATATGTTCGAGCACCCATTTTAATATTCAGAGCCATTACTAATTGGCACAGAGATGAAAGGTCTTTGTGAAGTTGTAATACTCCCCGGTTTGTGTCTTGGGTGGTCCTATGAATTTCGGTTTGCAAGCGAGTATCAAGGATATTCGTCATGTTATCATTGAGGGTGGAAAATCGTTGAAGAAGTATCTCAAATGCTTCCTTATCAAAAGCCGTCCACCAAAAACGCCGTGCCCCCTCGGTAACCTGTTCCGTGGCATTCGTCTTGAGAGATTTCATAGCTTTGATTATGAATTTCCTTCTAGACTCGGACAAGGGTACATGGGCGCTCGAAGCATCTTTGGCTGGATCATCGAGGAAGTTTCCATCTGACTTGAAGTCAGGGATAACCTTGAGATGCTTGTTCTTTCTCTGAGCATTTTCAAACTCTTTGAACAAGCATTCAATTTGAATAAGAAGGTCTAGGATGGTGGTTCGATGGATGACAAATGTATTGGATTCGAGGATTTTCCGACTATTCAGATTATCAAGGTCTAGTAGACCGGAAGTCTCACTCCATGCAAATAATCTTTGCTGTTCCATCCGTAGTCTCAAGTTGTAGTACTTTGACTCTTCAGGGACATTCTTTGCTGTGATAATAAACTGAATCCCTGATAATAACGACATCAATATCCAATACGTTGATTAGAAAGATCAAGGAAATCTTATACCTTGAATGCATCCTGTAAACACTTGACCGGCCAAGGATGCTACACTTGAAGCTATACCAATGGCGCTGATTGGGTCCATATTGTACAAAAAGACGAGATGGTGTGACGGGAAATTCGATTGTGCTACCGAGATATGCGAGCAAAACTAAATCACGGCACAAGGTGGCCTTAAAATTGGAATCGATTGAACGAAAAGGGCCGGTCGTCTAACAACGGCAAGTATGAACGAGCTGCGGTAGAAGCACTTCCATCAAGCAGGAATCAGGATGCCGTTGAAATATTGTTGGGCAAAAAAAAAATCTCGGGATGAAAGTCCGCAGATGGCGTCAAAAAATGCCGTTGCTTACAATGTTCTTCAATGCCGTGAGTGAAATCTGAAGCTTTTCAGAAACTATATTGAAGAATGAAAACTACTAACAAAATGATCGACTATGACTGCAACACCGTTATTGTCGTTAAGATAGACAGTAACCCCATCGTATATAAAACGACGAAGATTTATCTGCCGGCTTCAAGGACGCGTAGTACCCAACCGAGGCAGCCTCATTGTGGCCATGCTTGTATGCCTTGCCCAATCGCCTCTGGACCTCCTCTCCACAACGAATGCAGGTGTCAGAAGGCAGATTTTTCATTGCAACCCCTCTCTACCCTCTCTTCCCCTCTGGTGTGCTGAAGGATGACGGAAAGTTTCCCATGTGTGAGATAATCTTCACCTTTTATGTGTAGATTGTATGCAGAATGAAATGCAGAGTTTAGGAAATTTTCTTTTCTTTCAATCGCGGAGAATGAAGGGGAAATCCGAGTTGATGAATGTGGAAAACGAGATCACGTGGATGGCGATTTAATAACCTCTCGGAATTTTGACCCAATAGGAAGCAGATGAAGAAGATACGCATCGAATACGCATTGACTTACGCATATCTACGCATAAAACGACTGTATGTCAGATAGAAAATCGATGAAACGGATGAACCATTCCGTATTTGATAGGTGCCCTTCATCTTCCTTTCGTTATATTGAGAACTATCCGTCCCCTTTTCTCAACATCTTCCAAACCCAACATAAGTTCACAAAGGCTTCTTCTAATTCTCGTGGCTTTCCTCCCAACCTCAACCTCCCCCCTTCACCCTTTATAAAAGATTTGACTTTGACTTGGACTTGGACCACCCGGTACGTGTTTGTACTAAACTGTTTTGTACCCAATCTATTCGGGCTCATCGGGGACCTCGCTAAGTACCACCATTACTACGGTGGTCAGCATTTTCTATCTGATATCGTAGTACAAGGGGGAAAATATCCAGCAATCATTCGACGGTTCTATACCAGGGTTGCAGTTATCCTAAATGTAGCAGACCTTCTACTTCTGTGTTTTGGTCGGCGAGCAATTCATCCACATCCACATCATCCACATCAAATCTGACCACTAGAGCTATGGATTCTATTTCTCCCATTCAAACGCCTTCAACGAGTAATGCTTCATCACTCTCACCTACTTCCGATCATGTGCCTGAGAAACAAGGTGACAGACAGTTGGCAGTACCGGACCATCAAAAGGACCGGATTACGGTCCCGTCAGCATGCGTCGCTTGTCGCTCTAAGCACCTCAAATGCGATGGACTCAGTCCATGTTCAAGATGCTCTATCAATGAACTTGCATGCAACTACGTGAGAAGTCGTCGAGGCTTCAAGGGTCCTAGACGTAATGGGGTGCAAAACAAGACGCCGGTCTCGACGTCAACTCAACCAAACAATCCCCGAGCTTGCCCACTAGTTCGACCAGGGGCATCATCGACAACCCTCAACACCACCGGTATTCCGGGCAACATCCCCAGTGGACTAGCTACACCTCCCGATAATAGGTTGCAGACACTACCGTTCGGTCCAGCAGATCCCCCATCTTATAGTATAAATAGAGATCAAACGGTTATAGACGTCAATAAACCTCAATATAACGGATTAGATCTTCGACAAAAATGTGTCGAAGCATTCTTCTATCATTTCTGGCCCGCACATCCCTTCCTTCTCCCAAGAGATAATCTGCTCAGATTGTTGAAGGAGAGAAAGCAACTCGAGCATTTAGAAGCTGCTATGAGATATGTGGGTTCATTCTACATAGATCAAGCACCCACTACGGCATTATGTCTAGAAGCCGAACGAGCAATCTATCGGGCAGATTGCCCTAAAGATGCGTTCAAGGTCCAAGCAATGCTTATCCTTTGCCTTGGTCTTGATGGTTACACATATCAAGAGAAGGCCTTACAAGTTCTTACCGATGCTCAAGAACTAGCACTGCAATTGGGGATGAACAAGAGGGATTTTGCTTCTATACATGGGAATGGTTGGTCTACTTTGGAAGAGAGCTGGCGTCGTACTTGGTGGGAAATGTTTGTGGTTGATGGGATGATTGCTGGCGTTCATCAAAAGAGTTTCTTCCCCATGAAAGATATACCTGCAGAAGTTGGACTTCCATGCGAAGAGTATGAATATATTAGTGGAGTAAGTTTGCCCTATCTGCTACACGAGAATCCCTTGTCATACCCTTCTTTAAATTGGTATTATACTGACAAAAAAACAGAACATCCCACCCCCTCATTCCCTTTCAGACTTTGACGACGAGGATTTTGAACACCGTGATTTCACCTATTCATCCTTCACCTATCGTATCTCCGCGATCCGAAACCTAGGTAGACTACTAACTGGACGTCAAATGAATCCTCATCCGGACAGTTCCGCTGTCGATCGTCTTGATGCATATTTGGTAAACTTTCGTTTACATCTCCCAGAGAACAAAAGACAACTCGTCAGTGGGGATGGCAAGCTCGACGAAATGCTTTTCCAAGCGAACATGATTACCGAAGCGTATGTTCCCCCTTCATCTCTAACCTTCCCCTCTTTCCCTTCCTTTTTCTCATCACCATCCCCGCACCATCAATCCCACCAACAAATATACTAATCCCACCCCTTAGCACAACCATCGTCCTCCACCGCGAACTCTCCGAACTAGATAGCAGCATCACCACCCCCATAACCTCCTGTGCCCCCCACCACCCCATCACCCCCGGCTCAAACTACAATCTCCACGCCTCCAAAACCATCACCGCCGCCCAATCAATCTCCAAACTCATTACCCTCCCCATCCCCCTCATCCGCCACACCCATTTCTTCACCTGCGTCGTGACCCTCGCCTCCGTGGTCCATCTATCCTGTTGGTCTGTTCTCTACCCCTTACTCAACGACGATGACTTGAAGCAACAATTGAAACTAAATACCGGGGCGTTGAAAACTCTATGGCAGGTTTGGCCTAGTGCCGGACGAGCTTTTGGCCAGGTGAAGGGGGTCGCGAGTGAGATTTGGCAGAGGAAGAAGGAGGTTGTTGAGAGGGGATGGTGGGGGGAGGTCGGGGAGGAGGTTTATATTCGGAATATGCAGGAGGAACAGGGGTATCTGGAGGAATTGCAATTACTTGATACTCCTGCACCTCCGGGATTTTAAGGATCTTGAGATCCCTAATTTCTTCTTTCTTACCTTTTCCGCATCATTTCTTTCTAATTTCCTTTGGTATTTCCGCCATGTGCCAGCTTTCTTGCCTGGCGATCTCTTATTTTCTACTCGGAAGTATGGAAAACCTTCCTACTTTATATCCTTTTTTGGGCTTGATTACTTTTTGCATTTACTTTAATTTCTGGATCGGTGTTTCTATGGATGGAGGGATGGACGGACGAACAGAAGAACACAGGATGTCAGACTCTCGAGATGAGCAGAATGAGACGTGCCATGATGAGCCGACGGCCTATTTTAAAAATGCTGGAATGCGCGATGCAAATGCGGGATGCGAAAGTAAATTTGGAGCTTTCCCCGCCCCCCTTTGCTGGCTGGTATGGAAAACAATGATGGGTGAATGGATACTATTGGATGGATGATGAATTTGATGGATACCATAATTGAATAGGTATACCGAGCTGGGCATCTCATAATCACACCTCTAATCCCGATTCTTGTTCTTGAAAAATCTCTTGGGGAACATTTGGGAATACTTGGGAAGGAATAAGTTACTTGGGTTGGGTCTGGGTTAGGTTAGGTTAGGTTAGGTTAGGTTGGTATGGTAAGGTAAGGTAAGGTATGGTAAAGTAAGGTTAGGGTTAGGTTAACATATCATTATCATCATTATTATTATCATTATTATTATCATTATTATTATCATTATTATTATCATTATTATTATCACTATCGTATCTTTATCTCTACAGCTTGTGTTTACATATGATAGGTATTGGAGATAGGTAGGTAGGTATTTGTGTTATCAACATCTCATCTTTTTCCCCATCCCTTAGATACTAGTAACATCTTACCATAGTATAATAGGTGCGGTAGGAAAATGTAAATGTATTTTTACTTCCACTTCCCACTTCCCACTTCACCTTCCTTGTTTCCCTCCCTCATCCCCACCCCCCTCCCCCCAAAAAAGATCGCTAGCACCTAGTATTTAGCATCTAGCATCTAGCATCTAGCATCTAGCACTTACCGCCCACATTCTGATGTTCCAGACAATGCAACCAATGCATGCAGATCCCCTTCCCTATCTTATCCCATCCTCTCCTCCCATCCTCTCCTCCCATACTCTCCCCTCATCCTCTCCTCCCATACTCTCCCCTCATCCTCTCCTCCCATACTCTCCTCCCATCTCCTCCCCATCTCCTCTCCATCTCCTCCCATCCCCTACCACATTCCAAAAGAATACTTCTCATACTCGCTTTATCATCATCACTATCAGCACATCCATCTATATCTATTCCTATTCCTATATCCATCTTAATCAGAAAGCCGCATGGCTGCAAAGCATCAAAATGATCAGGAAGGATATATACAATCTATATAAATCTACAACCAGCAATCCAACCAATAACCCAACCAATAATCCAACCAATAATCCAACCAATAACCCAACCAATAATCCAACCAATAATCCAACTACAACCAATAACATATAACATACAATTAAAATCCAAATACACACATATGCATATACACACCTATGCATACCTATACACACCTATATATATTTGCAACCTCTAGGACCTCTAGGACCTTAAGGACCTCAAAACCCAAAAAGAAGAATACCACTTGATCCCCAAAAAATTTGTATGATTCTTTTTAATGTAATTAGATGCTTGGATGGATGAATAGATAGATGAATAGATAGATGAATAGATTAATAAATGTATTAAAGATATAGATATAGCATATACTATATACTATATACTATATGAACAGGAATAGGAATAGGAATAGGAATAGAATAGGAATATAAACAGGAATAGAATAGGAATATAAACAGGAATAGGAATATGAACAGGAATAGAATAGAAATACAAACAGGAACAAGAATATAAACAGGAATAGGACTAAAAGTATAAGAAGGTCGAGAAAAAATATATCATATAGAACATCACCTAGCCAATAACATGAATCCGTATACTCACATGAATCCATATAATAACATGAATGAATTCATGCCATCATTTCTAGGCCGGGGGGAGTTCACAACACAACTTCACTTTATATTTCTTCCAGAGACTTTCCAAAAAAAAAAATGCGCAAACGCGAGATAAATCGTTACTTTTGTTTCATATTCATCCATTCCTCCATATAACATTTCGCAAGTAGATCATATGCTATCCCATAAACGAACCAAAAGGTAACTATCTGAATACCTTAACTCTCACCACCAAATATCTCTGATGTAGAGTGCAAAAGATATCCATGTACGACCTTTCGTCTCATCTGAGAACTCCTAATATCTTCTACCTTCTTGAAATGAAATGTGGGAAGTCGTTTCTCATAAAGGGAATCATCTAAGCGACCTCGGTGATCTTAGCCTTGGGCTCCTCTGCAGCTTCCTCCTCCCCTTCAAGTGCTGGCATATCCTCATCATCATCTTCATCCTCGCCCTCATCTTCTTCACCACCCATTCCTCCGAGTCCTTCCATTCCTGCTCCACCAAGTTTCGAGAAATCGATACCGCCGAAGTCTCCACCTGCACCTCCCATCATATCACCCATACCTGGCATTCCACCTAAAGTATCCATTGTTAGCTTTCTGCTATGTATTTTGCATTGAGGAAAAGATCAAAACTTACCCATACCACCCATCTGGCTCAAATCTTCCTCTGGTGCCTCATCTTGCTCATCCTCATCAACCCACTTATCAAAGTCTGTCTTGAGGTAATGGACCTTCTTGGAATCCTTCAACAGTCTTGGCCAGAACTCCTCCTTCAACTCCTTCTTTCTTAAGACAAATTGAGTGCTCTTCTGAGTATGATTGTACTTGCTCGCAGGCTCATCAATCTCAGCGTAGAATTCCAATGTAAGTGCATAGGCACGCTTGAGAGATTCAGAGTAACCGGAGTATGTGAGGGATTGGGAAGTGACTTCGATCTTGGGTTCTTTGACATCGGGTACGCTGATGGTTAGGTAGATGAAATTCTTTTCGGCCTCGGTCTTGTTGGATCTTTGAGCCCAGAGAACTATAGTTTGTAAATCATTAGTGTCATGTCTAGATAATGAGTATGTATTGTGCTATAGAGTAATAAGTAGAACAGTTGATGGCCCTTGCATAGGAATTTGTTGGATTCAGCGCACAGTGCCCCTCATTGAAAAAGCAATGTGGGATGAGATGGGATGCAACTGATTGGGTTGACCTCTAAACAAATCTATCCATATAAACCACCAGAGACCAGTATTTTTATTTGAAGTGATATCAACTCGAAGCAACAGTTTGAAAGTAATAGGAGAAGCATGATAGAGAATCTTCGTAATTTCAAATTCGCCGCATTCGGTATGAGAAAAGAGCTTGCTTACCTTCTGGAGTTTGAGTAGTTTCAGACATTGCGAATTAGAAGGTTTGTACGAAAGTTGAAAGTTGAAAGTTGAAAGTTGAAAGTTGAAAGGAATCTTTTGTTTTCTCGTTACGAAATTGAATTGGGGGGTATCAAGCAAAAGTTTGGTAAACGTTGGGGTTGTTGATTGTAGAAGTGAGAAAATATTAGAAGAAAGTAGAAAGTAGAGATGAAGAAAGGATTGGCGAACTTTGGAACTTTCTATTCGTTCCTTGTAAACTGAGTGCAGACAAACGAGGCTGGAGATGGATGATATGTTATGGAAGCTGCGAGAACATTAGGGAAGGTGCTATTATTTGTTAGGTATCTATTTGAATAAAGAATGAAGGTTGATTTATACCGAAAATAGATATTATATTGAGTTATTCGTAATTAAATACCTATTTAAAAGTAATAATAAATATATATACCTATCTTCAATTACCAAGTTCCTACTTATATTAATTACCTATTTTTAATAGTTTTCCTGAAAATTCTAAATAATAATAATAATAATAAACTCGACCCCACGTTGCAACCTCGAGCCAACGTCACTTAATAAACTGAACCTCTGATTGGTTATTATTTACCACTTGGGAACATTAGGTACCTAGGTATTATTCACAATAATAAATACTTAAACCCCTTGACCTTATTTACCCAACGTAGACCAGACCAGACCAGACCAGACCAGAATGAATTAATCCAATACCTTATCGAAATTATTGTCAAAGAAACCCATCTCTAGAAAGTTCCACATCAAAGCTATAAATCGCAATCAAGAAAGAACCCCATCATGGAATCCATAAAAGCCGTATTCTTCAAACCAGATC